>OZ010596.1:90124235-90161735 GCA_963932145.1 Acanthosepion lycidas
TATAGGCATATTGTGTTTACTTATTTTTATACTGATCTTTCTAGATGTCTAATCAGTTTCTTCATGTTAAGATGAAATTCATCAAGAAAGGCGCCGTAGTTTTTTGTTTTTTGTTGTTGTTGTTTTTTACCCCAAGTTTGTGAACATAAGTATAAAAATCGTATTAGAAAGGGTACTGTGGACAGACGAAACCAAAATTAAGTTTTTGGATGTAATTCTAGAAATCATGTATCGAGGAAATATGGCGATGCCTTCAAACAAAAGAACATAGTTCCAACAGTGATATTTGGCGGTGGCAGCATCATGGTTTGGAGATATTTTTTCTGCAAAAGGTGCTGGCAACATATCAGTATTAGATGGTAGAATGAATGCCGCAACATATCAAAATATTTTGGAAGCAAACTTAATGATTTCAGTTGAAAATCTGGAACTTCCTCCTGATTGGAACTTCCAACAAGATAATAATCATAAGGACCCTGCAAAATCTACGAAGAAATGGCTTGCTGAAAATAATATAAATATCTTGAAATGGCCAAGTCAGTCCCCAGATTTAAGGTCAATTGTGAATCTGCGGTGTTATTTGAAAATTCAAATGCAATCGAGAACTTCAACAATCATCCCGGATCCGAAGACCATATGGAAGAAATGGAAAAAAAATACTAACAAAAATTTGCAAATCATTACTTGAGAACTACAAGATGTTGGTTGCTGTAAAAATGAATAATGTATTAAATGAAGATTATGCATTCTTTTTTTTTGTACGAATACTTTTTTCACTCATTAAAATGGATAAATGGGATCTATTTCTATTAAATCAAATTCATTTCTATTTTCTATGCATATTTAATTATTATGCATCTGTGTTAATTAGATGAAAAGTATGTTTATTCATTAGTTGGAATATTTGTTTTCACCCACTCTCTCACTCTCTCTCTGTATATATATATATATATATATATATATATATATATATATATATATATATATGTATATAAACACTAGCAGCATGGCCCGGCGTTGCCCGTGCTTGATTCAAAAAACGTACGACTCATACAGCAATCGCTATCACTTGACTTAAAATATTTTTGCCCTTCCTGGCCTTTAAAGGAGTGCCCTTTGCCGTGCTGATGTTGCTACATGCCTTACTTCTTGCCTACCTCACACTGCGATTTTTTTCTAAGCTCTATACTAAACATTAAATCTGTTACGAAAAAAGAACTAAACAAAATGAACACAAAACGATCAGCTTTAAAAAAAGGACTCGTACCTGGAAAAACCGAACGAAAAAAGAATGTTAGCAACAAATACTTTTTCGCACCCAACCCAGTTCTGCGGAATCAGAATCAACGTTGAGTTTAAGCAAGCGAATGAGCCAATTGGAGTAAAGTGCCATGCAGATTTAAAGTTTTCCCACTTGTGACGAATGCAGCTATCGATTTTTTTTGCATGCTAGCATGCTAGTTAACATTCGTGTGAGTCAGCTGTTGGCTCTCACGCTGGCCAATAGAATCTTCCTGCCTATTCGTGGCAGTCAGCTGTAGGTTCTCACTCTGGCCTAGTGGAAAATGGCCGCAAACTACATGAAAACTGCCATAGAAGCATGAAAAAATCTATTATTTCCACTATCGATGGGAGTTGGGAAATGCAAAGTCGGTCTTGGCTTTTCCGCTAACTTGGAGCATGTGCATGTAAAATTTGATGCAAATGCGTCGAAAATTGCGGTCGTGCATTCGTTACACACACACGCACACACACACACACACACACACACACACACACATCCTGTCTTTTATAGATAGAGATAATTATGTCATTCGCAGACAGTACTGGTTCGCTGAATCACAGCTCCTCAGTACAACTAGACATCCGAATGCTTCAAGCCAGGACCGAAAGCCGACCGATTTGGTGTCAGTCAAAGTTTCTATCGCTGAGCTATCATCATTCAGCAGAAAGAACCAGCTAATTCTAGCGTATTGTTTTTACGAATGTAAACAAACGCCAATCAGTCAGAGGTCTCTAATTCATTTTACAGAAGAGTTTTGCATTAACGCCGGTGGCTGTTGTTTATAGAATCAGCTTATCTCTCAACTATGCTCAATTGAAATATATTTTTCAAGAGCTTAATTATGTCATTCACAGACATTACTTTTTCGCTCTATCACATTTCCTCAGTGCAACTATATACACGACCACAACAGTCTAGGGTGTCATCCAGAGCGTTACGGTTCCAGAATTAAGACATGGACCCTGTTTAAGCTTTTTCGTCATACTCTAATTAAAATGTCTCAGTCGCCTTGACCTGATGTAGAGGTTAGTGGTCTAAATGAGTTGAGCATTTTTACCGAATAGTGAGTTCGATTCTCACTATGTGCCTGGTATTGGTCTTGAAAAAAAAAACTATGCTAACTATGATTTGGGTGCCTCAGTGTAATGCAATGGTAAACGAGCTAGATTACTATTATTACTGAATAGTGATTTCGATCCTCACTGTGTGCAACATACATGCGGCCTTGTAACAAAACTAAACTAACATTAATAAATATTATTTGGGTACTTCAGTGTGATGTAATGGTTAACGAGCTAGTTTTGTTGGTCATCACTACTGAATACTGAGTTCGATCCTCACTATGTGACTTATACATGTGGCCTTGTAACAGAACTAAGCTAAGATTAATAAATATTGTTTGGGTACCTCAGTTTGATGTAATGGTTAACGAACTAGTTTGTTTGACCATCACTAGTGAATACTGAGTTCGATTCTCACTATGCGCCTAATACATGTAGCCTTGTAAGAAAACTAAGCTAAGATTAATAATTATCATTTGTGTACCTCAGTGTGATGCAATGGTAAACGAGCTGGTTTGGTTGGCCGTCACTACTGAATAGTGAGTTCGATCGTCACTATGTGCCTCATACATGTCGCTTTGTAACAAAACTAAGGTAAGATTAATAATTATTATTTGGGTACCTCAGTGTGATGTTATGGTCAACGAGCTAGTTTGGTTGGTCATTACTACTGTGATTTCGATCCTGATTAGGTGTCCTTTATTCGTAACCGTGCACCAAGGCTCATCTAAATATTGTAAATAACATCTCAGGTGAGTAAGGATAGCGTGGATATTACCACGTTTAAGTGGAAAAAAAATAAAGAAAATTATGTGGCTAAATAAAGAGAAGGAATACATTTTGGTAATGAGCATCACGGACCTGTTACTAGATGACATATAAGGAGCCTTGTTTTCCTCGACAAGCATTCTTAATTATTGTTGCCATTGTTACTGTTATTGTTTCTTTATTTGCTGGTGTTTTAATTATTGCCGTGGTGTATGGAATTTCATCTGCCAACTTCCTTTTTGGCCACCCGCAGTGTAGGGGGTAGGGGAAAGGTTCGTCCCGAAAATGTGCCTTCATGTCGGCAAATTGATTTCAACAAGGCAACTTCTAGTTCTTTTAAAATGGTTTTCAATCTGCTCGAAACGAAGAAAAGCTACGTTTTAGCGATAATAATAGCCCCGCAAAAGTGGAAGAATAAAAATACTTTAAAAAAAAGAAGGATAAATGATGAGGAGGAGGTTTAAAAAATAAAAAGAAAGCGTGAAAGACAGATATTATGACATGAAAGGAAGACATTCGGCCATTTTGAATCCGTCTGTTTCGCTTTTTCATTCGGCGAAATTCCAGTTTGCTTTTCTTTAATAAAGTGTTTTTTCATCTATTTTTTCTGTCATTCATTCTGACTTTTTATTCGTTTCTTTTTTTTTTTACGTCGTTTTTCTCTTCATCTTTTCTTCCTCAAATTTCATTTTCTTTTCCTTTCTTTTTTTTTTTTTCATTTTACTCCAAGCTAATTTCTTTATCTGCAACTCCTTCTTAAAAGTTTTCATTTGTTACATTTTTATCAGGATTTTTTTAACGATTTAGATCGTGTGAAATCGACATGAAGAGACTGAGATAGATAGATAGATAGATAGATAGATAGATAGATAGATAGATAGATAGATATGAACAGGCTGAGATAGATAGATAGATAGATAGATAGATAGATAGATAGATAGATAGATAGATAGATATGAACAGGCTGAGATAGATAGATAGATAGATAGATAGATAGATAGATAGATAGATAGATAGATAGATAGATATGACCAGAAAGACACAGATAAATAGTACGGCCTTAGCCACTGAAACTGTGTTACCTCCCCTGTTTGGTGGCTGACGCAGGCAGGTCATTGCATATTCTTTCACACGTGGTATATAGAAAAAAATGAGCAAAATCAGATAGATATGAACAGACATACATAGATAGTGAACAAACTGATATATATATATATATATATATATATATATATATATATATATATATATATATATATATATCGATAGATAGATAGATAGTGAACAAACTGAGAAAGATTGATAGATTGACATTATTTTTGCATCAATCTAATAGTTACATAGATAGAAACAGACTGTGATAGATAGATAGATAGATAGATAGATAGATAGATAGATAGATAGATAGATAGATAGATATTATGTTGGTGCAAAAATAATGTCGTTTTCTCAGGGGAAAACGACATTATTTTTGCACCAACTTAATAGATAGATAGATCAGAGAAGATATATGTATATATGTACATAGTTATATATATATATAGAGACAGAGATAGATAGATAGATAGATAGATAGATAGATAGATATTACCAGAATGAGAATCTTACTAGCTAGCTAGAAGCACGAGACGTTAAACACATCTATCTATCTATCTATCTATCTATCTATCTATCTATCTATCTATCTTTTTTTCACTGAAACCAAGTAGTGAATGTTATATCTCTTTTGTCTTTCCTTACGATCAAAACAGAATTTTAGCAACTCCTGAAAGGATACATCGTCCATCCGAATGGCGATCTCCAAACTTGAATTATGGCTTGCCAAGGTGGATAAGTTTGGACTTTCGGGCCGTTTCAAGGCGTGGATTTATCAGCACGCTGTGCTCCCAAGAATTCTCTGGCCTTTGTTTATCTACAACTTCCCAATGACATCAGTGGAGTCCATGGAAAGAAGAATTCGGGACTACATCCGAAGATGGCTGAGGCTGCCGAGAAGTATAAGTAGTGCCACACTATATAGCAACTCAAATGCACTTCAACTCCTCTTTAAAGGGTTGGTAGAGGAATTCGTAGTCTCTCGAACAAGAGAATTCCTACAGTATAAGGACTCTAAGGACCCAAAAATAGATACAGCAGGCATTGACGTCAGCACAGGAAGGAAATGGAGACAACAGGGTATTGCGGAGGAGAGTTTAAGGCAAAAGGCTCTCATGGGACGGTGACATCAGGTCATGCTAGCTTGGGCTTCTTTCCTGATACCCGAATCGAGAAAGTTAGGGGTAAACAGAGATCGCAACTAATTCAAGAGTATATATATATATATATATATATATATATATATATATATATATATATATATATATATATATATAAAGGCAGGATGTGTGTGTGTGTGTGTAACGAATGCATGGTCACAATTTTCGACGGATTTGCACCAAAATTTACATGCACATGCTCCAAGTTGGCCAAGACCGACGTTGCATTTCCCAATTCCCATCGATAGTGGAAATAATTGATTTTTTCATTCAGAGTGAGAGCCTATAGCTGGCTGCCACAAATAGGCAGGAAGATTCTATTGGCCAGCGTGAGAGCCAATAGCTGACTCACACGAATGTTAACTAGCATGCAAAAAAAATCGATAGCTGCATTCGTCACAAGTGGGAAAACTTTAAATCTGCATGGCACTTTACTCCATTTGGCTCATTCGCTTGCTTAAACTCAACGTTGATTCTGATTCCACAGAACTGGGTTGGTTGTGAAAAAGTATTTGTTGTTAACATTCTTTTTTCGTTCGGTTTTTCCAGGTACGAGTCCTTTTTTTAAAGCTGATCGTTTTGTGTTCATTTTGTTTAGTTCTTTTTTCGTAACAGATTTAATGTTTAGTATAGAGCTTAGAAAAAATTCGCAGTGTGAGATAGGCAAGAAGTAAGGCATGTAGCAACATCAGCACGGCAAGGACACTCCTTTAAAGGCAAGGAAGAGCAAAAATATTTTAAGTCAAGTGATAGAGACTGCTGTATGAGTCGTACGATTTTTCAATCAAGCACGGGCAACGCCGGGCCATGCTGTTAGTATATATATATATATATATATATATATATATATATATATATATATATATATATATATATTGCTTATATTTTGGCAGCATGTTTGCATTAAGACATGTTTCTTTGAATAATTTAGACATGTTCTGTCTATTTATTTTCAATTGGATTCTTTCATATTCACGGATAATCTTTTTGGTGTCGTTATTGAAGGATGAGAGAAAATCGCTGTATTGATACATATTTCTTTTATATTCCGAGTACTTTCGACATAGCACAATGTCTATGTCTTTTATATTCTGAGTACTTTCGACATAGCACAATGTCATCATCAGGGTATAATTTATTCCAAGACAAATATTGTAGCGTTTATTATTGTCGCAGACAAAATTGCTGTGTTCATCTGAAATTTAAATTTCTTACATGTGGCGTGAAGAACGTTGAGTCAGTGCGTGCTCGATGACACAGTTTAAGGGGAGTTAACTAAGTATGGTTGTGGAGAGTTTTTTTTATGAAATAAGCAGTAAAAAAAAAAAAAACTTAGTTACATTTGTTTTCATTCAAGCATGTTTGGTTAAATAATTTAGACGTATTATATTTAGTTTTAATTTTTTCAGGTCCACGAATTAATTTCTTGGTGGCTGTAGAAAATTGATAAAAAATTAAAGCAGACATTCGAACAATAGAACGGCTCATGATCAGACATAATAGACAGTCATTGTCTGTTATACTTAATAATATATGTTTATATATATATATATATATATATATATATATATATATATATATATGATCTTTAAGAAAGGGATCATATTTAATCATAAAAAAGGATACAAAGTATTACAGCAATTAAAATTTGAGGTACCTTTGGCCATCTTCAGAAAAAATAAAATCGCCGGTAAATAAAACTAAATGGTTGAAAAGAAAAATTATAGATAGATAGATAGATAGATAGATAGATATGAGAATACTCAAACAGATATGAAAATACTGAGATAAAAAAGATAGATATATAGATATGAAAAGACTGAGATAGATAGCCGTGAAATGACTGAGATAGTCATGAATAGAGTGAAATAGATAGATAGATAGATAGATATGCAAAGAATGAGATAGATAGATAGATAGATAGATAGATAGATATGAATAGACATAGATAGTATGCAAAGAATGAGATAGATATACAATGACTGAGATACATAGATACGTAGATCGATAGATATGAATCCACTGAGATAGATAGATATACATTATGAAATGGACAAAGTCCCACAATTATTTAAGACATAGATATGCAAAGACTGCGATAGATATGCAAACACTGAGATAGATAGATAGATATATATATATATAGATAGATAGATAGATATGAACACGTCGAGATAGATAGATATGCAAACACTGAGTTAGATAAAGAGATAGATAGATAGATATGCAAAGAATGAGATAGATAAGCAAAGACTGAGAAAGAAAGAAAGAAAGAAAGAAAGAAAGAAAGAAAGAAAGAAAAAAAAAAAAAAGAAAGACTGCAATAGATAGACATCCAAAGATTGGGGTAGAATTTCAGTAATGAGAGAAAATATTTACCGATAAAATGGCCGATAAAATTTGTAATAATTGACCGTTTTCCACTCGTTCTCCTGATGCTAATAGAAGTTTTCCTTTTTTAAAAGAAGCCTAAGACAAATAAACTTTTGCCAGTTTCAAATTCTGGTGTTTCTCTTTCTAATCAAGCAGTTTTGGTGGCAAACTAAACATCTTGGCGAATGAAAGGCTCGCCATTAGGACAACTTTTTCCTTTTTCTTGCATTTCGCAGTCTGTTGGCTGTTGGTGGTGGAGGCTGTGGCGGTGGGTGTCGGGGGAACTCACTAAAATACTTGTTGCACTAAAACACCTTATTTCAATGCTTCGAAAAATGAGGAAAGAATTTTCTAGTACGCGTAAGACTGGAATAGGAGCTAGGCTCTACATTAATGTAAGCAATGTTTACTTTAAAT
The DNA here is from genome assembly GCA_963932145.1 of Acanthosepion lycidas. Lineage (NCBI taxonomy): Eukaryota > Metazoa > Mollusca > Cephalopoda > Sepiida > Sepiidae > Acanthosepion > Acanthosepion lycidas. Next base: position 90,132,395 of record OZ010596.1, read on the forward strand.
CTATCTATCTATCTATCTATCTATCTATCTATCTATCTATCTATCTATTTCAGCTCATCTATCTATCTATCTATCTATCTATCTATCTATCTATCTTAGGCCTGTTCATTACTTAGATAGTTAGCTTAGCATGTTCATTATCTCTCTGTCTGTCTTGGCCTGTTCATTTTCTATCTATCTATCTATCTATCTATCTATCTATCTATCGATCTATCGATCTTAGCCCTGTTCATTATCTATCTATCTCGTTCAGCCTGTTCCTTATATATATATATATATATATATATATATATATATATATATATCTGTCTCGGCCTGTTCACTATCTATCTATCTATCTATCTATCTATCTATTTCAGTTCATATCTATCTATCTATCTATCTATCTATCTATCTATCTATCTATATCAATTCATATCTATCTATCTATCTATCTATCTTAAGCTGATCCTTATACCAGACCTGTTAAACATGCAACTGTCGTCCGCGACTGGGAGCGGGCATGTGGAGACCTAAATTACTGCTAAATAACAATTACTAAGAACATTCTTAGCATTGATCTTGTTAGTAATGTTCAGTAATTAGTTAATTAACAACTATATATAATATTATGAAGCCTCATACAATTGACTTATTTCCATAAATACAAATGTAAAAAAAAAAAAAAAAAAAATACCATAAAATAACTAAATTCACAAAAATCACTTAATTCACCTTAAATTAGAAATTCCAGTATTTTATAAAATTGTTTATCAACAAAGTCTGAAAACAACTTTACAAAAGATGTGAATTTCAGAGAAACAATAATTTTGATAATCTTTACAAAATTTCTTGTGATTTTTGCTGCATGTACAATTTGTTTCACGGAAGATGAAGAAAATATTTATTTTGCTGATACAATAATAAATACTCCCAGTATAAATAGTTTTAAAAATTAAAATCAATTTACATTAACAAGAACACAAAATTGATTCTCAGGATAATTTGGGAAGTTAACCAATTAAATGTATGCAAAAAGAGAGAAAATCGAAAATAAAAAGTACCTGGCCTCCATGTGATATCTAGGGGAATTTTTAAATTACCACAATTTATTTGTTTAAAAAATGTTCATATTCTTGAAAATAAAAACTAATATTATTAAATACTAGCAGGAGAGCCCGGCGTTGCCCGGGGATGTAACAGTAAGAGATAGATCAAGTATCGACCATCATAAAGACTGAAAAAAAAAATTGACAAAGATTATTGTTTAAGGTTGACGGACACGCATGTCTTAATTAGTTTTTTTTATTTTTTTTTTTAACGAATTGGTCAAACCCAAACTCAAACAAATCGTTATGAGTCTATCGATTGAATAGAATTTTATTATAAACAATTGTCTTGTAAATGGAATTTTTAAAGCATTCTGAATGTAAAAATAAAGAAAAAAGTGTGCAAGACAATAAGAAACACTACCTGCCAAAAAAAAGTGTAGTTTTGTTGAAATCGGTTGAAAAATGTAGGAAATCCGATCCCATATATAAACGAACACACACACACACACACACACACACACAACCTGGGTTTTATAATAAGTATAACTAGATATGAGTTGTCCCCCTTTCATTCTCGAAACAGCGATGCCTCTTAATCGTGTTTTCAAATTGATTTCGTGCAAAAACAATTGTGTTTTTCCAATTTTTGGCGCTGTCAGAACCCCCGCAAGGTAATTTTACGTAGTCCTGTGAAGTCTTGTTGAAATCGGTTGAAAAATGTAGGAAATTCGATCGAATATATAAACGAATAGACACATACACACAACCTGGGTTTTATAATAAGTATGATTTCCTCTTCCGTGGGACTTTTTTTCTTGTAATATAGCCTGCTATAGACAAAAGTGACATTTTAAAATCTTTGAGGATCCTAGTTTCGAGGTCTGGTAAGTTATCAAATGTTTGGCATCTCATTTCACCCAGCAAATGTTCCCATTTTGAGCAATTATGGCCTTGGATCAAAGTTGTATTCTTTGACTTCAGCATTTGATTTAAGAAGTAGTTTTATTTTACTTTTTTTTCAATATTTAAATTTTTCAATAACATTTTGAACTGTTATAAAATATGAGCCTTCAAAACTTTCAATACCTGCCTATATTTCTGAAGGACGCATCGTCAACTGGATAAAAACGTTGGTTGGCTCTAACGGCTTGACCCAAAGAGATGTGAGTTCAATTCCTGGCTACTGCAGTGGTGAACAAATAATTGCAGAGTTGAGTTAAAGGGAGATAACTGAGACATTCGGAAGAGGCGTGGCACGTGGAACTAGAACAATCTGCGGCCTGTGGACAAAATAAAGGGTTCTGTTCGAAATTCCAATCAACTGTACAACGGCCGAAATCTCGTGAATATAGCAATAAAGACGAGGACAACTGTTCTAGCAATGGAAATAGTATTAAAAAAAAAGAAAAAAAAAAAAAGAAGAAACTCCAGGAATTTGTCTTAATTTTCCAAACTCTTTTTCTAAATAGTCTGTGGTAAATTCACCAAACATAACAAAATTAAGCCCACTACTTATTAAATATCTATTTTTTTGCAGTGGATCATTTTTCTTAGTGTCACCATATATTTCTTTGACACAGACAACTTTCCAAAATTTTAAGATGTTTTCAATGAAAAAAAAACTGTTTCTACTGTATCCTCCCTATAATAATGAGTGTGTTTTAATGGCATCTACTGTTTCACTACAGACACTTTCAAACAATGGCGAAACATTTTGTCACTCAACAGGTTTTAGGTATCTGTCTATATTTCTGAGATGAGGTATTATGTGTACTATTTACATTATTCGGACTATTGTCCTCATCTTTGTCGCTTTATTTATTACAACGTTTCGGCTCTTTAGTATCTGTCTATATTTCTGAGATGAGGTATTATGTATACTATTTACATTATTCGGACTATTGTCCTCATCTTTGTCGCTTTATTTATTACAACGTTTTGGCCCTTTAGTATCTGTCTATATTTCTGGGAAGAGTTATTATATACACTATTTACATTATTCGGACTATTGTCCCCATCTTTGTCGGCATATTTATTACAACGTTTCGGCCCTTTAGTACCTATCTATATTTCTGAAATGAGGTATTATGTACACTATTTACATTATTTGAACTATTGTCCTCATCTTTGTCGCCATATTTATTAAAACGTTTCGGCCCTTCAGTGTCTGTCTATATTTCTGAGATGATGTATTATGTACACTATTTACATTATTCGGACTGGGTAAAACTTCTGCTTCTGTGCAAAATGATGAGTTGGCACAGTTTCTATAAAAGGACAAACTCCTCATTTTTTAAAGATTGTATAAGAATATTGATCAATAGAATTTTGTCTCAGCAGTTACATGCTATAAACCAAACAATCAGCTATTCATCCAATTTGTTGATTTTTTCAATAGTTTATTTTTTCATCATAGTTACGAACACTAACATTTTGAGAAAGATCTTGGTGTACTAAAATTAAAAACAAATATTAACTTAAACTATTATTTTGTAAAAATTACATACTGCTTCTGAAAATATATAAACCTAACGTCTGGGTGGTTTAGGATTCAGAATTAAGGATTTTAAAGTTGTATGAATGTTGAAATTTGTCATCTTATGTTACATTCCATTGTCTTTAAAGAATTACGTAATTGCAAAGGATTTTCAAATTCTATCTATCTAAACATGTTCATATCTATCTATCTATCTATCTATCTAGCGAAATCAGCCTGTTCAATTATCTCTCTATCAGCTTGTTCATTATCTATCTATCTATCTATCTATCTATCTATCTAACTATCTATCTATCTATCTCTCTCTCTCTCTCTCTCTATATATATATATATATATATATGTGTGTGTGTGTGTGTGTGTGTGTGTCTAAGTCTGTTCATATAAATCTATCTATCTATCTATCTATCTATCTATCTATCTCAGTCAGTTCATATAAATCTAAGTCTGTTCATATCTATCTATTTGTCTATCTGTCAGTCTCTATCTCTCTATCTCTCTCTCTCTCTCTTTCTCTTTATAATTACCTGTCTGTTGTTCGGTAGATAGATCTAGCTATCTATCTATCTATCTATATATATATATATATATATGTGTGTGTGTGTGTGTGTGTGTGTGTGTGTGTGTGTCTAAGTCTGTTCATATAAATCTATCTATCTATCTATCTATCTATCTATCTATCTATCTATCTCAGTCTGTTCATATAAATCTAAGTCTGTTCATATCTATCTATTTGTCTATCTGTCAGTCTCTCTCTCTCTCTCTCTTTCTTTCTCTTTATAATTACCTGTCTGTCGTTCGGTAGATCTATCTATCTGTGTGTGTGTGTCTAAGTCTGTTCATATAAATCTATCTATCTATCTATCTATCTATCTATCTATCTATATATCTATCTATCTCAGTCTGTTCATATAAATCTAAGTCTGTTCATATCGATCTATCTATCTGTCGGTCTCTCTCTCTCTCATTATCTGTCTGTCGTTCGGTAGATCAGTCTGTCTGTCTGATTATCTCTCTCTCTATCTATCTATCTCTAATTATCTGTCTGTCGTTCGGTAGATCTATCTATCTATCTATCTATCTATCTATCTATCTATCTCAGTCTGTTCATATAAATCTAAGTCTGTTCATATCTATCTATCTATCTATCTATCTATCTATCTAGCTAATTTGCGCTCGTTCGGTAGATCTATCTATCTATCTATCTATCTATCTATCTATCTATCTATCTATCTATCTAAATGTTTTAAACAATCGAAATAGTTAATATATGCAAAGGAAGCACTGAATGCAATGTCCCTACTCATTTTCACAGAAACTACAACAGATACAAGGTGCACAATAACATCGTTTTCAGCTAAAACACACACTTTATCGACACCTTCAACGCCATTGCTAACATCATTTTCTTTTCTAGTAATGACTCCCTCTATCGGAACTTCAACAATTCCATAGAACACAATAACTACGTGGTATTTACTCTGTCCCCCGACTAGGACAAGATGTAACAGAACGTCTATTTTTAGGTGGGAACCCGAGCGCGTACGGCTGGGACAGGATCAGAAATTCCCCTCAGCCCCCCATTACGCTGGCCTAGGTGCGAGCACCGATTCCTCCCTCTGGTGCAATGGGAGGGGCCGGACTCGGGCTGCTGATCCCCAGGTCTGGGCCCCTCTTCAGTATCATTTTCCTCAGTTTCCCCTCTGTCCTTTGACAGAGAAGCCCCTGAGCGCACTCTGCCCAAAAAACAGAGACGCGACTGAGAGATGATAAATAATGCGTACAAATTTCTTTATAGTAATTTATACGGTGTTTACTCGTTTCCCACCAGAACGAGATGTGACACAAGGTCTGGGACCAGAGCGCGTGCACCCAGGCAAGGGACAAAAATTCGGTTCCGCTGGCCTTGATGCGAGCACCGATCCCTCCCTCTGGTGCAATGGCAGGGCGCGGCCTCGAGCAGCTGTTCGCCAGGGCTGGGCACCTCTCTGTACAATTTTCTCAAAAACAGAGACGCGACTGAGAGATGATAAGTAGACGTGAAATTACCCCCAAAGAGTAATTTACACAATAGCACCGTAGGATAGAGCAAGACTTCAGCTGCAAAACACTATTTTCTCACACAGTGACCACCATTTGTTGCTGCACTTTCTCCAGCGATGAACAAGCACCTTAGCTTCCTGCTTTAATATATTTGCAATCCATTGTTGTCACTGTTGATTCCATACTGCGCTACTGGACGATCTGCCAGGAATGGTGAAGTGTTGTAATAGCCAAGGCGCAAATTTACTGTAGATGACCTTGCGATTATGGCACTCTCTACATATTTACGTCGTAATCAATTATTTTACTCCTTTGATCAGAGTAACATTTTTTATGTCAAACTTGTGGCCCTTCTCATTACGGTAGGCAAAACAAATAAACCTTAAATAAAACAGCAAATGAAGAACAATTTGACGGAAAGAAAAAATATCATTTGATTTAACCCCCCACCTTTTTTAATTTAGAAGTCAAATATAAAATCGAGACATATTTTTTTCAAATTTCTTAATAACCATTCCCCACCCCCAAATATTCGAATTACAACAACCGTAATAAAAAGACAAGAAAACAGACTCCTAAGACGTTTTCCCAATTAGTACAACATTAATCTGTTTAAATCTAGAGTTAAACGTTATATTCTCTCTCCTATCTATATAAGATACTCCGTAACGTAACCCCCTATCTCGAGTGAGCCCCACGACTTGTATAGGGTGTGCCTTACTGTAAAAAGAAAAAAAAAGTCGTTATAAGCCCTTCCTAGCAAGAGATCCTCTTTGTCTCCTTTCATGTTCAAATTAGTTGAGTAGTACTGGGTATGAGGATAAACTACGTCCGGCAGCAAGTCCCCTATCCGGGAGATTGAAGGATATGAGGAGAGTGACACCACCTCTTAATTATTATTCCTATAGCCAGCGTAACCCAAGGTAGTAGCACCGGTTAGGGTCCCAGCTATCGACAAATAGTTATCCCCAAAACAAAACTCTGTAAATGTATAAAATACATTTTTATAGTAAAAATACAAGCAATAAATTTTTATATAAAAAAATTACCAACAATACATATTTATAGTAAAATTACCAACAATATACACATACTAACAAAATGTAGCGACTACACCCAATTCCGTTTCACATACTACCAAACAACGAACATGAAAGAAGTCTTCCAAGACATTAATTCATATAGCCTATAATTCCTTAAATCAAAATGTATTGCAAAATATAAGTTTAACAAAACTACAACATAAAACACACCTATCACCGCCTATAATTATGTCCAAACAAACATGTATATGCAGAAAAGCTGAGTATTATCTACCATATGCCGCTAAATAAAATCAACTAACCAAAAGTCAAATATTTAGATTTCGGCATTAAATAACCCATAGAGGTGTTGATATGCCGCTAAATAAAATCAATCAACTAAAATCCAAATATTTAGATTTCGGCATTAAATATCTCATATAGGTGTTGATATGCCACTAAACAAAATCAACCAACCAAAATCCAAATATTCAGATTTCTGTATTAAATAACACAGGGGTTGATATGCCGCTAAATAAAATCAACTAACCAAAAGCCAAATATTTAGATTTCGGCATTAAATAACTCATATAGGTGTTGATATGCCGCTAAATAAAATCAACCAACCAAAATCCAAATATTTAGATTTCGGCATTAAATAACCCATAGAGGTGTTGATATGCCGCTAAACAAAATCATCCAAACAAAATCCAAATATTTAGATTTCGGCATTAAATAACTCATAGAGGTGTTGATATGCCGCTAAATAAAATCAACCAACCAAAATCCAAATATTTAGATTTCGGCATTAAATAACCCATAGAGGTGTTGATATGCCGCTAAATAAAATCAACCAACCAAAATCCAAATATTTAGATTTCGGCATTAAATAACTCATAGAGGTGTTGATATGCCGCTAAACAAAATCAACCAAACAAAATCCAAATATTTAGATTTCGGCATTAAATAACTCATAAATGTGTTGATATGCCGCTAAACAAAATCAACTGACATGATATTACTCATTCATGACATTAATTCATATATCCTACAATTTCTTAAACAAATCAAATTATTCCAAATTACAACTTCAACAAAACTACAGCATAAAACACGCATATCATCACCTTTAGTAATTACGTCCACGCAAACATGTATATACAGAAAAGCTGAGTATTATCTACCATGTATTAAACAACGTCAACACTGGTCAGTAACGAGATGGGTGACCGTTTAGGTATAACAGGTGCTTGGATGTGCGGGTGGTGAAATGGATAATGGCTCGAAATTGTTCCACTTTCCATTTGGCTCATTATAGTTATTTATGCGCAAATACGAATCTCTTCTCCCCAGCTAAGTATAATCTACCATGTATTCAACTGCGAAAGTAGAATAACATTTATCATATTTTTATTACTTCAAAGCTCCGAAGAAAATTAAATTTCGGCCTTAAATGACCCATCCGGTGTTGTTATGCCGTTAAACAAACAAAACATACAAACTTTGCTGGTAAAAACACCAGCATCTGTCACTTTATCGGTCGTGGTTTTGTGGAGAGTGTGTATGAAATTAAGTTAGTAGTCACATACATTGTTACTTGTGGGTTATTTTTTCGTCCCGCGGTATGGTTTTCGGGCACTTTTCCACGATGCCGCACGCTGGGATCTTGAAAAGTGAACGTTCTAACCATTCGGCCCTTCATACAATAGAGCAATTACTTCCAAGTTCCTATGAAAATTAAATTTTGATATTAAATGACCCATGATGGTGCTGATATGTCTTTAAACAGGCAAATCAATCAATCATGTCTCGGGGCTCAAAACTTGAACTGCTTTTCTAACGTTGGTCTTTTGGGACGGTCCTTGAAAAAAAATATACAACATTTTTCAACTCTCTTGTGACTTGGAAACTGTATTATATAATTGCTGGAAGCAGATCCAGATATAAATTGACTGGGGCAGTTGAATTTGTATATAAATAGTAGGTAAAAAGAGATATCTGCTAGTGGTTAGGGAATTAAAACAAAAACGAAAGTGAGAGAGAGAGAGAGAGAGAGAAGCATAAAAAGAGAGAGAAGGGGAAGGACGAAGTAAAGGGAGAGAGAGATAGAAAAAGAAAGAAAGGTTTAAACCATCAAAAGAAAGATGAAAATAAATCAACAAAAAAAAAAAAAGGTTTCCTTCGTAGATAAACGAAATCCACTTTCTTCATTAACTCCCTTCAGAAAATGGAGTGAACACAAACTAAAACTAAAAACAGACCGACTTTCAACGAATACTTGTCTCAAGGCAGACGACGTTGTCGGCCATCTTATCTAAAGATTTGCGTCGTCAACACTTTGACGAATATAACCCAATAAAAACTGACTCAGCAGATTTTATTTTTCTAAAATTCTTGTCAATTCCACTATGAATGCCATTATTATTATTATTATTATTATTATTATTATTATTATTATTATTATTATTATTATTATTATTCCATTAGAGTATTCACACCCGTGCTAACTAATGTCTTACACTGGGGAACAAGTGACAATAAGTGTTCTCGATATTCCAAACAGAGTATCGTCATTATTTTTAATAGAGCTGTCATCGGGATAACTCCTACTCTTTCCCTAATTTTCAGTTCTACCAGTTCTCTCTATTCGAAACTATTCCTAGTGCTCCCATGACAATTGGTACGACTGTAAATTTCATGTTCCACAATTTCCTCAGTTCTCTAACTAGGCCGAGATACTTAGCTATCATTTGAGTTTATTTTATGTGTATGTGATTATTATTATTATTATTATTATTATTATTATTATTATTATTATTATTATTATTATTATCTGGTAATCTCTCCGATGTTTCGATCAGGTGATGATGATCATATCTCAGCAACCCAAAACTTTACGATCACCGAAGTTAAACAACGTCAACACTGGTCAGTAACTAGATGGGTGACCGTTTAGGTATAACAGGTGCTTGGATGTGCGGGTGGTGAAATGGATAATGGCTCGGAATTGTTCCACTTTCCATTTGGTTCATTATAGTTATTTATGCGCAAATACGAATCTCTTCTCCCCAGCTATGGGTTAATCAGTAAAACTTGTATCATTAAAACCGTTATCATCTTCAAAAAATAAAATTAATTTAAAAAAAAAAATGCGTATAAAATATTCAAATTTCGGTATTAAATAATCCATAGAGGTGTTGATATGCCGCTAAACAAAAACAACCAAAGTGGTCGTGGGCGGGGGGCGTCGATGGTCGCGCTAGCAATATCCCCTAACTGATGGTTTGAGCGTTCTGGTTGCTCACGCCAGATTATGCACTCTCTCCCAGAAACTAAGGTCCGCTCTGTTGCAGTATGAATCGAAGGTGAACGTCTTTGTATCTTGAAGAAACACAAATGTAGCTGAGCTGGTGTTACTCAAAAGACATTGGCGAGCAGCCCGAGCAGACGGGCGTGTTCATAAATGAGTGACCGTAATTATTATTATTATTATTATTATTATTATTATTAACGAAATGCTGAATTAAGCTTGAATAATAATTGTTTTGTTTTTCTAAATATTCATTGCTGAATTATAGTTTGGTCACGGCTGAGTAATGGATAGCGGCTAGGACTGAGGAATTATCAAAGATGACAATTACTTTTCAATATATCAACCAATACACGGACCAAAGAATAATGATAGTCTGTTTTTGTTGCATTAAATTCCGAAAAATCCTTGTTGAAAACTTAATACTTAAACATGAAAACAACAAACAAAAACTAAAAATTCTTGAAGCTATATACATAAAACAGTTAAAACCTAATCTGAACAAAATAAACTATGAAATACCCACAAATATTCTTAAATGCCTATAATTGATAACAGAAGCCATTGGTTTATACGATTGGCTTCCCATACTTAATACTTCTCGTTTTCAGTCTCGCGTGGTCATGTGTGAAGTCACGAACTGCGACACGATTTTCGCTTCCGCGTCTCGTATACACGAGTTAGTCGTTGCTTTGAAATTTCTCATGCAACAAAAACAGACTATCATTATTCTTTAGTCCGTGTATTGGTTGATATATTGAAAAGTAATTATCATCTTTGATAATGGCTTATGTAAGCCGAAAGCTTAGATTGGATTTAAACATGTATCAATATGGTGATTTCCTTTCGTCTTTCAATGATAATGTTGTTAAGCTTATCAGACAATATGAAAGGAACTTACTTAAAATAAATAGACAAAACTTGTCTATATTATTTAATGAAACGTGCATTAATATATATATATATATATATATATATATATATATATATATATATATGTATGTATATGTATGTATGTATATTTCGCGCAATGAACGGCATCAGTTCACAGTCATTATTTCTGTCTCTCTCACCTTAGCCTTTTCGCTATTCTTTTTCACTCTCTTCTTCTTCTGTCTCTTACACTTTTCCTTTTCTATCACACACACACACACGTACACGCACACACACACACACACTGTTACATTTCTCCTTCGATTTGTTCTAAGTTCAGAGCGACCTCTTTCTGTTTGCTTCACTTATGTCTTTCTTTGCCGGGGCTCAGTGACTGTGTGATATCAATGTCAGCTGATATTGGTGTCTGGTTAAAATCTTCAGTGGGATTGTCACTGAAAAAATTTGTGAATCAGCTTAAAATCTTCCAACTAAATTCCACGACGTCATTTCTTGTTAATAATCAGCCAACGTCAGAGTCGAACCGGCAAACAATGGAACTCTAAAACGAACAGGAAGTTGGTTATAAAAACGCACAGATTAAAAATAATAAAATAAATGAAAATAAGCAAAATAAGGGGCCTTAAAATAGGGTTAAATAAAATAATTCTTTACATTATATACAAGCGGACTAATGTCCTCAAATATATATATATATATATATATTTTTATTATTATCACAACGTTTCGACCCTTGTGTCCTCTGGCCTTCTTCAGGTGCTGGATAATCTTCATTGAATTTCCAAATGAACCTGATTTTCATCTTGGAAAATATTGATGGTTTTATTATTTGAGTTTATAAATATTTACTTTCAGGTCCCAATAGACGTGGTTGCGGGTCATTTTTGGGGGTGTGGGGGAATTTTCGACCCTCCCCCAGCTTATTACTAACACCACCTTTAATGATTTTGCAGATTTTCCTACTTTAAATGATTTTCCGATTCCAAAGATCGTTAAATCCTTTCTCGAGAAAAATTCGAACTCCACCAAATAACAGCACATCTTTTATGAGGAACAAAATAATATTTAGTTCGGGTATTGGTAAAAACTCCTTGTGGTTCCAATTTCTCAAAAGAGGTCCAGCTTCCTCCTGTTTTATACAGAGTGTTCTCAGCATCCTTCTGTAAAGCCAAATTTCTGTTGCCTCAGGTCTCTTCTCCATCTGTGTAGAAATTGCCCAGCATTCACTGTCATATAGGAGATTAGATATTACGTATTACATCGTTTGTTACTGCTCAATAAGATACATTACGTTTTATGGCAATGTCCTGTTATTGTCCGGTTCCTTGTACCACGGTGATAGTTCAAGGTAGAACCAATAAAGAAGAACTCGAAGGCGGATATGGAATAACACAGATATATTACAAACAGGCATATATACAAAGGAGTAGAAAGTGTCAGTAAGAACAATCAGGTTTAGTAGAGAGAACAATGTAGCCTCGACCACTATCACTATTCCAATGTCTTGCAGTAATTGTCTGAACGCGACTCTGGTTCGGACTGCCTTTGATTCGACTCTTGACTCGACTTGAACTACTGACTCCTTGCCTACTCCTGAGGTCGGGGTTTTGTGGAGAGGGTGTATTTATTAAGTATGGAATATTCCATTATTATTATTATTATTATTATTATTATTATTATTATTATTGGTAAGATTCCATAACATGCCCAAAGATGATTATACAGGCATTCACATGGTCTATAGACACAAAATTAGTTAAGAAGATTTGTTCAATCTCGTAGAAAATGAGGGTTCCTGTTTAGAGTTCGTATTGCAGGTTCGAGTAAGAAACAAAATCTGTAAGTGGTAGTAGTAGGAATGACTTACTGGTTGTTGAAGTCGAAATATTTTGGCCTCCAGGTTAACTGCGCCAGATGTATCAAACTGGCGGCTCGCATACGGTCTTTTACCTGCATCTTGGCGGCCCTCACAAAGCTTTCTATAGCCGTGGTATATCGAGAATTTTGTCTATGTTGGTAATGAAAACTATTAAAAACAGTGAGATTTTTTTTTTCAGTTGATATGATTAGATTGTTTATTGTATCTCAATGGGTTTTTTTTTCGAATGTCAGCGACTATTTTTAACTTCCGTTTAATCGCGTGATTATTCTTGACAACCAAAAGAACAAAAGTAAAGAGAAAACTTTCATAAGTTTTCATAATATTTTGCTTTAAAATGTCGAATTCTACTCCATCTCGTAAAGAGAAAATTATCTGAAGAAGGACGTGGGGATTATAATAATTTTGTACCACTGTTAATGGAAAGATAAACTGTTTGATTTGCAACCAGTGCATTGCGATGACAAAAGAATATAATGTGAAAAGACATTATGAAAAAAATCATCGATCTTATGATAAATATGAAGGAGATATGGGTGTTTCAAAAGTGAAGGAATTCAAGGTTAAGTTAACACAGCAACAGAGTTGCTTTATAAAAATTCAGAAAGGCAACGTTAGTTCTGTTATTACAAGCTTTGAACTCTGCAAAATGATCGCGATCAGTGGAAAATCTTACAGTGAAGGAATAGTCATAAAGCGATGTCTTGTAATAACAGCTGAAATTGTATGTCCAGAGAAGTTGCACTAATTTGAGGACATTTCATTAAGCACTGTTACTGTATGGATTGCTGAAATGTCAGGTGATTTGAATCGACAATTGAAGACTTTCTCATCAACTTTTGAACATTTTTCTATTGCTCTAGATGAGACTGTTGACATAGCTGGAATAGCACATCTCGCTTGTGATAATGAATTTCAAATTGATGAAGAACTAATTGAACTGTTCCCAATGCATGATACTACAACAAGTCAGGTCATTTTTGAGAAAGTCGAACAGTTTCTCTATGAGTATGCCTTTGATTTAAGTAAACTTGGGTGTTTATCTGCTGATGGTGCTTCCAAGATGGTTTTGAGAAATAATGGTAGTGCGGCCAAGTTAAGTACAAAAATAGAAAACATATTCAACATTCAAGCGTTTTCACTGTATAATTCATCAACAGAACTTATGTTCTAAGATTTTAAAATTAGATCATGCATTGATTTTTGCCACAAAAACAGTGAACTATATCAGAGGTCTTGCTCTGCATCACCATCAGTTCTTGGAAGACGTGAATAATCAGTTCTCAATTGTCCCATTCTACACAGAAGCTTAGTGGCTTTCATGTCACAAGGTACTGAAAAGATTTTTTTTATTGTGACACGGAATTGTTATGTTTTTTGGTGATGAAGGGTCAAAGCACAGATGAATTGAAAGAAGAAAGCTGGCTCCAAGATCTAGATTTTTCAGTGGATATTACTTCCCAATTAAGTGACCTTAATTTGAAATTACAAGATAAAAATAAGCTCATCACTCAGTTATATGATAATATCAAGTATTTCATTGCAAAATTAGCTTTATTGAAGTCCCAGTTGTCACATGAAAACTTGATTCATTTTCCTATGTCCAAAGAGTTGAAAAATCTGCCAATACTGAGTCTGTATTTATCTTTGCTAAGTACGACAGTTACCTGGAATTGCTGTCAAAGGAATTTCAGCAAAGATTTTGTGATTTTTCATCTTGTGAAGATCAGTTTGCTTTATTCTCAGAACCATTCACTTTTGATGTTGCTCAGGCAGAGGAAAGTCTACAGATGGAACTCCTGGAAATGTAGACTGACTCAACACTCAAGGGAAAGTACCTAGAAGTAGGGGTACCCGGATTTTTTTCATAACTTCCTCAGACATTTAAGAACATCAGAAAGTTTGCCACAAAGATTATGGTAATGTTTCGTTCCACATATGTCTGTGAGAAGTTATTTTCATTTATGAAGGCCACAAAAACGTCTCACAGAACTAGATTAACATTTGTCATCTTTGATTAAAGTGGGATCTACACAGACATTCCAACCTGATACATCGAGAATAGTTTGTCTAACGCAATGTCAATCATCAGGACAACATAAAAATGATTAAATTGTATTACCTTATATTATAAGTATTTTGTATTTAAAGTTTAGTTATCGCTAGCTGTGATTAATGTAAGACTATAAGCAGGTGTGGCTCTCCAGGCTGAAGATATGGCTGATGCGGCCCTCCGTATGCCTTGATCTACGCTGTAGTTGACGACGCTGTAGTCGACCCTTGCTGAGAGAAAGTGAGTTTTTCCTTAGTTTCTCGTTATTTATATATTTTTTCGGAATTAAGGAGTATAGTACATTTTCATTGGTCAGTAAATTAATTGATACGCCATACGACTTGTTTCAGCTTAGTCTGAACTTATCAGAAGAAGCTGGCTAAAAAGAGGTTCAGGTGGCAAAATTAAATAGGGTTTTGAATGTTGTACATAAAGCCTCCCGTCCTGGGCAAGATGATAAACTACGTCCAGCAGCAAGGCCTCTGATCAGGAGGTTTTGAGGAGCGTAGAACCACCTCTTAATTGCTGGTGTTCCCAGGTCCACCCTGACTCGGGGTGATAAAACCTGTTAGGGTCCCAGCTGTGGCCAAATAGTTAACACCCAAACTTGTGTAAAAATAGTTTTTTAATACCAGAAATACTTTGTAATAAAATAAATATTACCAGCAATAATTTTTGAAGGAAAAATTATTATCAATACTTAAAACAAAAGTACTAGCAATATAAACAGCTATATATTCTTTGAAAAAAAAAATGATCGGCTATAGATTTCTTCAAGGAAAAATATTCTCAGAAATAGATTTTGAAGAAAAACATTACCTGCAGTAAAAATATTGTCGGCATTAAATAACCCATTGAGGTTGGCATGCCGTAAACCAAACCAAACCAAACCATAAAGCCTCATACTATAGCAAAAACAGTTTTTTTCCAGTTGTTGCAGATATATGATAAATACAATGACTAGTGATTTTTTTTTACTAAAGTTCATTCTAATACAAGGCTCATGAGCCACTCAAAGTAGAGGGTTACTGAATGCGGTGTGTGGCATCAACGTAAGAGGAGAAATTAGAAAGTGAAGATTACGACAGATCACGGCTAGCTTGAAGAGATAAAAATTGTAGTGTTCGCGGAAGTATTTTTAACCGAACTGACGTATTCATCCAATCTAGGAAACCCGAATCTGCACATTCAATTTGCACATTCAACAGGCACATTTGAAATTGTTAGAAAATGTTTTATCTTTCAGAGGAAAAAAAGATCGCAAAGAAAAATGAAGGAAAACGTTGGCAACGTGGCTTTCCCCATTGTTGTATCAATATGTGACTCTCAATGGTGACGGGTTTCAGTCGAGATATAAAAAAAATCAATTTTGAAGAAGGCCAGTTTGAACTAAACAGGTGCCTTCAAGGCTATTTTAAAGAATGTCAATGGAAAAATTCTCATATTTTCAAAGCACATACTCCCTTTCACTTTAAGAATTCAGAAGAAACTCTGTTGAGCTATCTTCTCGCGACGTCAGTTGTATATGCGCCTGGCCTGCTATAGGTGTCATCTGGTTATTGGCTCAATTATAAACGGTCAATATTGATATACTCAAGAAATTGGTAAATACTATTGAAACAAATACAAACGACCAATACTTAGCTTTTAGCAAAGTAAATACTTATTAATTTAAATATAAACAACCAATATTTACCTATTACATTCATGTAAGTACTTATTAATGTAAACGACCAGTATTTACTTATTACCAAAATAAATACTAAATAAATTTAAATTAAAACGACCAATAATTCCCTATCACAAACCAAGTAAATACTTATTAATTTAAATAAAAAATACCAATATTTACCTGTTACCATTCATGTAAATACTTATTAATTTAAGCGACCAGTATTTACCAAAGTAAATAGTTAATAAATTTAAATATAAACGACCAATACTTACCTATTACCAAAACCAAGTAAATACTAATTAATTTAAATATAAAATACCAATATTTACCTATTACCAATCATGTAAATACTTATTAATTTAAACAACCAGTATTTACCTATTACCAAATCCATTAAATACTTAAATTTAAATAAAAGCGACCAATAATTGCCTGCCAGCAAACCAAGTAAATACTTATTAATTTAAATATAAATACCAATATTTACCTATTACCATTCATTAAACTAATTATTAATTTAAACGACCAGTATTTACCTATTACCAAAGTAAATACTTAACTAATAAATTTAAATATAAACGACCAATAATTACCTCTTAGCAAACCAAGTAAATATTAATTTAAATATGAAAGACCTTATTAATTTAAACATAAAAGACTTACTTATTAAATGTATATATTTACCTATTACCAAACCACGTAAATTTAAATATTAGGTTGGTGCAAAAATAATGACGTAATAACGTCAAAAAACGACATTATTACGTCATTATTTTTGCACCAACCTAACATGAACGATTAATACTTAGCTGCGGACGACCGAATTCAAATGACAGTGATGATAATACAGTGTAACCCGGATATAAGAGAGTTGTCGGGACCGGAGAAGAAGTCTCTTATATCCGGGTTTCTCTTATATCCGGGTTACACTGTATTAGCGTCTGAGCAAAATTCTTCTCTTGAAACACATTTTTTTTTTCTGGAAAATAGGTTTCTCAGGTTCGGTAATGATGGCGTTTCGTTTCTAACCTTTTATTTGAAGTAGCGTGAAATATCAACATCTTGATTATGTCATTCTTCTCTTTGAGTTACATATGCTATCCGTTTTAGTTGTTGCTGCTGTTGAATGTCCTCAAGTGAAGTGCTTAATGTTTTTTTTTTTTTTTTTTTGTACAATTCTTAGTTTGAGATCCTGTAGCGCCAGTCAACATGGTTCGAAGAAATGTAGTCTTCACCAAAACCCGTATGTTTCACTCGCTCAAAACCATTTTTAACCATTGATCTTAGAAAGCGGTTGTATACAGCTGACATTTTGTATACTTCTGTACGGGCTGACCGCCACTCAAGGCATCTATATAAGTCTTCATCTGAGAAGGCTATTTAAGAACATGTCTCGAGATTTAAAATATAAACAACCAGTATCTACCTGTCCCCAAACCAGCTACCGTATATTTCCGTGTGTAGTACGAGTTTTTTATGATCAGCAATTTAAGCAAAAATATTGGGTCGCATTATACACAGGTTTTTTTTTTCTTTTTTTTTGAAGATTTGAAGAGGTTAAAAATTCTGCATTTTCGGTGACCGGTTGCACTAACACAGATCATTTTTGTCTGGAGGAGTTAAAATACATTTTCGGTGACTTTGATCTACCTGGTAGATTCTCACGGTACCTTTGGTTAACAATAACGCTACGGTACCATTTTGGGGTAGCTTTATACAGAAAAGAATGAATCACATTTAAAATCTATAAAATATGTGCAGGTTGACGCCCAGTACTGCAAAATTTGACTGCGATAACCCTAGTAATTTTACTCAGAAACTGAGGGTAACATTATACACGAGCTATTTTTAAAAACTGGGGTTTTTACACAAACAAAATTAGGGTTCAGACAATACACAAATTAGACTTATAGACGAATACATGCGGTACAAGCTTATAGACTCAAATATTATTAGGTTGGTGCAAAAATAATATCGTTTTTTGACGAAAAAAAAAACCGTCAAAAAACGATATTATTTTTGCACCAACCTAATATCGTTATGGCATCCGTCGGTCACGAGAGACCACGGATCTGCGCACGAAGAGTAACGCCCTCTCCAGGGCGCAGGCCTAGACAGATTTTTTTTTTTTTTTTTTTAATGAGAGATAAACATTTTCCCATGCAGCACGTCTCCCCACTCTCCACGAAACCGACGTTATCCAAGGGACAACGTGGTCAATACAGCTTGCCACCGGCGTCGTGGCCATATGAGTTGCCAGAACGAAATCGGCTTTGACATCGGAGCGTCTTACGGTGTACGGCTATGGATTTGAATTTAGACTTTTCCTTTTCCTGGTCTGGTTGCCAACATCGCTACAGAGCTCAGACTGCCTTACTGTTTTACCCATAGTTCGAGATTTTTGAATTCAGAGTTTTCCTTCTTCTAGGTCAATTGGCAGGCAAGGCTATAGATCCCAGTCTGCATTGTAACTCAAATATACGCGACCAATAATGAATTTTTCTCTAACCAAATAGATTTTATAGCGTATCCAAAAGGGCGATGGATTTAGAGTTTTGTCGTAAATGCGACCGATTTGGAAGGCATTTAAAGAAGGCGTTCGATATCGTGTATGCAAAAATGGGATCAATTTAAAGTTTAGGAAGGAAGATGATTAGATCAGAATTTAGATATTGAAGTGATAGCATTAAAGTCTAGTCAAACGGTGATCGATTTAACACGCCCTCGCAAATGTGATCGATTAGTGTATGACATTTATGTGATCGATTAAAAGTTTAGGTATAATGATAAGCGATAAGAGTCTATCCATAATGATGAACAATGTATAATTTAATCATAAATATGACCGATTTTTGTGTGTGTGTGTGTGTGTGTGGGGGGGGGGGTGATCGATTTTTGTGGGGGGGGGGGGGTGATTGAATTTTTTGTGGGGGGGGGGTGATTGATTTTTTTCGGGGGGGTGATCGATTTTTTTGGGGGGTGATTGATTCTTTTTCTACGCATATCGTTACTTAACAAGGCACCTCGAGGTGGTGTAATAGTAAACAAGCTTGTCTCGATAGAACAATTACGACTGAGTAGTGAGTTCGATTCTCACTGGGTGCCCCCGTAATTTCGGCCTTGTGCCACATCTAAGCTACGCTTGGAAAATCACTCGGGCACCTCGAGGTGGTGTAATAGTTAGAAAGCTTGTCTCAATAGAGCAATTACAACTGCGTAGTGAGTTCGATTCTCACTGGGTGCCCCCGTAATTTCGGCCTTGTGCCACATCTAAGTTGTGCTTGGAAAATCACTATCGTTACTTTACAGGTAATTTAAAACAAGAAAATATTTTTAGATTGTGAGAATTTATTTTGAGATAATAATGTTTTAGCGCTACAAGTCTTACTAATTAACCCGTAGGTGGGGGAGAAAAGGTGGATTCGTACCTTCCCCCAAGGGAATTTGCGCGTAAGTGAATATAACGAACCCAACGGGAATTTGAACTGGAGACTCTCGTAACAATTCTCAGCCATTATCCATTACACCACCCGCACACCCAAGCTTACAGTATTCCCAAGCGGTCACCCATCTACATACTGACCAAGCTCAATGTTGCTTGCCGATCGTACGGAAACCGGTGTTTAAACGTGATGTGGTCGTGAGCCTGATCGATTTCTAGCTTAATCGTAAATATGATCGATTTAGAAGTTATTGGTGATCTACTTGATGTTTATTCCAGATGGTGATCGATTTTTAGGTTAGTCCTAACTAAACATGATTTAGTTGTTATATATACAATTACGGCACAGGAGAAATGGATTTTATAAATTTATTTCCATTATTTATCAAAATTTGTTGTCAGGTGATATTGCTCAATGGTGAAGCATTCTGTTGTCGGGCAAAATGTTAATTCCAGCGTATCTAATAATTACTTAGAGTTTGGTCACCTGGATTAGTTTGATTAATAATAATAATAATAATAATAATAATAATAATAATAAATAAAGCAAAGACAAATGCAACTGACCAGATACAGAAACAATGGCAAGATAAACCGCTTCATGGCCAATACTCTGCCCATACCAAAAAAGCTGACGTAGACAAAACCCGTACCCATCAGTGGCTACGTAGTGCAGGGTTGAAAGCTGAAACTGAAGGTTTTATCCTTGCTTCACAGGACCAATGCTTGTTAACTAGAAATTATCAAGCACATATACTAAAATATTGTGTCAGCCCAAAATGCAGATTCTGTGATAAATATCCAGAAACGATTGATCATCTTATATCAGGTTGCACGATGTTGGCATCCACTGAATATAAAACCCGACATGAGAGAGTGGGCCAATATCTGCACTGGAAAATCTGCAACTTTTACGGGAAGGAAACTGAAAGAAACTGGTATGAACACCACCCAGACCCGGTTACGGAGATAGGACCTGTTACAATTCAATGGGACTACACAATTCACACTGACGGAACAATCAAGGCCAACCGCCCATATATTGTTATTAAAGACCACAAACAAAAAAAAGTGCCTCCTTATTGATATGGCAGTCCCTGCTGACTGCAATGTATCTTTGAAGATATTCAAAAAGCTGTCAAAATACAAGGACCTTGAAATAGAAATCTCGAAAATGTGGCACATGGGAACATCAACAATCCCTGTTGTAGTTGGAGCCCTAGGATTGGTTGGAAAAGATTCCAGTAGACTAATTGAAGGGATTCCTGGAAGCCCATGCCTCAAGGAGATACAAAAAATTGTTCTGACAAGTACAGCCCACACTTTACGAAGGGTTTTATCGATGTAATTTTTTTTTTTCTTTGTCATTGGAAAGTGTCATGATGCCATTTCTAACCTTAGGTCCCTGGACGGGACCCGGAAAGAAATGTGTACACGCCAGAAATCAAACGAAATAATAATAATAATAATTATTATTATTATTTTATTTCCTTTGATTTCTGGTGTTCATTTATTTCTTTCCGGGTCCCGACCAAAGACCTAAGGTCAAAAATGGCATCATGACACTTTCCACTAAGCAATTTAAACACACACACACACACACACACACATATATATATATATATATATATATATATATATATATATATATATATATATATATATATATATATATATATATATATATATATATATATATATATATATATATATATATATGTTACATAGATAAAGCATTTCGTAGGTGTAGCCTATACTCGTGTGAACAATTTATTTTATTTTTTTTATTATTATTATTTTAAGACATTTTTTTTTAATGTTTATACATTCTTTTTATAGATACAAATATTTAAGTAAATGTTCTGTTTATAATAAACAGTATTAAACAACATTTACCGGCCTGACAGTAAAATCGACCTGGCTAAGCGAAACGCTCCTCTGACGCCAAATCGGTTAAAGGCACGTCAGGCAATATGACGGTTCCGTATGAGATACAGGTTCGATTCCTGTCGGAGGACGAATATTTTCTATGAAAATTTCTCGGACATTCAGGCCGGTAAATGTTGTTTAATACTGTTTATTATAAAACAGAGCATTTACTTAAATATTTGGATCTATAAAAATAATGTATAAACATAAAAAAAAATGTCTTAAAAATAATTGTTGGACATTACCACTGAGAAATTGTCCAAATGCAAGGACCTGGAGATCGAGGTTAACAGGATGTAGGAAATGAAGACTGAGGCAGTACCAATACTAATCGGAGCACCGGGCCTCGTTAGAAAAGGAATGGACAATTTTACTAACAGTGTCCCAGCTAACATCAATATACAAGTTACCCAGAGGATCGCTCTTCCAGGAACATCCGATATACTAAGAAAAGTGCTATCAATTAAATGACAATTCTTTTAAACAACATAACTTGGACCCGGCTCTACAGGATACAAAGTAGAAAACATAATATACACAAATAATCATAATAATAGTTTGGGTCCATTTTGGTAATGGCCAACGAACTAGTCTGGCTGAGTCTTATTCCTGATTAATGTTCGATCCTCATTTGGTGACCCATATTTGTTTCATTGTGTCAAACAAATATTTCGTTTTGATTCTCTACAGCGTTGGATATCATTAATTATTAAAAGCCTCATTGCTTTTTTCTTCTGTTTGTATAAAAAAAACTTCCTTATTTTTCAAAGAAGAAGAAGAAGAAGAAGAAAAGGAGAGGGGTGGATTCAATGGGGAGATGATAGCAATCATTAAGCTAAAGGCAATGCGTGAGACAATGAGAAAAAGTAGAGATCAGATTTATTTATCATTTATAGCAGTAGCAACACGGGGTGAGAGTTTGGTGCAGTAGGCGTGGCCACAGCTATTGCCTCCTTCAAAAGAACCAATCAACGGCTCGAATTATCAACCAATAGAAATAGAGAACGTCAAATAAAGTTTATTACTCAGCAGCTGCCTGTCTCTAAATAGGTTGCGCGATAAATATAAAATCAAAAAAATCAAAATGATAATCAAATATAAAATTAGACAAAATAGAGAAATAATTAAAGATTAAAAAATAACAAATAAAAATCAATTTATTTAATCTAAGAGAAAATGAGTTTTATACAGATGAGAAAAGAAAGGAAAAAATATTTATCAAACTATTAGGTTGGTGCAAAAATAATTTCGTTTTCTAACATATGTTACTATGTGAGAAAACGAAATTATTTTTGCACCAACCTAATAGATATCACAATGGGTATATTGGGGTTCATATATTTGTAACCCTAAAACGTTAATTTGGCATGTTGTTCTCTCACTAAATAATAATAATAATAATAATAATAATAATAATAATAATTTGAAATATAACAAAGTTTTAACGGGTGGCGTGTTATGAATAAGAAAGAAAGAATGAAAAAAAAAAAGGTTTTCTTTTCGTATCTATCTATCTATCTATCTATCTATCTATCTATCTATCTATCTATCAGGTTGGTGCAAAAATAATGACGGTTTTTGACGTTAAAAATACTTCAAAAACCGTCATTATTTTTGCACCAACCTAATATCTATCTATCTATCTATCTATCTATCTATCTATCTATCTATCTATCCCCTCTCAGTTTGATCGTATCTATCTATCTATCTCTCTATCTATCTATCTATCTATCTATCTATCTATCTATCTATCCCCTCTCAGTTTGATCGTATCTATCTATCTATCTATCTATCTATCTATCTATCTATCTATCTATCTATCTATCTATCCCCTCTCAGTCTGATCGTATCTATCTATCTATCTATCTATCTATCTATCTATCTGTCTGTCTGTCTGTCTGTCTGTCTGTTTGTCCCACTTTGACCTGTATGGCACACACAGTCGGTGTTCCGGCCTAGATTAAATTTATGTTTCCAAAGACAGATGTTCTGGATTAGTAGGCTTTCGCTAATTAGGTAAAATAATCAGCCTAATGTCATATTGTTTATCTTGATGTCAGTACATTTGTATACTTATAAAATATACACTTCTTATTTCCAACGTGAATTATTTTGAAAAAGGAATATTGTTTTTTTATTTATTATTATAAAGGAATGGCTTCATATCTTTACCAAATGATATTTGTGCTGAAGCGAATGTAGCAGTCATGGCTAGAATTTGAACACAGCCCGCCTCTCAAAATTTCCCCGTTGATGACCGCTGCAGTAGCCGCACAACCACATCCCCCCCTCACTTTGACATATTCACGCATCCCCCCCACACACACACAAACTCACACAGATGTACAAATATATACGCGGTCATACTCAAAAATGCGCCGAATGAAACGAAAAATTTGCAGTTTAAGGCCCGGGAAACAATTGTAATGAAAATTTCCATTCTGGTGTAAAGTTGTGTGATTATTCAAAAAATAACAATAAAAGTTTGCAGGAGAAAATCGTTTAGGAGTTATCGACAATATAAGTTTGGTCCCATTTGCGTCGTGGCCTGGTTAAGACGATAAACTACGTCCAGCAGCAAGGCCTCGGATCAAGAGGTTTTGAGGAGCGTGGAACCACCTCTTAATTGCTGCGTCCTGGGTAAGATGATAAACTACATCTGCGTCCTGGGTAAGACGATAAACTATATCCGTGTCCTGGGTATGACGATAAACTACATCCGCGTTCTTGGTATGACGATAAACTACATCCGTGTCCTGGGTATGACGATAAACTACATCTGCGTCCTGGGTATGACGATAAACTACATCTGCGTCCTGGGTATGACGATAAACTACATCCACGTCCTCGGTAAGATGATAAACTACGTTCAACAGAAAGACTGTTTTCGGAAAAATAATATTGCCGGCTATGCGTTTTTGGGAAAATAGTATTACCAGCTATACGTTTTTGAAAAAATAATATTATCAGCAATACATTTTTGAAAATATCATATTGCCAGCTATATGTTTTGTTTTTTTTTTCGACTTTTTTAAATAATTTTAAAAAAATGATATTACCAGCTATACCCTTTTGGAAAAATAAGGAATATATTTTTGAAAAAAAAAAAGAGAAATGTATATTACCAGCTGAAGATTTTTTGAAAAAAAAAAAAAAAGAAAAAAATTACCAGCGATACATATTTGAAAGAAAATCATTACCAGAAATAGATTTTTTGTAGGAAAAATTTTTTACCAGAAATGGATTTAAAAAAAAAATATTACCAACAATAAAAATCTTATCGGCATTAAATGACCCACCGAGTTGTTGATATGCCGTAAAACCAAAACAAACCAAAACAAACCTCATTTGCGTCCCGGTTACAGCCCAGTTACCATTACTCGCTTTGTTTACATACATTTGACCCGAGTAGAAATGCGCAGAAACTTCACTTGTCTTCATTACTGCGCAATGCGCGAACTTTAAATTAAATTTCGAAAACTGCGCAGTAATCAAGATGAGTAAGAAGATAAGAAGATCAGTAAAAAGGCCGTTAACTAAGTAAGCTTCCGCGCAATACTCATCAAGACAAACGTATGCGAACAACTCCAGTAATGGTAGCCTGGCTAGACGCGAATAAGGCTGAACTTATATTGTCGATAACTCCTAAACGATTTTCTTCTGCAAACCTTTATTGTTATTTTGGAAATAATCAGGCAATTTCACAACATAATGGAAATTTTCATTACAATTGGTTCCTGGGGCTTAATCTGCAAATTTACCGAAAAATAAACCAAATAATTTTATAGAGATGGGTGTAGCAAAAAGTATATTGAGTTCAAGTTCATTGTTCCAATTATTCAGTTTTTGGGTAGTGAGTTCAAACCTTGGATCGGGTTGTAAAATAAAGTATGCAAATTTTAAGCAATATATTACACCCAGAGACTGAACCCGCAACAGATGCATTTATAACCAATTATTTAATCCACTAAGCCATAACGATTGCTGTCTAGCGACCCAAAGTTAAATATTAACTGATATCAAATGACCCCTAAACAACCTTCATCGATTGAATAAAGGGTTTAAAACAAGATCCCAAGAAGTTTGCCGTGCACGAAAAAAGACACCTGAAGAAGGCTGTAGTGTATAACGACTGAAACGTCCTGATTATCAAGATGAACATGTTGCTTTGGATAGCAAATCATATAATCTCTATCTCTCTATGTGCCTTGATCTCTCAGGAAGTAGACGATCATGGCCCTCCACAATTTCCTGTCGCTTGTAGCTCTAAATAAATTCTGTCTTTTCGATAATTCTAGACCCTCTTCTACCACCCATTTACTCAATCTCATCAAGTATGCTATGCGTTGTTTTCCTCTGTCCCTCTTACTCTCAATCCGCCTTGTGAGTATCAGATTCTCCAAGCCCTATTTCCTCATTATGTGTCTCAGAAATTTCCACCGCCTCTTCCTGATGTTAAGTATAAGTTTACTTTTGGTTTTCATTTTCTATAAAACCTCGTCGTTGCTCACATAATTGGTCCATATTATCCTCAGCATCTTTCTGTAGAATCCATATATCATTTAGTTAGTCAGTTTAAGTGTCCTGCTTGATGTACGTTTGGCCGAACGTGTCTCTTTCAGTTCATGACTCACTAGACAGAAGATTTTCCCGCAGTCGTCCGCCGTTTCTTTCTGCAGTAGACTGATTGTCAACCAAGGCTATAGGACACAGTCTGCTATTTAACCCATAAATAGGAGGAGAAGAGATGGATTCTTACCTTACCCGAGGGTATTTGTTAACGTACCCGAACTGGATTTCATTACATTCACTCACGCATACGATCACTCATCACTCATTATAAAACGCAGATTGTGTGTGTGTGTGTGTGTGTGTGTGTACGTTTATATATTGGATCGGATTTCCTATATTTTTAACCGATTTCAACAAAACTTCACAGGACTACGTAAAATTACCTTGCGGTGGTTCTGACAGCACGAAAAATTGGAAAAACACAATTGTTTTTGCATGAAATCAATTTGAAAACACGATTAAGAGGCATCACGAGAATGAAAGGGGGACAACTCATATCGAGTTATACTTATTATATAACCCAGGTTGTTTCTCTGTGTGTGTGTGTGAGTGTGTGTGTGTGTGTGTGTGTGTGTGTGTGTGTGTGTGTGTGTGTGTGTGTGTGTGTGTTCGTTTATATATGGGATCGGATTTCCTACATTTTTCAACCGATTTCAACAAAACTACACTTTTTTTTGGCAGGTAGTGTTTCTTATTGTCTTGCACACTTTTTTCTTTATTTTTACATTCAGAATGCTTTAAAAATTCCATTTACAAGACAATTGTTTATAATAAAATTCTATTCAATCGCTAGACTGATAACGATTGAAAACAATGTTTTTGTTTGAGTTTGGGTTTGATCAATTCGTAAAAAAGCAAAAAACAAAAAACAAAAAACAACACTAATTAAGACATGCATGTCCGTCAACCTTAAACAATAATCTTTGTCAATTTTATTTTTCAGTCTTTATGATGGTCGATACTTAATCTATCTCTTACTGTTACATGCCCGGGCAACGCCGGGCTCTACTGCTAGTCCAAAATATTCCGACAAAAATGATCCGATGTGATACATCAATGGAAGAAACCCAAAAATATAACATATTAACATATATCGTGAATATAACAATCGGAATACTGGGCTGCAGGGGCGGTGCAAGAGTCTCATGGTCCCCTATCAAGTCTATAATAGGGGCCCCCGAATCTATCATATGAGGCCCCTCACCTCTACTGTCAATTTTCGTAAAGTAGTATTGGAGGCACGGTGGAGTAATGGATAGCGGTTCGGACTGAGGAATCGGGGAGCCGAGTTCGAATTCCAGTCAAATCCATTACATTCACTTACGTGCTAATACCCTTGGGAAAGGTATGAATCCTCTTCTTCTCCTCCCAGAAAAATGTTAGGAAAAATAAATGAGAAAATGAAAAAAATGAAATAGAACAGACCGGGTTCTATGGCAAATGACAGAAGGAGATTAATTCCAAGGATTCCGATTCTGTGAGAAATCAGAGAGACGAGTTCGAATTCCAGTCGAATCCATTACATTCACTTACGTGCTAATACCCTTGGGAAAAATTTTAATCCTTTTCTTCTCTCCCCCCCAGCATGGGTAAATAGCAGGACAGACCAAGTTCTATAGCCTTGGGTGGCAACTGGTTTACTGAAGAAAGGAATGATAACCTACTGCGGGAAAAAATCTGCCTCGTCAGTCCAGTCATATATCGAAAGATACATGATCGCCTAAGGATGTATCACGCATGGCACATAACTGACCGACCCTTGGGAAAGATATGAATCCTCTTCTTCCCCCCAGATATGGGTAAAGAGCAGGGCAGACCGGGTTCTATAGCTTTGGATGGCAACTGGTCTACCACAGAAAGAAATGGCAACCTACTGCGGGAAAAAATCTGCCTCGTCAGTCATGTATCGAAAGATACATGATCGCCTAAGCATGTATAACGCATGGCATATAACTGACTGACAAAGGCATGAATCCTCTTCTCCTCCCCACCTCCCAGCTATGGGTAAATAGCAGGACAGACCGGGAAAAAAATCTGCCTCGTCAGTCATGTATCGAAATACTTCTGAGCTTCACCCCTGGTTTCTGTTTGGATTTACTTCCATAGACTTTTCCGTGTAAAGACGGGGGGTTTAAAAATCAGGGTTTTCCTACCCCTAGAAGGACTCCTTTCTGGGCTGTCGAACTCCATCTACCCGAAGCAGCTGGTTATGAGGCGTCAGTTTTCTGCCTTTTGCACCTTTTCCGCCTTTGCCTATTCAAAGGCTTGGAGCTGACTTAGTCGTCAGAGGCTATTTGAGACGCGTGCCAGGATGTCTTTTATAGACAGAGGGAGCTTCTCTTATCACCCTCGCTATGGCTACCTTTGGAATATATAGAATGTAGTGTCACACATTATGAAATTTACCGGCCTGTTTTCTGTGAAAATTTCTCGGACATTCAGGCCGGTAAATGTGGTTTAATACTGTTTATTATAAACAGAGCATTTACTTAAATATTTGTATCTATGAAAAAGAATGTATAAACATAAAAATATCTTAAAATAATCGTCGGACTTTGTCCATGTCATAATGTGTGACGTCATTTGTTTACATTTGGATACGCATCGAGCAGATATGAATGTACATGAGAAAATCATGCAAAAGTGTATTTTAAAAACAGTAAAATCGACCTTGATAACCGAAACGCTTTTCTGTGGGGAAATCGGTAAAAGCACGTCAGGTTATATGACGGTTCCGTATAGGATACAGGTTCGATTCCTGTCGGAGGACTCATATCTTCTATGACAATTTCTCGGACATTCAGGCCGGTAAATGTTGTTTAATACTGTTTATTATAAAACAGAGTATTTGCTTAAATATTTGTATCGATAACATTCTGATGAATCTTAATTTTCAGTGAAAGATTGAATAAGCTCATGACGAGTTCTCCAACAATGAAATATCCGTAGAAATCCCCCCTATCGCATCGCTAAATACTTGAGCTTAACAACATTTT
>OZ010596.1:90176735-90179235 GCA_963932145.1 Acanthosepion lycidas
TATTGTTGCTTTGCCTTATTACTGTTAATTCGCCTTACATATATTGTATGCTTGCCTTATATTATTTTTTGCATTGTTCTTTTCTTTCTTTTTTTCTTGTTCCTGCTTATTATAAACTCAGCCATTTTTGTTTGTTGGACAATTTTGTGAATCATTTTGCATTTGATCATGGCTACTCACTCCACAGTTCCATATTTTAGTAGACGACCCATTTATTTTAAACCCGCTAGAACTTACCAGAATTCTTATTTAAAAAAAAAATGTGCCTTCCGGTAGGATTCGAACATGCTAATGGCGGTTAAATAATTATTTACCCGCTGACCCACACAGCAAGATGTGGCACAAGGCCGAGTTTAAAGTGGGGTATCTGTGCCCGTAGGCTTGGGTAAAAATTCCCTATAAACCGCGTAAAAACGGTGTCAGTTTCCCGAGACGAGACTCTGCCCTTCTGCAGAGCCTCGTCTGGGGGATACCCTCTGACATAAGCCAGATTGCATCGTGATCACCAGATAATAGGTGAGCTATAGAAAAAAGGTTTATTCTCCCATTTGCGTTTCTCTTCTTATTAGTATTATTACATCCATGAGGAGTAATGGATAGCGGCTCGGATTGAGAAATCAGAGAGACGAGTTCGAATTCCAGTCAAATCCATTACATTCACTTACGTGCTAATACCCTTGGGAAAGGTATGAATCCTCTTCTTCTCCTCCCAGAAAAATGTATAAAAAAATAAATGAGAAAATGAAAAAAATGAAATAGAACAGACTGGGTTCTATGGCAAATGTCAGAAGAAGATTAATTCCAAGGATTCCGATTCTGTGAGAAATCAGAGAGACGAGTTCGAATTCCAGTCAAATCCATTACATTCACTTACGTGCTAATACCCTTGGGAAAGGTATGAATCCTTTTCTTCTCCTCCCAGAAAAATGTTAGGAAAAATAAATGAGAAAATGAAAAAAATGAAATAGAACAGACTGGGTTCTATGGCAAATGACAGAAGAAGATTAATTCCAAGGATTCCGATTCTGTGAGAAATCAGAGAGACGAGTTCGAATTCCAGTCAAATCCATTACATTCACTTACGTGCTAATACCCTTGGGAAAGGTATGAATCCTCTTCTTCTCCTCCCAGAAAAATGTTACGAAAAATAAATGAAAAAATGAAATAGAACAGACTGGATTCTATGGCAAATGACAGAAGAAGATTAATTCCAAGGATTCCGATTCTGTGAGAAATCAGAGAGACGAGTTCGAATTCCAGTCAAATCCATTACATTCACTTACGTGCTAATACCCTTGGGAAAGATATGAATCCTCTTCTTCTCCCACCCCAGCTATGGGTAAATAGCAGGACAGACTGGGTTCTATAGCCTTGGATGGCAACTGGTCTACTGCAGAAAGAAATGGCAACCTACTGCGGGAAAAATTGCCTTGTCAGTCATGTATCGAAAGATACATGATCGACTAAGCGTGTATCACGCATGGCACATAACTGACTGACTGATATCCATGATATAATAACACATTCTTTCGCAGACGGAATGGAATAACTGAGAGGAAATTAAATCACAAACATGTTTTGTTCTCAGAGAGAGTTTTATACCGTTAAGTTATGCACAAAATTATAGATGCATATTTAAACGTGTCCCACGCAAGGAAATTATAACACATGTCGAAAAGATAGGGTTTTTACTTTGCAATAATTCCCAATAGAAATTGGGTCTGTTGAAGATTTTTCAGTGTTTCCGGAGAAGACATATTTAGGATTCCAGATTCCAGCGGAACGGATTCATCTACTATGTCACGAGTGAGAAGATGTCAACTGCTGGGGAAGGTAGATAGATTTAGCCTAAAAAAAAAAAAGAAAAGAAAAAAAAAGCAATCGTTCGGTTTGACTCCTGGAAACTGACTGAAGGACTGCCCACTTTCGTCACTCTATGAATTGCCGTCACTACATGGCCGTCACGTGACCCCGTGAATTCGTCTCAACCAAAGGAAGATAATCGCCATTTGCACCACCTCCTCCCCACCTCTTGCAGGAGAAACCGTCGTTAAATCTGACGTACTTTGATCACTCGGCAACGAAGAGTGCCGTAATCAAGCAAGGTTCTATTTGATCTTTAAAGTAATCATTAGGATTTCTTCGAAAGTCATAACTGCACAGTTTTATATTAGAAATGTAAATAAAGCAATTTCTAAAGAATTAATGGATTTTATTTATTAATTCGGCATATTTTTATTACTTCGAAAGTTATTTTCAGTGGATACCCTCATTTGAGTAGACGCTCAGCTTATTTTAAACAGTATTCTATGTCGTCTTATGGTCTGAACATTTGAAGAAAAAAAGGTTTCAAACTTTTCAAATTTAAGAGTGCTCATAACATGTTGAAAGAAGAAGAAAGGAAAAAAAGATTCTTGCGAGATGTACACGGAGTGAAATATATTAGAAGACAAAATTAAGTAAGATGAATCTTATCCGTGCTTATAGCTTCCGTATCCCA
>OZ010596.1:90181735-90189235 GCA_963932145.1 Acanthosepion lycidas
GTGATTGGCTAAATCCTCGACTGCGGAAATTGGGGGCGGGCTGAAAAGGAAAATAATTAAAGTGTCGTAATTCCAGCCATTCACATCGAAGAGGGGGAGCCGCATCTACCTACACCCTGACATAGAAGACATAGACACTTTCTCCTTCCACTCTGCCTCTGTGTGTGTGTGTGTGTGTGTGTGTGTGTGTGCGAGAACGCGCACGTGCGTGTGTGTAGAATGAGAAACGGAGTGGTAAAGAGAGATAGAGAGAGAGAGTGCGAAAGGAAGGGTGGGTAAATGTTGTGAATGAAAGGGAGAAACGAGACTCTTTTAGACACTGCGACCGATTTATTTACTGAAAGAATCGGCTTTGCAGGCACCCACCTCCGTTGATATCGTCAGCGTCTTCGCCTTCTCTACGGACTTTTTTTAATTTTTTTTTTCTACTCCCCTCTCTTGCCCTTTGCTTCTGTATTGCATCTTCAGTCACCCGCCGGCACTTCATCCATCTTTAAAAATAAAATTAAAAAAAAAAAAAGAAAAGAAAGAAAAAAAGAAAGGAAAAGAAAAACGAAAAAAAAGTAATATATATATATATATATATTTTTTTTCTTAAAAAAAGCGATAATCTCTTTTTTCTTCATCTCAACTGGTCACTTTTCTTTCTACCCTCCATACAGTTCACGTCTTCTTTCTTTCTTTCTTTCTTTCTTTCCTTTCATTTTTTTCTAGATAATCTTACTTGCGTTTTTCTCTCTTTCATTCTATTTCAAACCGACGACGCTAGCTAAAGCTCTTAACCTTTTTGCATTTCGTTTCTGGTTTACACGACGGTAGGAACCTTTTATTTCGCCTCTCGCAGATGGACACAAATTAAACCTTTGGAACACACTCTAATCGCATTCAACATACTTCAACACATACCCGCACACACGCATATATATGTATTTATGTATATATACATATATATATATATATATATATATATATATATTTATGTGTCTGTGCATATATGTATGTATATATATATATATATATATATATATACATACATACATACATTCATACAGGAATGCGAATATATACCATCGTATTTACAAAACATTTGTCATCGTTGGGGCGCTTCCATCAAGGTTTGTACAAGTTACTTTTTCATTTATTTAAATATATTTATTGGTATTAGTATTTCGTTTTAGTTTATTTGGGGGAAATTTTCTGACTGCTTTGGTAAATAAATGTAGCCATTTTATATTTGAAATAATCCTTCTCCGACCAATCTTTGATGCTTTAATATGATCTATAACCCCCCACCCAAAAAAAAACAAAAAAAAACATCGACTATACGTATACGATTTCTATATGCCCTGTCCCTTTTGAACGTATGCGATGACGGCTCTCCACAACTTCTTTTTATAGACAATTGTAACATTTTCTAATTTTCGTTATCGCTCGTAATACCGGCCATATGCTCAAGCATGTTAGGCAGCTAACACGTTGCTTTCCTCTGTCTGTCATGCCTTCAATATATCCAGTGAGTGTCAAAGTTTCCAAGCCCTCTTTCCTCGTTATGTGCCTTAAAATGTTCAGCTGTCTCTTTCTATGTTTGTCCATTTTGTATCTATTTTCTCTATATCATTTACGTTGCTCAGTCCATGGTATCCTCAGCATCCTTCTGTAGAACCACATTTCTGCTGCCTAAAGTCTTTTATTCCTCAGTGAAATATCCAGTATTCATTGCCATCTATGAAAGAGTGAACTTTTCCTGTTTCTTAATTCGTTGCTTAGGTTTTTGAAAATTATCTTTCGCTCGCCCAATGTGCTTTCGAATTTCGGTGTCGTATTCGACTATTATTTTGAAATTGGTATCCTGACTTATGAGATCTATCTATCTATCTATCTATCTATCTATCTATCTATCTATCTATCTATCTATCTATCTATCTATCTCCGTAACTCCGTCTGTTCATATCTATCTATCTATCTATCTATCTATCTATCTATCTATCTATCTATCTATCTATCTATCTCCGTAACTCCGTCTGTTCATATCTATCTATCTATCTATCTATCTATCTATCTATCTATCTATCTATCTATCTATCTATCTATCTCCGTAACTCCGTCTGTTCATATCTATCTATCTATCTATCTATCTATCTATCTATCTATCTATCTATCTCCGTAACTCCGTCTGTTCATATCTATCTATCTATCTATCTATCTATCTATCTATCTATCTATCTATCTATCTATCTATATCTCAGTCTGTTCATATCTATCTTAGTCTGTTCATATCTATCTATCTATCTATCTATCTATCTATCTATCTCTCAGTCTGTTCATATCTATCTTAGTCTGTTCATATCTATCTATCTATCTATCTATCTATCTATCTATCTATCTATCTATCTATCTATCTGTTTTTGAAAGACTGTCTTCATTGGCAAAATCATTGTTGTCCAACTCTCCATATGAGGAAATATTTTTAAACCAAAAAAAAACCCAGAAAATAAAATCGTCAGCTGAAAATACTAAAAAACAGACAAACAAAATCTTACTCTAGTAAACATCTCAAGTGTCGAATGATACAGTAATTGTAAATAAATGATCTTAAATATCATGTTCCTTCAGGATATAGGCGATTATAACTCTCCACAGCTTCCTTTTCTTTTTTATCTGCGAATTGCCATGCATTCTTGGGGAAGATAATGGATTTCCCTTTGCCTTCTTCGCAGTTCTGTATTCAGGTGTGTCTTTCACCCTTCAGGTCATAGACGATCATGACTCTCCACATCTTCCCTTTTTTCTATTACCTGTTAAATATCATGCATTCTTGGGAATTTTCAGTTGCCTTCTTTACCGTTTTGAATTCAGATCTTCCTTCTTTTAGACTGGGTGTTATAGAACACTATCCACCCTGTTATTTATCCCATAGATGGGGAAAAGACGGGTCCAGGCCTTTCCTTTGTATCTAATAATAACAATAAGTATTATATATAAGTATGTATATACTTACATACGTTCTGAACCTGTCGAGACGGCTTTTCGAAGCTCAAAAAACAAAAATGTAAACATTGCTTAATACTAATACATATTATGAAATGGACAAAGTCCGACAATTATTTTAAGACATTTTTTTAATGTTTATACATTCTTTTTTATAGATACAAATATTTAAGTAAATGCTCTGTTTATAATAAACAGTATTAAACAACATTTACCGGCCTGAATGTCCGAGAAATTGTCATAGAAGATATCCATCCTCCGACAGGATTTGAACCTGTATCCTATACGGAACCGTCATATTACCTGACGTGCCTTTAACCGATTTGTTCACAGAGGAGCGTTCGGCTAGCACGGTTGAATTTACTGCTTAAAAACTTCAATCATCAAAATCATAAAAGACACGTCAAGCTAAATGACGGTTCCGTATAGGATACAGGTTCGAATCCAGTCGGAGGACGAATATTTTCTATCAAAATTTCTCGGACATTCAGGTCGGTAAATGTTGTTTAATACTGTTTATTATAAAAATAGCATTTACTTAAATATTTATATCTATAAAAAGAATGTATAAACATAAAAATGTTTTAAAATAATTGTCGGACTTTGTCCATTTTCATAATGTGTAACGTGATTTGTTTACATTTGCATCCGCATCGCGCAGATATGAATGTGCAAGAGAAAATCATGGATAATTGTAGTTTAAAAACAGTAAAATCGACCTTGCTAGCCGAAACACTCCTCTGTGGCTCAATCAGTAAAAGCACGTCAGACTATATGACGGTTCCGTATAGTATACAGGTTTGATTCCTGTCAGAGGACACATTTTTTCTATGGCAATTTCCCGGACATTCACGCCGGTAAATGTTAATACTGTTTATTATAAACAGAGCATTTACTTAAATATCTTGAAAAAGAACGTATAAATATAAAAATGTTTTAAATTGATACTAATAATTTAATATACCTTTTATTTAATTTATAATATATATTATATATAATTTTGTTTATTAGATTTAATTATATTTATACAGGGTGGCCATTGAAAGACTGAATGATATAAAACAAAAATAAATTTTACAAACCCAGGAGTATCTTGGGGTAGTAAAGTTTGGGTCATTTGGATCTTGTATGGAACCATTTTTAAATCCAGTTTCAGGATCTTCTGAAGCGATGTTCTGGTGATGTCTAGTTGAGCAGGGCGAGGACGGGTAAAAGTTGATGGATCCTCTGTCTTACAGCTTCCACCGCTGCGTCAGTGAACATAGGACCTCTTCCTGGAAGATCACCGACTGATCCAGTTCTTTCAACCCAGGAGATGAACATCCGAATCATGTTATCGCTAGGAGATACTCTGGCATTAAAATGTTGTCGGTATTTTTCTCTTGATTGATTTTTTCATTGGAATATAAAATCTCAATGAGTTTTACTCGTTGCTTGTCATCATACGTAGCCATTTTAATCTCCAAAGGAACATCTCTAAAGAAAAGAAAAGAAAAGAAAAGAAAAGAAAAGAAAAGAAAAGAAAAAAAAACAAAACATTGAAAACGAACAAGCTATGGCTTTTTCAAATCCTTCAGTTTTTCAGTGGCCATATTGATTATTATTTATTTTAACTTTTTCCAGTTACCGATATTTTCTCTGTTCAGTAGACTTATGTGATACACGATTAGGCGATCATGTATCTTTCGATACGTGACTGACGAGGCAGATTTTTCCTTGCAGTAGATTGCCATTTCTTTCTGCGGTAGACCAGTTGCCATCCAAGGCTATAGAACCCGGTCTGTCTTGCTATTTGCCCATAGCTGGGGGGAGGGAGAGAAGAGGATTCATACCTTTAACAAGGGTCAGTCAGTTATGTGTCATGCGTGATACACACTTAGGCGATCATGCATCTTTCGACATATAACTGAGGAGGCAGATTTTTTTTCCCCGCAGTAAGTTGCCATTTCTTTCTGCGGTTGACCAGTTGCTATCCAAGGCTATAGAACCCGGTCTGTCCTGCTATTTGCCCATAGCTAGCGGGGAGAAGAAGAGGATTCATACCTTCCCCAAGGGTATTAGCACGTAAGTGAATGTAATGGATTTGACTGGAATTCGAACTCGTCTCTCTGATTTCTCACAGAATCGGAATCCTTGGAATTAATCTTCTTCTGTCATTTGCCATAGAACCCGGTCTGTTCTATTTCATTTTTTTCATTTTCTCATTTATTTTTACTAACATTTTTCTGGGAGGAGAAGAAGAGGATTCATACCTTTCCCAAGGGTATTAGCACGTAAGTGAATGTAATGGATTTGACTGGAATTCGAACTCGTCTCTCTGATTTCTCACAGAATCGGAATCCTTGGAATTAATCTTCTTCTGTCATTTGCCATAGAACCCGGTCTGTTCTATTTCATTTTTTTCATTTTCTCATTTATTTTTCCTAACATTTTTCTGGGAGGAGAAGAAGAGGATTCATACCTTTCCCAAGGGTATTAGCACGTAAGTGAATGTAATGGATTTGACTGGAATTCGAACTCGTCTCTCTGATTTCTCAATCGAAACCACCATGCATTTGAAGGTCATTTGTCTTACTTTTAAATTCTGTTTTTAGCCAATCTCAACGTATACTTACCCATTTCACCTTTTCTTTTCTTATCTGTTTTATCAATTGAGAATTTAGGTGTTAGTGCTGTACCCCCCCCCCCCGAAACACCTGTCTCAACATTACCAGGAACAGGAATTCACTGGACGAAGTGTCCAGTTTTAAATACTTAGGAGAAATCTTATCTAAAGATGGTACCTGCAATTCGGATATTTTTTTTTTCAAGCATTTCACCCCTACCAAGGCGGGAAGCCACTAGCACGCAAGGGGTTATAGAGGATTTGGAGCGGGAGCAGATAGGAATGATAGAGGAGAGGATAAGGAGAAGGATAGTGGATAGATCATAAGGCAACTGGAGATGTCGATTGACATTACATTTGAATAGTTGGAGATTATAGCTATCAGGGAAACAGGAAAAGGGGAGGGATTTCTACAGGCGAGAGGTGCGAGATATGAAGCTATTGGAGTAGAAGAGACGGCAACATTTAGTAGTTTATACAGTGAAAGGGTGAGGAGCGAGATGCCAGCCTCGTAGGGCGCTTAAATTCATGAAGTCTGGGAACCAGCGAAAGCAACTCATCGGAGCAATTACCATAAAAGTATTTGTAAAAAAGACAGAGAGAGGCGACGGCGCATCTGGAAGAGAGCGACTGCAGACGAGATGCCAGATCGGGACCAATTATATTGTATATACGTCTCTGGATCTTATCAAGAACCCCGAGGCAAACAGTAGGGGCTCCAGACCATATCCGTATACAGATTGCTGCAGCCATGGCAGCGATGGCTAAATTGGCAAGAACATGGAAGAGCAAAATCACCTTTCAAAGTACAGACTGTACAAATCCCTGGTCGTCTACATTCTCCTATGTGGATGTGAAACGTGGACACTGTTGACAGAAACAGAGAGAAGGATTGTTTGAAGGAGCATTTCATTTTCTAGTGGGAACATAAAACCAATGAGTTTGTGCGGAAAAGGGTTGAAAGTTTTGTGACCTCTTCTCGCCATTGTCAAACGGAGAAAAATGGCGTCGTCTAGACACATTACAAAGCACGACAGCCTGTGCAAGATCATCATCCAAGGCACTGTTGAAGGTGGATATAAAAGAGGACACCAGCGTAAAAAATGGTTGGACAAATTCAAACAATGGACAGGTAAGATTTACCAGAATTGATGATGGCTGCCGTTGATAGACCCGTTGTGGACGAGATTCAATATGGCTTCTGCATTCGGATCCCCATCTATGATTACAAAAGTCAAGGGGATAATGATGATGAGGATGATGATGATGAGGATGATGATGTAAAAAAAATTGTATAGTTTAGTTATATCGTTTGTTTTATTTGGTTTGTTTTACGGCATATCAACCTGAATGAGTTATTTAATGCGGACAAATTTTTTATTGCAGGTAATATTTTTTTCTCGAAAATCTGTTGCTGGTAATAATGTTTTGTTGGTAATAATTTTTTTTTCTTCAAAAATTTATTGCTAGTAATAATGCTTTGTTGGTAATAATTTTTCTTCAAAAATTTATTGCTGGTAATATTGCTTTGTTGGTAATAATTTTTCTTCAAAAATTTATTGCTGGTAATATTGCTTTGTTGGTAATAATTTTTCTTCAAAAATTTATTGCTGGTAATATTGCTTTGTTGGTAATAATTTTTCTTCAAAAATTTATTGCTGGTAATATTGCTTTGTTGGTAGTAATTTTTCTTCAAAATTTTATTGCTGGTAAAAATGCTTTGTTGGTAATAATTTTTCTTCAAAAATTTATTGCTGGTAATATTGCTTTGTTGGTAATAATTTTTCTTCAAAAATTTATTGCTGGTAATATTGCTTTGTTGGTAATAATTTTTCTTCAAAAATTTATTGCTGGTAATAATTTTTTACAAAGTATTTCTGGTTTGGTTGGTTTCTTTTGCTATGGGT
>OZ010596.1:90191735-90204235 GCA_963932145.1 Acanthosepion lycidas
ATTATCCCCAAAATTTCTTACAATTTAAAAATATTTTCTGGCTTTAAATAACCCAGAAAAGGTTGATAAACCGTCAAAAAGAAAACAAAAATCAATCAACCAATAAAAACAGCCAAGTTTTTGTTGTATTTTGTCCAGTTTTCGAATAAGATGTTGTAGATTGGGATCAAAATTGTGGATAAATCGATTCCTATCTAGATCATCTTATTTGAAAATTAAAAGATTAAACAGACAGATCTTATCTAAATCGGCTAAAGGCACGTCAAGCTAAATGACGGTTCCGTATAGGATACAGGTTCGAATCCTGTCGGAGGACGTATATATTTTTATGAAAATTACGCGGACATTCAGGCCGGTAAATGTTGTTAATACTGTTTATTATAAAGCGAGCATTTACTTAAATATTTGTATCTATAAAAAAAAAATGTCTTAAATAATAGTCCTGTATGTTGATTCGGGAAAGGAGTCATTCTTTCAGGAACGGAGATCAAATAAGTTTTCCTTTTTTCTTTATTCATATTGTTTATTTACAGATATATTTCAGTTGTATCTGAAACATCGCACGCACAAACACGCGCGCACACACATATACATATATAATGTAATTTAATAATGTTAGCAATTGATACATGTAAAATATGATTTAACGTTTCTTTCCGAATTTCTGGGATAAGAAGTTATCATTACTTACAGTTTATTTTCGGACTATTGTCCTTATCTTTGTTGTTGCTATCATAACGTTTCGGACGTTGTGCCCTCCAGCCTTCATCAGGTGTATATCGATCCGC
Organism: Acanthosepion lycidas; assembly: GCA_963932145.1. NCBI lineage: Eukaryota > Metazoa > Mollusca > Cephalopoda > Sepiida > Sepiidae > Acanthosepion > Acanthosepion lycidas. The sequence continues at coordinate 90,192,524 of OZ010596.1, forward strand.
GAAATTTACAGGCAATTCCCAACTGAACCCTTTATTTAATCTACGGGGTTGGACTGTTCTCGCTCCACTGCTCATGTCTGTGGATATCTCGTCTGGCTCTTATTTTTATTTGGCGATGCTCTGTTATTGCTCGGCCTGTTTATACCAAGTCCAAGTATACACTACCCAGCCCAGGGATTGAACTCACCAAATTTACGGACCAATCCTTTGATCCACTCGGCTATCATTCCGTATAATTTAATGTAGGTAGCTCCACAAAAATCATGAACAAAAATCAATTAAAAAAAAAAATTTAAAAGTTTTCTTGAAGCTCTCATTTTAGCCTTAATTGAAGCTAAAGGATTAAATTTACTGTTTCCAGTAAGCAAAATACTCTGTTGTGTATTTTGAACACAAATTATATTGATTGGGGTCGATTTTCATCTATTTTTCAGTAACATCGTCAAGGTCATCCATTTTGAGATATTTGTAAACAAGTTAGTTCTCGTTTTAAAAAATTTGCAAAAATAAAAAAATACTGCTATGAAAATTTATTTGAGGAATATTAACTGATTTAAAGTATAATTAATCTGATTTGAAACAAATATTTATTTTACGTTTAAAATATCGCAGAAATGAATCTTTTAAGCAAAAAATACTTGTGTTTTTAATCGACAATAGCCATGTTTACGTGTTTGATGAGGCGATGACAGATTGATTGTTGTTCTACAAAGACTTTATCTGTAAAACATAATTTTAAAAAATAAGGTGAGCGCCTTTTTTGTACAGTATTTAATTACTCAGCAATCTTAAAAATTTTTGAACAAATATTCCCTGTAATCTAATTTTAGGAATGCTGACTTTAAATTTAGTATAGTCATCGGTTTTAATTTCTGATAATGTCGTGTATGGTCGCCCATACTTTCATTTATACACACAAAAATAATTCAAAATACTTCTAAAGATATTTGGGTTTGAAAATTTGTATTGAGCTTTTCCATTTATGATTAGAAATATAGTTTACATTTAATAATACAATCTAAAAGGCTGATGTTAATACAGAATTTTAAAAGATTTAAGACTTTATAAACTATTATAATTAAAATGAAAAAAATGAAAACGATTCTTGTAAAAATTCATTATTCATTGAAAAAAATTTTTCTTGAGACAATAGTATCCTTAATATATCTTATCTATAAAAGCAATCAAAAGCTTTCCTAATTAAGTAATGTCACAGTTTTGTTGCATTTTTATTTCATGATTCAGAGCAGATTTTCGGTAAATGGTGTTCCTGTTGGGCGAAAACAAATTGATGATTAAAATTCTCCAAGGACTCCTACTTTTAATTAATATAAATATGAATAGGCTGAAATTTTAATTTCTCGAAATTTCGCAAAATTAAGTAATTGGGAATGAGATATATATATATGCGTGTGTGTATGTGTGTGTGTGTGTGTGTGTGTAGAGTCTGCATTTCATAAAATTCAGTGGTGATAAAAAATGTAAAAAAAAGAAATTAACAAGATTTTCTAAAAAAACATTCAAAAATAATTTAATTCATCTGTGAATAAGCGCTGAAAATTTCATTAAAATCCGACAATTATTTGATTTTTTCACGAATTTCCAAAACAATGTGTTTTACCGTAAAATAAAAACAAAAAAAAACAACGCTAAAATTCCAATAGTAACCTTTATCCCATCACTGATGCAAAAAAATGAAATTTTTAACCAAAATTCCGAACGTTCTAGAAAGGATTAAAAAAAATTAATAAAATAAAATGTACTTTGGTCTTTCCTCTTAATAATGACATAAACATTTTGTCGATAAAACTTTATTTTCATCAAGTTTGTGGGTTTTTTTTATGATGGTATTATTTTAGCGAAAAGGTAGTGGTACCAACCGATATAAAATTTAACAGAATTTCTGTTTTTAACCCTATTAAAAAAAAATATATATTAAATATAAATCTTTATTTGAAATATTTTACAAGCAGGCACTTCAAACTTTGGACTTTGAGTTAACATTAATAGGAACTGAAAAACATTATTTAGGTAAGAAAATCAGGTACTGAAAATTGCAATTAAAAATAGGAAAATTTGCGCTGGGTACTATATACCCATGGTTAGTGTTCTAGGGTTAAAGTTCTCAATATAAGACTAAAGCGATTATTATTATTATTATTGTTGTTGTTGTTGCTGTTATTATTATTATTATTATTATTATTGTTGTTGTTATTATTATTATTATTATCATTATTATTATTATTATTATTATTATTATTATTATTATTTCCTTTGATTTCTGGTGTATACTCATTTCCTTCCGGGTCCCAACCAGAGACCTAAGGTCAGAAATGGTATCATGGCATTTTCTACTGTTCAGTTAATTAAAAAAGATCACACATATTTTACATAGATAAAGCCCTTCGTAACGTTGGGACTGTATTTCTGAGTACAATTTTTTTGTATTTCTTTAAGGCATGGGCTACTAGGAATCCCTTCAGTGAATCTTTTAGGTTCTTTTCCAATGAATATGAGGGCTCCAACTACAAAAGGGATTGTTGATGTTCCCATCTGCCACATTTTTGAGATTTCGATTTATTATTATTATTATTATTATTATTAGAGATGATAAACTTTCAATACTGACCGAAAGACCATTTATCGGGACTTTCCACAAAGAATTGCATTAATCACAGAAAATACAAATCTCATAAATTTTATAGCATTTATTGAAAGACGTATAATTGTAGAATTCAACTTATTTCCAAACAAGCAGAATTTTCTCAAGAAAATAAAGTAAAATAAAACATTTAAATAGGTAACTATATAAAACTGAGTTCGTTTTATTTTGTTTATTATGACACACATAAAATACGGCAAGGGAGGATATATATATATATATATATATATATATATATATATATATATATATATATATATATGTGTGTGTGTGTAAGAGAATATAACGAATCCAACTTGACTTGAACTTGAACTCGGTTCTAGAATTCCAATTCTGAGTCGTTATCCATTACACCACCTGCACATCCAAGCATACACCACTTGGTATTCCCAAAGTGGTCACACATCTAGGTAGTGACCAAGATCGATGTGGCTTAACTTCAGTCATCGTACGAGAACCGGTGTTTCAACGTGATATGGCCCTAAGTCTTTATCGGTTGTATTTATAAAACTTGTTTGATAATATATATATATATATATATATATATATATATATATATATATATATATATATATATATATATATATATGTATATATGGCCCTAAATCCTTGTCTGTTGTATTTTTAAAACTTGTTTGATAATATATATATATATATATATATATATATATATATATATATATATATATATATATATATATATATATATATGTATGTATGTATGTATGTATGTATGTTTTTTATTCGAAAATTATAATATAAATATGTTATAAAATCACTATAAAAATAGGCATTTTGTTTCAACATTTCTGGTGTCTTATCAAGTGATGATGTTAAAATGTTATAATTTTCGAATAAATAATTATATAAATGTGTGTGTGTGTCTGTGTGTGTATATATATATATGTGTGTGTGTGTGCATATATATATTAAATTTTTGTGATATATATATATATATATATATATCACAAAAATTTAATATTTAATTTTATTATCACATTGTGACTATTCTGAGTATTAGAATATTATCATGGGGTTGACAGTTTTTAGTATAGCAAAAAATTGTGCATTTATTGCACGTCTATGATTAGCGTTACTAATTTAGATATTACATCTGATAATAATAGAATAGTTTTGACTAATCAAGATGAGTGGTATGTCCGCAAAACATCGAAATTGGTTGTAGATGAATATTTGTGCATACTTTGATTATATATATATATATATATATCACCTGAAAAGGTGATGTAAGTCTTTTATATAAAATTTCACGTGTTCTTTTCAGGACATAGATTATATAAAAACGTCCGAATATTTTATATATCCAAGGACTTTCGCCTATACTTTTAGCCATTATCAAGGATGAATTGTATATTTATCTAGTGTTATAGAAATTTTTTATTTTCCAAACACGGTCAGTATATTGTGGCCGTGTTCATATTACTTTTTTTTCTTTTTTTATTAATAATGCTCCCATTATTTTTCACCATTTTTATATGTAGATGAGGCTATTATATTTGTATTATCAACGAATATGTTATGGATAGAGTTTGGTAGATCTCCATTTGTATTTAAATGGGAATTGAGCTATGGTCAGAAAGATGTAACGCGAGTCTTCTTGTTAAGCATGTTGTTGTATATCCAATGTAATTATTTACGAATTTGGATTGGTCATGAAGACAGCTCCTTAAAGGACATGTGAATTTGTAAGTTTCTCTGTAATTTGCATCTTTCAGGTGAATTATTGTTGTTGACAATGAGGTTAGCAGTTTCGATTTCAAGGTCCTTGTACTTGAACAGATTTTTGAAAAATCTTCAGAGATACATTACAGTCTGCAGGGACTTCCATGTCAATTAGAAGGCATTTTCTGTTTTTGTAGTCGCTGGTCACGGTGTCTGGACGATTACCTTTGATTGTTCTGTGTGTATTGTAAAGTCCCATGAAATTGTTACAGGTCCTATCTCCGTAACCGGGTCTGGGTGGTGTTCATACCAATTTCTTTCAGTTTCTTTTTAATGTTGTTGTGGTCATTATTATTATTATTATTATTATTATTATTATTATTATTATTTCCATGCTCATACCAAATATTTAGGCGATGACTGGTAAAGAATATAGGGCCATCGTTTCCCGTCCGATCACCGAAGTTAAGCAACCTTGAGCCTCGTCAGTAACAAGTCACCCTATTTCTCTCGCTATTCTATCGGTAAGTTCTACTCAAAAAGCTTCTTCCCACCAACCACTGTCCTGTGGAACAGACTCCCAAGAGAATGCTTTCCTGATCACTACAGCCTTAACCTGTTCAAGTCTAGATTTAACCGTTATTTTCTCCTCCTATCAATATAAACTACCCGTTGACGTAAGCCTCTACCTTGAGTGGCTTGTACAGGGTGAACCTTGTTGTAAAAAAATATATATATGATATAATTTCATCTGAGTGACCGATGTGGAATACCAGGGTTTCTAGGCTACGCGACAGGCCTAGCAAGACATGGATGGATACAATCTCGCTAATTATACAAACAGAAGACTTTGATATGTGGTGGTATTACTGGTCTGAAAGATCTCAAGACTTACCTGCAGTTGGGTGAATGGTGTGAGAGAGACAGAAAAAGTGGCCGCCAAAGACACTTTGTTATCAAATATCCACCATCCTACTTACTATCCCGGCAGATTCTAGATTCTAGTGTTTTAGGAAGGAGTCCTATGGTGTTTATTGGTTTGATCCAGTCGCCAATAAATTCCAGACTTTTCACGGTTATCGGGTAACACCCTCTCTCTCGCTTTTAGCCTGAGTACCCTCCTATAGAATCATATTTATGTTACGTCAAGTCTTCTCTTCATCTTCGAGAAAATTGTTTAGCATTCATTACGATATTAGAGGATTGACATTGCGTAACAGTTTAGCACTCTTTTCTTTGTTTCTAATGAGATTTTCCTATCTCTTATTACTTTGCTTAGTTTATGAAAGGCATGATGGAATTTTCCAGCATTCACTGTCATATAGGAGGTTAGATAGAATATAGCAGTTCAGCACTCTTTTCTTTGTTTCTAAAGATATTTTCCTATCTCTTAATACTTTGCTTAGTTTATGAAAGGCATGATGAAATTGTGTAGCATTCACTGCCATATAGGAGATTAGATATTACATATCAGTTCTGCACTCTTTTCTTTGTCTCTAATATTTTCCTATCTCTTAATACTTTGCTTAGTTTATGAAAGGCATAATTTGAAATTATCCAGTATCCACTGTCATAAAGGAGATTAGATATTACATAGCAGTTCAGTACTCTTTTCTTTGTTTCTAATATTTTCCTATTTCTTAATACTTTGCTTAGTTTATGAAAGGCATAATTTTAGATTATCCAGTATCCACTGCCATAAAGGAGATTAGATATTACATAGCAGTTCAGTACTCTTTTTTTTGTTTCTAATATTTTCCTATCTCTTAATACTTTGCTTAGTTTATGAAAGGCATAATTTTAGATTATCCAGTATATACTGCCATAAAAGAGATTAGATATTACATAGCAGTTCAGTACTCTTCTCTTTGTTTCTAATATTTTCCTATCTCTTAATACTTTGCTTAGTTTATGAAAGGCATAATTTGAGATTATCCAGTATCCACTGCCATAAAGGAGATTAGATATTACATAGGAGAGCAATGATTCGCAGGAAGAAGATGTTTGTGTAAAATTTACTTTTTAGCGATAGAATAAGGAGAGAAGATGGGCGACTTTCTTCTAACCAATGGAATATAGAAGGAATGAAGGTGGTTTTCTACAATGTGAGTGGCATGGTGGGTCCTCCCTGTGAAGGTTAGAACTAGCAGAACCAAAGAATGTAGTTTGTTCAAGCACTTTCTGTGGAAGTAGCGATGTAGCAGTGTGAGGCTTACAAAGTCCAACCTATGAGAGAAAGAGGTTGGAAAATAATTTGTCACCCACAAAGACTTGGAAATAGTTCGATCGATTTATTCTTTGGCCTTCCTCAGATATACAATTGAGACGGACAGAAGACGACTTCTTTTTTTTTTTTTTTTTTTACAGTAAGGTTCACCCTGCACAACGCCCAGGGGCTACATGAGATAGAGGGTTACATTTTAAGAAGTAGTTTATGTCGAGAGGAGAAGAATATAATGGTTAACCCTTGACTTGAACACGTTAGGTTTGTAGTGATTGGGGGGAACATCATTTTGGAAGTTGGTTCCACAGAGCAGTGGTTCATGGAAAGAAGCTGTTCGAGTGGAACTTTCTTCTCACCAATGGAATATAGAAGTATTGAGGGTGGTTTGCTACAATGTGAGTGGCATGGTGGGTCCTAGCTGTGAAGGTTAGAACTAGCAGAACCAAAGAATGTAGTTTGTTCAAGCACTTTCCGTGAAAGTAGCGATGGAGCAGTGTGAGGCTTGCAAAGTCCAACCTATTAGAGAAAGAGGTTGGAAAATAATTTGTCACCCACAAGGTCTTGGAATTAGTTTGGTCGATTCATTCTTTGGCGTACCTCGGATATACAATTGAAACGGAAGAAAGACAACATTTTTTCCTTCCTTTTTTTTTTTTTTTTTTTTACAGTAAGGGTCACCCTGTACAAGGCCCAGGGGCTACTTGAAGTAGAGGGTTACATTAAGAAGTAGTTTATGTGGATAGGAGAGAAAGATAATGGTTAACCCTGGACTTGAACAGGTTAAGATTGTAGTAATTTGGGGGAAATATTCCCTTGGGAGTCGGTTCCACCAAGTAATGGTTCATGGGAAGAAGCTGTTCGAGAGGAACTTCTTAGCGATAGGATACCGAGAGAAGTTGGGTGGCTTGTTTATTACGTAAATGGCATGGTGGGTCCTAGCCATGAAGATTAAACCTGGCGAAACCAAGGAATGTAGTTTGTCGAAGCTCTTTTCATGGCAGTACCAATAGAACAGTGAAAGACACGCCATATCCCGCCTGTAAGAGAGATGCTGGAAGGTGGAAAATAATTCTTCTCCCACAAGGACACGGAAACGCTTTTGAACTCTATCAAAACTCGAAAGTGAGGGCTGAGCTTACAATAAGAATGAATAGCAGGATTTACTGAATAATCACACATTTGACAGAGCTCTTCACGTTCACCTGGCATCATCCTTTCTTCCGTATTTAGTCTCAGCATCCTCCTGTAGAACCACATTTCTGTTGCCTCAAGTTTTCTCTTCTTCTGTAAGGAAATTGTCCAGCATCCACTCCCATATAGGATGATTGATATCTCGCAGTGGATTTACCATTATTAATATTCAGAGTACTGTCCTCTGTTTTTTCTTGTTATTACAACGTTTCGACCGTTGTGTCCTCCGGCTATCTTCAGGTGTCCGTCGATCCAAGTAATCTTCAGGAAATTTCGAACTGAACCTTTTATTTAATCTAGAGTGTTCTCTTTCCGCTGTCCATACCTGGAGGCATCTCTTATTGATCTTATTTAATAATGCTCGGTTATAGCCCTCCACATTTCTACTCAGTCTGAATCTGTACTATCCGGATTTTTCCTTATTCACGACTGTCAGACCAGGCTATCTTGCTTGAATGAAGTAGCCTGTCTGGATATTATTATTATTATTATTATTATTATTATTATTATTATTATTGTTGTTGTTGTTGTTGTTGTTGTTGTTGTTTTAATCATTTCACCACCAAGTAAGGCAATAAAGCCACTAAGATGCAATGTGTTACTGAGTGTGCGAGAATACCAGAAAAAAACTACTATTAATGAGAGGAAACAATAAAAGAACATGAATTAAGAAGAGGAAAGACAACGATTGGCATTGCATTTAATATTTTGAAGATCAAAGTTAATTAGGAAGCAGGAAGCCGGAAGAGAATTCGACAAGCGAGAAGTGCGATAAAAGAAACTGTCAGCATAGAACTTATGGCTACATATAGCCACTTAGACTGTAAAATGATGAGACCTAATCGCCAATCTTGAACTGCGTTTATTTTCATAAAATCTTGGTATCACAGAGGATGGTTCATGAAAAAATTACCACGAAAATTTATAGAGAAAAAGGACAGTAAAGCTACGTTACGGCTGTGGGAAAAATGACTGAAGCTGAGATGACAGGTCAGGGCCAGTAACATTGCAGATTCATCTTTGGATTCTATCAAGAATCTCTAAATACACAACAGAAGCACCAGATCAGATGTAACAGCAATATTCAATGCACGAAGGAATGGTAGATTTATAAATGTATAAGAGAGATTCTTCTTCTTCTTCTTCTTCTTCTTCTTCTTCCTCTTCTTCTTCTTCTTCTTCTTATTATTATTATTATTATTATTATTATTTTCCTTCTTCTTCTACCACTGATTTTTCTTCTTCTTATTATTATTATTACTGTTGTTGTTGTTGTTATTATTATTATTATTTCTCCTCTTCTTATTATTCCTCTTCTCTTTCTTCTTCTGCCTCTTCTTCTTCTTCTTCTTCTTCTTCTTTTTATTATTATTATTTTTTTTCTTCTTCTTTCTTCGTCCTTCTTCTTCTTCTTCTTCTTCTTCTTCTTCTTCTTCTTATTATTATTATTATTATTGCCATTATTATTATTCTTCCTCTTCTTTTTCTTTTTCTTTTTCTTCTTCATCTCCTTCTTCTTTTTCTTCTTCTTCATCTCATTAATTGATTGATTAAGAGAGAAAGAAAGAAAGAAAGAAAGAAAGACCAACACATCAAACTAAGTGATACTGTCGACTACATATTTAAAACTGAATATAACCCATAATAATAATAATAATATCCGCAGTCGGATGTGAGTATATCAGGCACGTGGATTACAGCGAAATGTGCGTCAGATGGTGACAGGTTTTGACGAAAGCAGCGTATAAACTTGCAAGTGGGGCCCAGTTAGAAATACCCCACCAGAGAGGGTAGACCAAGTTCGCTCACGCAGTCCCCAATTTAAGGTGTGCTCATGTATCGAGATCTTTTATTCTCAGGTCGCCTTTAATGACATTCTTCAAACTTAAAAGAACAAACTCTTGGCACCTGAGTATCCTGGGTATGATGATGAACTACATCCGTGTCCTGGGTAAGATGATAAACAATTTCCAACAACAAGGCCTCTGATAATACGTTTTTGAAAAAATAATGTTGCCAGCTGTACGTTTTTGAAAAAATAATATTACCAGCTATATATTGTTGAGAGAAAAAAATATTAATAAAAAAGGATTTTTGACAAAATAAAAATATTACCAGGGAAAAAAGTTGTCGGTATATAATGACCCATTGAGGTGTTGATATGCCGTGAAACAAAACAAACAAACAAACAAAATCTTGACACCTGATCCTGATTTATAGTGTTCTCAATTATCTAGAGATGTGGACCTGTTATGGTGAAACACACCTATTCTATAGTTATTAGACTCTCCCACCTAATATAAGTAGGGGTAGTAAGAGAAACGAAGGTCAGTCGAGGTCAGTCGATGTCGGACGACAGTTAGTCGAATACGAAAGTATCAGCGACCACAACAAGATTACTCGTCGTAATATCTATTATATCAAGTTCCTAACGTTTTGTACGTCGAACCTATTTTAAGACCGATTTAGTACAAATACAAGCCTCCACTGCGAAATCACTCCACAACAGGACCCCAAGTTGCTTCAGACTTAAGAAATCCTCTTCAAGCTCCCCCCGCCGCACCCCCCCCCCACTCTCCGTATTCCCGCTCATGAACAGATAAACAGTGCGTCAACGCCTAAGGGTTTGATTGATTGATTTGCAGGTTATCTAAAACCAGATTTTTCTTCTTAAATTGTTAGAAGTTTTTGGAGATAGTAATTATATACTGATAAAAGTCCTACTGATTAACCCATAGCTAGGAGGAGAAGAAATAGATTCATACTTTTCTCAAAGGGTATTTTCACGAAAGTGAATATAACGACCCGACTGGAAGCGGAACTTGGCTCTTCGATCTCCGTTATCGATTACACCACCTGCACATCCAAGCTTACAGCACTTGGTATTTCCAAGAAGTCCCCCTTCTCTGTACTGATCAGGCTTCGACTTTGCTCAACTTCAGTGATCTCAACGCCTAAGGGTTATATCCAACTTATTATTATTATTATTATTATTGTTGTTGTTGTTGTTGTTGTTGTTTTTGTTGTTGTTGTTGTTGTGTGTTATGTTTCCTGCTTTGTATCCTGTAGATTCGGGTACAAACTATGGTCCTTAGGCCCTATAGGAGAATTATCATTTAATTGAAAGCACTTTTCTTAGTATATGGGGTGTTCTTAGTAGGGCGATCCTCTGGGCAACTTGTATGTTGATGTTACCCGGGAAATTGTTAGTAAAATCGTTTATTCCTTTCCTCACGAGGCCCGGTGCTCCAATTACTATTGGTACTGCCTCAGTCTTCATTTCCCACATTCTGTTAATCTTGATCTCCAGATCCTTGTATTTGGACATTTTTTCAATTATTATTATTATTATTATTAGTATTATTATTGTTGTTGTTGTTGTTGTTGTTTCCTTGGGTTTCTGCTGTATACACATTTCCTTTGGGGTCTCAACCAGAGACATAAGGTCAGAAATGACATTTTCCAATGAACAGTTTTGTAAAAAAAATAAAAATAACAATAAAACAAAATAAGAACACATATATTTGACATCGATAAAGCCTTTTATATAAGTCTGATTGGTTCAATAAAGTCAAATTTGTAGCCTGCCTCAAAAGTGATATAAAATCTGTTGCATTATTATTATTATTATTATTATTATTATTATTATTATTATTTGTGTATATTATGTTTCCTGCTTTGTATGCTGTAGAGTCGGGTTCAAACTATTGTCCTTAGCCCCTATAGGAGAAATGTCATTTAATTGATAGCATTTTTATTAGTATATGGGATGTTCCTAGTAGGGTAATATGATGGGCAACTTGTATGCTAATGTTACCCGGGGCACTCTTAATAAAATTGTCACTTCCTTTTCTCACGAGGCCCAGTGCTCCGATTACTATTGGTACAGTCTCAGTCTTCATTCCCCAAATCCTATTAATCTCGCTTGTATTTGGACAATTTCTCAATAATT
>OZ010596.1:90216735-90306735 GCA_963932145.1 Acanthosepion lycidas
AAGTGTTGTCCTCCCTTTACTGAGAAATTCGCTAGTCTGCAATTCGTTATTCATTGTATGTTTACATCTCAACAGGCTTTGCATATCATACCATCAAAGTTTTAAAACAGTAAATATTAGATAATTGCTGAAAATATTGTTTATTTGTAAAATTACTAGGCAGTTAAAAACAAGAAAAAAAATGCGTTCACTTAGCTTACGTAAATTATATCAATTCTGGTCATCCATAATTAGGTGTTGATTGATTTTATCGACGGGCTAAGGCATTGATAGCTAAAATAAAATAAAAAAAGAAACGTGGTTAAGAAATGCTTGTATACTACAATTTTTGTGGTATAAGTAAATAATATTTGTTTCAAATTAGATTAATTTAACTTTAAATCTGCTAACTTTTCTCAAATAATGTGTCACAAACATATATTTTATTTTTGGAATATTTTTAAAGTCGATAATTGAATTTTGTTTACAAAAGTCTTAAAATATAGAAAATAGCCGCTTGTAAATTGATTTTGTGAAAACAAGCAAAAAATTGACATTACAATCGGTATAATTTCTGTTTGAAATACAACAGAGTATTTTGCTTATTGGAAATAGTAAATTTAATCATTTAGCTTTCAATTAAATCTACAATGAAATCTTCGAGAATGCTATTTCAGTTTTAAAAATCATTTTAAATCTTAGGTATCCAAAATTCAGTGGAGGAGCTTACATCGGATGGTCGCTCCTTGTGGTGGAGAAGCTTGCGAGGTCCACTGACACTGAGAGCGAAGCAGTTGGAAGTTCTAAACTTCTAGTAGAGCCACCCTTGGCGGCAAGGTGGAATGTGAGGACACAGGCTAAGTGTAACAAACCCCAATGATACCAACGGTTGAACAAGCGGATGACGATTCCAAGATGCCTCAACGATTAAACCAGCAGATGAAGGAGGCTACGCATTACGGACATGCTACAGAAGGCGCCACTCGAAATGATAGCAGAATCAGCGGCAGTCCGTTGCAATTTATAACTGTATTCTGCACCATGTCTCATCCCTTATAGACCGTCATGAAATCAATTATGTAGGTCACTTCCTGGCAAATTGAGGCCCACCTGAAACAAATTAACGCCATTGGCACTTTCTTCTACACTGATTTTCATTCACCTCCAACCAACCCTTGCAAAGCCAAACGGCGATAAGGAATGGATGATGGGAACAGGTTTTGGCGAAACTTCTAGTCCTGGACCTGCTCATTGGCTACGAATTTAGTCGTCAAAGCCATCAGCATAAAGGACGCGATCAGCAAAGAAGAATTTAAATTCTTCAATACAAGATAAAACCGACAACATATATATATATATATATATATATATATATATATATATATATATATATATATTTAAATAAAGACAAAGAACAGTAAGATTTATAATCCGGTGTTCTTATTAATTATTTTCATTTTTTTTTTTAAATGTGCTCAACATAGTTCTGCAGAGCATAAATATTCGGTTGGTGCAAAAATAATGTCTTTTTCTGACGTTAAAAAATGCGTCAAAAACTGACATTATTTTTACACCAACCTAATATTATAAATATACTCGTTTAAGAATATGGTTCCATCGCTACATAGGAATTACCATGTTTCAAGAACAGAAACTAAAATCTTCAAATTTAATTATAGAATTAAATTAAAATCTTTAGTACTGTTTCATTTTCAAGGGAATTTTGGAACCAGAATTCCAGAATTCCCTTGAAAATGAAACGGCACTAGGGATTTTAATTTAATTCTATAATTAGATTTTAAGTTTTTAGTTTCTGTTTTTGAAACATGGTATGTATTATAAATTTACTAGTTAAAAAATATGGTTCCATCGCTACACAGGAATTACCATGTTTCAAAAACAGAAACTAAAAACTTCAAATCTAATTATAGAATTAAATTAAAATTCCTAGTGCCGTTTCATTTTCAAGGGAATTCTATTAGGTTGGTGCAAAAATAATGACGTTTTCTCACATATGTTAATATGTGAGAAAACGACATTATTTTTGCAACAACCTAATATTTATACATATATATATATATATATATATATATATATATATATATATATATATATATTATAAAGAAATAATCATACATTGAATCAATTAGCAATATTAGTGCGATTAATGGCGAAATCTCTTCGCTAACAGACTTAATATAAGCATTAAACTACTAACAATCCACTGAATGATGCGAAAATTGTTGTCAGATGAATCTGGTGTATTTTTTACAGAAGCAAGTACTTTCAAAGACATCATATCTACATCATCAGGCTGTCATTTTTTTCCTTTAAAATCAAAACTAGAAGACGAAATAAATGTGTTGCAGACCGAAAGATGTTTTTTTAAGAATGTGTTATTTATTAAATGTTGTATAATATTGGAACGTACAATTCGGAACACTAAAGTTCAAATATTTCAAGTGAGAATTTTTTATATGAATTTTGTAATTTGGTAAATCCACGAATTCTTTTGTTGTAAGTGTTTTCCAGTTAATGTGACATGAACTAATATATATATGTGTGTGTGTGTGTGTGTGCGCGCGCGCAGATATGTAGAAAAATAGAAAAGAACATGTTAGGTAAATAATCCGGAGTTCTTTAGTATTTTTGTTTTTATTTTTAAAAAACAGTGCTCCATACAGAAGTAGAGATTAAATTATAATTATTTAAAAAAAAAAAATGTTTCCTTTGCTACATAAGAGTTTTCATGTTTCAAAAACAAGAGCAAGATTTTTGCTTTTATTTAAAAAACAAAACAAACAGTGCTCCCTACAGAAGTAGAGCTTAAATTATAATTATTTCTTTTTTTAAATATGATTCCTTCGCTACATAAGAGTTTTCGTGTTTCAAAAACAAGAGCCAAAAACCTCAATATAATTATTGAAATTAAATTGAATAAAAAGTATCAAGCCCTGTTTCATCCTCAAGCGAAAATTTAGGAATAACCAATCTTGAAATTTACGCATCTTTATAAGCATGTTCCTTTCATTTTTCTTCGCTTTTCCCAGTTCCTCCCTCATAATTATTATTACGTAGGTTTCTTGGTCGGAAAGCTTAACTGATTCCAACTCAGAAGGACTCATACTACACTTTGGTAGCTTACATTTGGCTGTGATACATGTGATTGTTATACCCTTACCAGACTGGGCGCCATGAGGGTTATACTGAGTTTCGTATTATTGTACACCAGCTTCACTTTATTGGGGCGTTGCTCTCTCACTCAATTGTAAAAATAATATTAAAACGCTGAAACCTTGCCCGAGTTCAACGTGTTCAAAAGCCGTCGTCATTAAAACAGAACCTTGAATATTTTCTGACAGAACAGACGTCATTGTTTGTTTATTGACGTCATTTTCAAAAGTTCTTAAGAAAAAAATTGTTTTAATGACTTACTATTTATTATTTTGCTCTCTTGTTGAACTCTCTGCCTCTGAGAGTAACCCAGATGAGGCTATGCCGAAGGGCAGAGTCTGGGGAGGTAGACAAACCCGAGCCCGTGTATACAGGGTCTACGGGCGATTTTTGCCCGAGCCTATGGAAGGCACCACGTTAAAAACTGGCCTTGTGTCACATCCTGCCTTGTGTGTGTGTGGGGGGGGGTAATTAGAAATGTTGCTTTATTATTTATTTTATTATATTTATTTATTTTTTGCGTCTCTCGGGTGGGGGGTGGGGGTGTTCACTGTATGTTGGCTTCACTGGGGTCACTTGTATTTTTCACAGTCTATTTAACTGATCGGAATGAACGAGAGTGGCTTTACGAAAACTGAATGCCTCAAAGGCTGATGAGCGTTAAGTGGGAAAAAAGGTGCAGATAACTTTTGACTTACCCCCGTAGATAGATAGATAGATAGATAGATAGATAGATATGAACGGACGGGGATAGATAGATAGATAGATAGATAGATAGATAGATAGATAGATAGATATGAACGGACGGGGATAGATAGATAGATAGATAGATAGATAGATAGATAGATAGATTTATGAACACGCTGGAACAGGTTGCTACTAATGCACATAAACACGCACACAGATACACACAAACACACACACACACACACACACAGACACACACATATATATATATATATATATATATATATATATATATATATATATATATATATATATATATATATACACGCACAGAGAAGGAACGGGAGAATTAGCAACATACTGGAATATTTATTTTCAAGAAGAGAAAGGAATTGATAAATATATGAACAAACTGGAATAGATAGATTGATATATAAAAAGAGACGCGCGTGCGTGCACACACACACACACACACACAAATATGTATATGTGTGTGTGTGTGTTTGTGTGTGTGTGTGTGTGTGTGTGAGTGAAAACCTTCATGGACACAATCACGCTCACTCGCATTTATTTGCATAAAACAGAGTCGAAGAGAGATTATATGGTTTTTATAAACGTTTGTTTTATTTTTTTTCCCTCGTATTAAATGTCCATAAAAACTAAAAAGTATAATGACAAATAAAAAATAAAAAAATGATTCATTTATTTTATTCTGAAATTCGTGTTTCTCACATTAAACATCATTCATCGTCCGTTATATTTTCTTTCTTTCTTTTTTTCCCGTCTTTCTCACCCCATTTGACTCCTTTCTTTCATTCTTTCTTTCTTTCTTTCTTTCTTTCTGTCGTTCTTTTCTTCTTCTTTTTTTTTTTAACTTTTTCGAACACTATTCTTTCTTTCTTTCTTTCTTTCTTTCTTTTACTCTTGTACCACATTCTTTCTTTCTTTCTTTCTTTTACTCTTGTACCACATTCTTTCTTTCTTTCTTTCTTTTACTCTTGTACCACATTCTTTCTTTCTTTCTTTCTTTTACTCTTGTACCACATTCTTTCTTTTAATCTTTCTTTCTTTTATCATTTGTTTTTTTTCTTTTATACTTTTTCTATTTCTTTTTCTTTCTTTCTTTCTTTTTTTCTTTCTTTCTTTCTTTTTTCTTTCACTCTTGTACCACATTCTTTTCTTTCTTTCTTTCTTTCTTTTTCCTTTCTTCTTTCTTTCTTTTTTTCTTTCTTTCTTTCTTTTTTTCTTTCTTTCTTTCTTTCACTCTTGTACCACATTCTTTACTTTCTTTCTTTCTTTCTTTTATCAGTTGTTTTTCTTTCCTTTACTTTTTTTGTGCCACTTTTCTATTTCTTTCTTTCTTTCTTTCTTTCTTTCTTTCTTTCTTTCTTTCTTTCTTTCTTTCTTTCTTTCTCTCTTTTACTCTTGGACCACTTGTTTTTCTTTCTTTCCCTTACTTTTGTATCACTTTCTTGTCTTTCTTTCTTTCTTTCTTTCTTTCTTTCTTTCTTTCTTTCTTTCTTTTACTCTTGTAACACTTGCTTTTCTTTCTTTGAATGAATATACAAAGGGGAAAAGATACGACTCGGAATTTATTAACATTGTAGAAACTATTCTACTGGGGCAATTTTGCACCCCCCCTCCTCAGAAGTTCATACAATAAAGTGATGGCTAACGAACTGGTTTCGCGGGTCGTTGCTAGTGAGTTCTATCTTTTCTGAATGGCCCTCTCTTTCAGATGTCCTCATACCTTACTTACCAAATCAACGTAAATCTCTCACCCAGGGATTGTGTCGCTTTCTCCGCCGCTGTCTATAGAATTCATTAAGATTTGTACGCTAAAATAAGTTTTAGACATTTGAGATAAACTGTAATGATGATAAATATCACAGTTTATCTATAATGTGCAAATAATAATAATAAAAAAATGTTCTCGATGTTTCATACTTTTCTTATTGTTTTGGTTCTATTTTTGTCGTTAAAGTAACATTTAATGACGAACTGTTTACTACGATATCCAGTGTCAAATATGTGTGTCTATGCGTGTGTGTTTCTATGTGTCTACCTCTGATGTTCGCTCCTTGTCGTAATGAAAGGGCTTGCCTAGTGAAATAACTCTGACAGCGATGCCGTCGAGAATTCTAAACTCCTGGTAGGGTCACCCTTGGCTGCAAGGTCGAAGACGAAGAACTAAGAGTGACCAGCCACAATCGTGGAACAAGCGGACGATGGTTACAACAGATCCCAACGGTTGAACAAGCGGAGGAAGAGGGCTACGCTTGCTGGACATGCTACAGAAGGCGCCACTCGGAATTATAGCAGAGTCAGCGTCAGTCCGTTGTAGTTTCATAACTGGATTCTGTATGTCTCATTCCCTCTGTGCTGCAGAGGAAGATTATGAAATCAAGTGTGTGGGTCACTTCCTGGCAAG
The DNA here is from genome assembly GCA_963932145.1 of Acanthosepion lycidas. Taxonomy (NCBI): domain Eukaryota; kingdom Metazoa; phylum Mollusca; class Cephalopoda; order Sepiida; family Sepiidae; genus Acanthosepion; species Acanthosepion lycidas. The sequence goes on from OZ010596.1 coordinate 90,223,007, forward strand.
TTGAGGTCCTCCTTAAACAAATTCACGCCATCGGCAATTTCTTCTACTCTGATTTTCTCTCACCTCCAACCAACCCTTGCAAGGCCAAACAGCAGTAGGGAATTGATGATGTGAGCCGGTTTTGGTAAATCTGGAAGCTTCTAGTCCTGAACGCCATTAAAATAAAGGAAGTCATCAGCAAAGAAGAAATTATATTCTTGGATAAGAGATAAGGCCGTCAACGGCGTCGATATAAATTGACATTTGCTCAATATGGCTGCATTACACCGCTTCTGCAAAACAGAAAAACATATATATATATATATATATATATATATATATATATATATATATATATATATATATATAAAAGTTAACATAGAAGTCAACACTTAGAGGCGACAGTCTGTTTCATGCTATATGCAATCGTCAGGCCATATATATATATATATATATATATATATATATTCGTTTCATTTCGTTGTTGGAAGTGCTATCTGATGATCCGGCGTCCTTTTAAAAGGACTCTGGTGAAATAAATTATTATAAGGGTACCTTAAAGTGATCTGTTTTATATTTATATATATATATATATATATATATATATATATATATATATATATATTACAAATTAACCGATTTAAAATATGGTTTCATCGCTACATAGGAATTACCATGTTTCAAAAACCGAAGCTAAAAACTTTAAATTTAATTATATAATTAAATTAAAAGCATTCCTTCTGTTTCATCTTGAAACGAATATTGGAATAACTTATTTTTAAATTTACTCAGTTTTAAACGGCCATATAATTCATAATTTTTTTGTTTCCAAGGATGCAGAGAAATCCAATCATTTAGACAGGGTCTGGTTTGTTGATATAAAGGATAAAACTAACAGCTACCGTCCCTGTGTAATACTTTTTCTTCTTGTGTGCCGAGTCCCTTCAGGACGTAGGCGATCATGGCTCTCCACAATTTCCTCTCCTTTGTAGCTCTTAATAGATGTTGCCTTTATGTTATTTCTCCCGAACAATGTTCCACCATTCATTTACTCAGGCTCAATATGTTACGCATTGTTTTCCTCTGCCTCTCCTGCCTTCAATCTGTCCTGTGAGTATCAGATTTTCCAAGCCCACTTTCCTCATTATGTGCCCTAGAAATCTCTTCCTGATGTTAAAGATAAGTTTCTTCTTGTTTCCATTTTCTCTAGAAATACATCGTTGCTCACGTGTTCGGTCCATGGTATCCTCAGCATCCTTCTGTAGAACCACATTTCTACCGCTAAAAATTTTCCCTTCATCCGTGTAGAGATTGTTCAGCCTTAGTTAATATAGATACTTCGGTAATTTGTGGTATTATGGTGACTGTAGAAAGTATTGGTCGAAAGAAAATTATAGTACATTTGGGTCTGTGACTATACACTCTTCTTTTATGTGCCGTGTCCCTTCAGGACGTAGGCGACATGGCTCTCCACAACTTCCTGTCCTTCGTAGCTCACAATAAATTTGGTCTTTTTTATTTCTCTTAAACCCTATTCCGTCATCGATTTACTCAAACTCATTCTTCTTCTTCTATCTGCTGTATTCCTTCAGGGCGTAGGCGATCATGGCTCTCCACAATTTCCTGTCCTTTCTAGCTCTTAATAAATTTTGTCTTTTTGTTATTTCTCCTAAACCTTATTCTGCCATCCATTTATTCAAGCTCATTCTTCTTCTTCTCCTTCTATCTGCTGTATCCCTTCAGGACGTAGGCGATCATGGCTCTCCACAATTTCCTGTCCTTTGTGGCTCTTAATAAATTTTGTCTCTCTGTTATTTCTCCTAAACCTTGTTCAGCCATCCATTTACTCAACTTCATTCTTCTTCTTCTATCTGCTGTAACGCTTCAGGACGTAGGCGATCATGGTTCTCCATAGCTTCCTGTTCTTTGTTGCTCTTAATAAATTTGGTCTTTTTTTATTTCTCCTAAACCTTGTTCGACCATCCATTTACTTGAGCTCACCAAGTGGGTAATGCATTGTTTTCCTCTGTCTCACTTGCTTTCAATCTGCCCTGTGAGTATCAAATTTTCCAAGCCCTCTTTCCACATTATATGCCCTAGAAATTTCATCTCTTCATGATGTTAAGTATAAGTATCCTTTTTGTTTCCATTTTCTCTAAAATTTCGTCGTTGTTCGCATGTTCCGTCTATGGTATCCTCAGCATCCTTCTGTAGAACTACAATTATGTTGCTTCAAATCTCTTCTTCATCTTTGAGGCGATTGTCCGACATCCACTGACATATACGAGGATCGATATGGTGAAAGAGTTCAGTATTTTTTTCTTTGTTTCTAACGGGGTTTTTCTGTTTCTTAATACTCTGCTTAGCTTCTGGAATGCATCTTTGGATATTTACTCATCCTAAAATGATAGAAATTTAAAAGGAGGCGAAAAATATGACACCGAAATCCGAAATCGCAGTGGAGTAGGGAAAGATGCCTTTCAAAATCTCAACAAAGTATGAAGAAACAGGAAAATATCCGTAGAAACAATGAAAACAGCTCTGAATTCTGTGATATAATTTGGTTTGGTTTGTTTTACGGCATGTCAACCTCAATGGGTTATTTAACGCCCACAATTTTTTTATTGCTGGTAATTTTCTTTTTTTCTAAAAATATATTGCTGATAATATTTTTTTTTTTTTCAAAAATATATTGCTGGTAATAATTTTTCTTCAAAAATTTATTGCTGGTAATAATTTTTACAAAGTATTCTGGTATTAAAACCTATTTTTACATTTTCATAGTGTTTTGACCCCAATTTGTGTATTAACTATTTACCCATAGCTGGGACCCTAACAGGTGCTACCACCCCGAGTCAGGGTGGACATGGAAACGCCAGCAATTAAGAGGTGGTTCCACGCTCCTCAAAACCTCCTGATCAGATGCCTTGCTGCTGGACGTAGTTTAACGTCTTACCCAGGACGGTCTATGTGGTATAAATCCCCCTATATGGTAGTGGATGCTGGACAGTTTTCTACCAGATGAAGACTTGAGGCAACTGAGATATGTTTCTACAGAAGGTTGCTGAGACTACCATGTGGTAATGAAGAATTTTAAAGGAAAAAGTGACGAACTCTTACGTAATATAAATCCTCCTATATATCCGTGAATGCTGGCCAATTTCCCCACTAATGATATAGAGATAACAGGAGACAAAGAGATGTGGTTCTACAGAAGGATGCTGAGAATATCACGTACGAGCCGTGCAAGCAACGAGAAAGTTTTAAACTAAAAAGACAAAGATACTTAAAATCAGAAGAGGCTTGACATTTTTCGAACATACAGTGGGGGGAAATAAATATTCGTACACTTGAAAAATTGTATTTTTATAAATGTAAAAGCAATGTATAAACAAATCTCAGCACATTTTATGTATAAAGACACATACTATTAAAAAAATAATAATAAACCTAATTAATTCTTATTCTAACAGAAATTAATGCATTTTTTTAAAATTCTAACTGGTGAAAAAAGTATTCGTACAAATCAACTATTAGAATAAAATAATCAATTAATTATGAAAAAAGTATATTCTAGAATGTTCTAGTAATGTTATCAGTAATTATAGTTAACACTATTAGCCATTATCAGAGCATTCTGCAATTTCTAGTCTTACGAGAAGGTTCCAATAATGCCTAAAGATAAAGAATTGACTATTTTACAAAAACAACACATTTTGTCTCTTTGGAAAGATGGGAACAGTTACAGAACGATTTCTAACAACCTGAATATTCCTTTTACTACAACTGCTTCGTCCATTGCAAGGTTTAAAACTCGTAACAGCGTCGAAAACCAAAGACGAACAGGTGCTCCGAGGAAGATTTCTCTATATCACCAAGGATATTAGGACGCCAGATCCAACAAAATCCACAGGTTACCCGAGAAGAGCTGCAGGAACATCTGCGTGCATTAGGGATTAAAGTAACCAAGCGTACAATAAGTAATGAACTACACAAAAACAGTCTGAAATCACGCATCTCAAGGAAGACTCCACTCCTCTTGAAACGACACAGAGATGCTAGGCTAAAATTCGTTAGAGAGCATAAGGATAAAGAATATTCGTTTTGGGAAAAAGTACTATGGACAGATGAAACTAAAATAGAGTTGTTTGGTCATAATTATCGAAATCATGTGTGGAGGAAGGACGGTGAAGCCTACTTACCAAAGAACACGTTGCCAACTGTAAAGTTTGGTGGTGGCAGTATCATGATCTGGAGCTGTTTTTCTGCAAAATGTGTTGGCAGAATATCAATAATAGATGGCAAGATGAATGCCGAAAGATACCAGAAAATCCTGCAAGACAATTTAATGCGTTCTGTTGAGAGACTTCGGCTACCTCCAGATTGGGTTTTCCAACTGGATAATGATCCTATGCATACTGCTAGATCTACAAGGAAATGGTTAGCTGAAAGTAACGTTGATTTCTTGCAATGGCCAAGTCAGTCCCCAGACTTGAACCCAATCGAGAATTCATGGCAATATTTGAAAATTCAAATTTGGAAAAGAGCACCAACAAATATCAAGAATTTGAAGACAATATGCTAAGAAGAATGGGACAAAATACCACTCAATGTGTGCAAATCATTAGTTGAGACGTACAGGAATAGACTGGTAGCTGTTGAACTCAATAAAGGATATTCCACAAAGTATTAAATTAAATTAATATGCTTTTTTTTGTTTTGTACGAATACTTTTTTCATCAGTTAAAATGAAAAAAATGCATTAATTTCTGTTAGAAAAAGAATTAAGTTTATTACTATTTTTTTTAATAAAATGTATCAAAAGATTTGTTTTAGTTAAGGCTTTTACATTTATAAAAATACAATTTTTCATGTGTACGAATATTTATTTCCCCCTACTCTATAATGAGGAAAGAAGGCTTAGAAAATTCGACACACAAAGGATATAACTAAGGCAAGGGCGTCATGGAGAAAGAACAAATATGTAACCTAAGGAGTTTGTGTAAATGGATGGCAGAACAAAGAGATAATAAAAAGATGAAGCTTGCTAAGACAAAGAAATTGTGGTGAGCCATGATCGCCTAGGTCCTGAATAGAAGAAGAAGTATAAGAGGTGGTGAGTAGGGAGCAAGAAAGAGGTGAAAAAGTAGAGAAATGAAAGGCGAGAGAGAGAAAGAGAAGTTGGGTAAGGGAGAAAGACTGATAAAACACTGAGAGATATTGCCTGTAGGGGTAAGGGTGAGTAAAGTCAGACCTAAGACTATGTCCTTCACTATCCGTTTTGACCAAGGTGACCAGGTCGAGATAAGGAAATTAAAAAAAAAGGGAGACGAAAGTGACATTGAATGTCGCTAACCTTTCCCACTTTATCCCTGCAAAATATTTCCGAGGCGTCAGTATTAAGATCTTGGAATGCGCACTGGATAAGTGTTTAATATTTCTTGAAAACAATAAACCAACGCCCACAATAGAATGTTAGCAAAAATATATATATATATATAAACATTTTTTATGTTTCTACATTCTTTCTTATAGATACAAATATTTAAGTAAATGCCCTATTTATAATAAACAGTATTAACGACATTTACCGGTTTGAATGTCCGAGAAATTTTGATAGAAAATATTCGTCCTCCGACAGGAATCGAACCCGTATCCTATACGGAACCGTCATATAGCCTGACGTAATTTTAACCGATTGAGCCACAGAGTTTCGGTTAGCAAGGTCGATTTTACTGTTTTTAAACTTACAGTTCTCCATAATTTTCTCTTGTAGATTCATATCAGCTTGATGCGTATCCAAATGTAAGCAAATGACGTCACACATTATGAAATGGACAAAGTCCGACAATTATTTTAAGATATTTTTTATACTGATACGTTCTTTTTATAGATACAAGTATTTAAGTAAATGCTCTGCTTATAATAAACAGTATTAACGACATTTACCGGCCTGAATGTCCGAGAAATTTTCATAGAAAATATGCGTCCTCCGACAGGAATCGAACCTGTATCCTATACGGAACCGTCATATAGCCTGACGTGCTTTTACCGATTGAGCCACAGACGAGCGTTTCGGTTAGCAAGGTCGATTTTTACTGATTTTTAAACTACAATTCTATCCTCTATTACTATTCGGATCTGCATTTCTATTCTATCCTCTATTACTATTCGGATCTGCATTTCTACTCTATCTTTTATTACTATTCGGATCTGCATTTCTATTCTATCCTCTATTACTATTCGGATCTGCATTTCTATTCTATCCTTTATTACTATTCGGATCTGCATTTCTGTTCTATCCTCTATTACTATTCGGATCTGCATTTCTATCCTATCCTTTATTACTATTCGGATCTGCATTTCTATTCTATCCTTTATTACTATTCGGATCTGCATTTCTATTCTATCCTTTATTACAATTCAGATCTGCATTTCTGTTCTATCCTTTATTACTATTCGGATCTGCATTTCTATTCTATCCTCTATTACTATTCGGATCTGCATTTCTATTCTATCCTCTATTACTATTCGGATCTGCATTTCTATTCTATCCTTTATTACTATTCGGATCTGCATTTCTGTTCTATCCTCTATTACTATTCGGATCTGCATTTCTATCCTATCCTTTATTACTATTCGGATCTGCATTTCTATTCTATCCTTTATTACTATTCGGATCTGCATTTCTATTCTATCCTTTATTACAATTCGGATCTGCATTTCTATTCTATCCTCTATTACTATTCGGATCTGCATTTCTATTCTATCCTTTATTAGTATTCGGATCTGCATTTCTATTTTATCCTCTATTACTATTCGGATCTGCATTTCTATCCTATCCTTTATTACTATTCGGATCTGCATTTCTATTCTATCCTTTATTAGTATTCGGATCTGCATTTCTATTCTATCCTCTATTACTTTTCGGATCTGCATTTCTATTCTATCCTTTATTACTATTCCGATCTGCATTTCTATTCTATCCTCTGTTACTATTCGGATCTGCATTTCTATTCTATCCTTTATTACTATTCGGATCTGCATTTCTATTCTATCCTTTATTACTATTCGGATCTGCATTTCTATTCTATCCTCTATTACTATTCGGATCTGCATTTCTATTCTATCCTTTATTACTATTCGGATCTGCATTTCTATTCTATCCTCTATTACTATTCGGATCTGCATTTCTATTCTATCCTTTATTACTATTCGGATCTGCATTTCTGTTCTATCCTCTATTACTATTCGGATCTGCATTTCTATCCTATCCTTTATTACTATTCGGATCTGCATTTCTATTCTATCCTTTATTACTATTCGGATCTGCATTTCTATTCTATCCTCTATTACTATTCTGATCGCTATTTCTCGTCTATCCTCTATTACTATACGGTCTGCTATTCTCTATTCTATTCACTTTACTATTTCTCTATTCGGATCACTATACGGGTTACTATTCGAGCAAGTATTATCGAGCAAGTACTATTAGTGCGAATGATATTCGAAGGTTTCTGACACCAGTATTGTTCAACGGCGTTACTATAGTTGTATCTGCGATTACAAAGTCTCTACTACAACGAGCATTACTAAAGTGACAACGAGTGTTCGTTGGCATTACAAAAGTGGCCATGAGTGTTCACTGACATCACAAAACAGGGTGATTTAAAAGTAATTCCACGTTTAATAAAACTTATAATTTATTTAATAACTATAATTTTTACATGAAATGGATATGAGAGGAAAGCGTTTAGCGTGAGGTTTTATTTAAAAATTCGATATGGGCACCAGATTTCGCTACCAGCATCTCGTGCCGCCCAGGAATCAAGTCAACTGATTTCACCAGGAACTCTTGTGGTATGGAAGACATAACCTCTTGTATTCGCCCTCCAAGTTCTCCCAAAGTATTGGTTTGGTATCGTAGACTTTCTGCTTTAACTAACCCCAAAGAAAAATGTCACAGTGTGTTAAATCAGGACTTGTGTCTGATCACTCATACATAAATAGGGAGTTACTTTTCCCTGATAGCTAGAGGTAGCTAGATAGATAGAAAAAAGAAGTACATATTGACCGAATTGTTCTTATGACAAATAATTTGGATTATTTAAATAACGGGAAATATACTTTAAGAGACAGATATTAATCTTAGAGAAAGAGGAAAGTTACATTTATTTTATATCATGTGTATTTGAAAAATCATCATTCGTTAAGTCACTATTTCTTTATCAGAGATCTTAATTTCTATGCATTACTTATAAAGATATTTAAAAGTGGGTTGGCTTATATCACTGACATCGGTTTCAGTCAAGCTATTAAAAAAAGCATTCATCTTTCTCTTCCACTCTATCTATGGGAAAGATATTCGTCGTCTGCCACCCCTGGAGGCGGGAAATTCAGGACTATGGCCGCCATTAACTGACTGTTGTCGGTCAATCATCATCAAGCATCCCTTAGCAACAACAGATGTGTGGAGTTGTGGCGGACATCATGCCTGAGGCGTTGGATTCTCTGACCCAAACCTAAGAATGGCATGGGAACAAACCAAAGAGACACTGTTGCCTAACAGGCTTAAATTAATCTCACCAGACGGGAGAGCGATCCACAATACGAGCCTACAAGTGGGCGGCATATCTTCATTGACGATGTTGGACACTGTTCATAAATTGCTTGTCTGTGAATAATTATCTGCTTCGTTGTGAACGCTTGTTTTAAATTCATGAAGAATTACCTTCTTTGATTTCAATTGATAATTTGAAAACTTTAGTATTCGGACTGGGAAGTTAACATATTTAAAGGCCTATAAATCCCTTTACGACATACATTTAATATTACACGATAACGGATTAAGACAAAGTACAGATACTGTCAGTCAGTAGCATCTGGGTAAAACATGTGCCGTGTTCCCTCAGGACATAGACGATCATGGCTCTCCACAATGTCCTGTCCTTCGTAGCTCTTAATAAATTTTATCTTTTTGTTATTTTCCCTAAACCTAGTTCCGCCATCCATTTACTCAGGTTCATTCTTCTTCTTCTATCTGTTGTATACCTTCAGGATGTAGACGGTCATGGCTCTCCACAATTTCCTGTCCTTTGTAGCTCTTAATAAATGTTGTCTTTTTTGTTATTTCTCCTAAATCTTGTTCTGCCATCCATTTACTCAAGCTCATTCTTCTTCTTCTATCTGCCGTATCCCTTCAGGACGTAAACAATCATGGCTCTCCACAATTTCCCTGTCCTCTGTAGCTCTTAATAAATTTTGTCTTTTTGTTATTTCTCCTAAATCTTGTTCTTCCATCCATTTACTCAAGCTCATTCTTCTTCTTCTATGTGCCGTGTTGCTTCAGGACGTAGGCGACCATGGCTCTCCACAATTTCCTGTCCTTCGTACATCGTAATAAATTATATCTTTTTTTATTTCTCCTAAACTTTATTCAGCCATTCTTTTACTCAAGCTCATTCTTCTTCTTCTATCTGCCGTATCCCTTCAGGACATAGGCGATCATGGCTCTCCACAATTTCCTGTTCTTTGTAGCTCTTAAAAAATTTTATCTTTTTGTTATTTCTCCTAAACCTTATTCCGCCATCCATTCGCTCAAGCTCGTTCTTCTTCTTCTATCTGTTGTATATCTTCAGGACATAGGCGGTCATGGCTCTCTACAATTTCCTCTCCTTTGTAGCTCTTAATAAATTTTGTCTTTTTGGTATTTCTCCTAAACCTTGTTCCGCCATCTATTTACGCAAGATCACTAAATATATTTGGTTTCATTGTAACGATATGGATGGCTTGACACCAAAAAAAACAAAAAAAAAAAAAAACAGTTGGAGACTAAATAAGTTCCAAAGAGCCCTGATTGTACATTTTTTTTATCTGATCATCTCACGAGGGGACGTAGAAAAATCAGGTGAAGCTGACCACATATGGAGAGAGAAGGGAGATCACCGCCCTCTGTGGGATCAGGTTGAGATCATAGACAAAGAACACCATTGGAAAATTCATAAACTTAAGGAATCAGCACATATGCTAGGCCACAAAAATCTCCTGAGCCGACCAAGCATAGAAATAAATACAATATGGGAACCAGTAATAAGGAGTGCCAGAGAAAAGCAATGATAACAACAAAAATTGCAATATGAGCTTCTGTAAAAACATGAATTGATAACAGCAAAAATTGCAATATGAGCACTGGTAAAAATGGTTGCTAGGTTTATAATACCCAGCAATTGATACCAAGATGTTCTCAAAGACACATCGAACTGTAGATAAAGGCGTTGGTTAGATCCAGTGACAAGACCCAAAGAGTGTGAGTTCAATACCCGTTTAAGGCAGTGGAGAACTTTCAGAGGGAAATTAACAGGAGATAACTGATAAGTGACATCCATTAAACATGGCTCGTGGAACTAGAACAGTCTACCCCTGTGAGGAAAATAAAGTTCAGTTCGACATTCCAACTACCTGAAGAAGGCTGGAGCGTACAACGGCCGAAACGTTGTAATAAATATGGCGACAAAGATGAGGACAATAGTCCGAATAATGTAAATAATGACCCTCTGATATAATGTATGATATAGATGGCGATCATGGCTCTCCACAATCTCCTATCCTTTGAAGCTCTTAATTTTTCTCTTTTTGTTTTTTCTCTTAAACCTTGATCCGCCATCCATTTACTCAAACCCGCTCGGTAGGTTATGCTTTATTTTCGCCTGTCTCTCTTGCCGTCAATACGGCCTGTGAGTGTTAAATTTTCTAAGGCCTCTTTTCTCATTACTAAAAATAATTAAAATAAAATATGTCGGATTAATAAATAAAATATCAATTCCTAATATATATATATTAGCTTAAAAGCCGCCATATCGAACGACATTTAAGCTATCTCTTGCAGAGGGCTCTTGATTGGGTCTTCGACTTGTTCAGGAGTTTGAGAGTCCCTAAGTCTTTGCATATTCTCAGCACTGGAAGCTCTCCTGGCTGCCGTTTGATCTGGGTTTTCATTTACACGGGATTTTCTTTTCCTCAATGCAACCTTGGCTTTTTTTTTTTATTGCAATCTGGTCCTCTGTTGGCAGAGATTGCGTTTTGCGAGGCATACTGCTGCCATATGTGATAGAGAACAATAAATTTCATAAGAACGAAAAAATTGATCACTGCATTTAAGTATTGCATTAAGCCTACCTTTTGAAAGTTCAATGATAATTCCTCTGTCGCCACTTAATTTATATATATATATATATATATATATATATATATATATATATATATATATATGCCTTATTGGCATTTAAGCTAGCTCCTGTGGAGGGGTCTTAAATTGGGCCTCCATCTTGTCTAGGAATTTGAGAGTCCCTAAGTCTGCATATTTTCAGCAGTGGAAGCTCTCCTGGTTGCCGTTTGATATGGATTTTTCATTTGCACAGGACTTTCTTTTCTTCACTGCAGCTTTGGTTCTTTTGATTGCAATCTGCTTCTCTGTAGGCAAACATTTCTTTTTGCAAAGCATACTGCTGATACATGTGATAGGCAACAATAAACTACTGAAGAACTCAAAATTGATCGCTGCATTTAAGTATTGCATTAATATTTAAGCTTTTAATTCTTCTGCCGCTGCTTTATTTAAAGACAACTGGACGAATATTTATGAACGAAAGTAAATCATATAAAAAACAATATTCTGTCAATTTTGGTACGGTTTATTCACTATCAGTCATTTTAGCTTTATTAGTTTGTCTGGCTGAACAGCAAGCGATCCAAATGACCAATCAAATAACATTACAATATCACGTGTCATCGAAATTAAATACGCTAAGATGCCATTATTTTTAAATGCTGTCATTCTCTTGTTTTGTTCCCTTGGTAATATTTACGCCCGACGTGTGCCACAAGGTGGCAATACGTTGCCTTTCCAGTCGCATACACCAATGGTGGTATTGAGAACCAAACCTGCGGAAGAGAGACAAACATCAAATATTAGGTTTTTATTAATTAAAAAGTAATTAGCTTTTTTTTTTGTAACTCGTGACATCGTTGGTAAGTGTCTTTAAAGATAGTTTAAAAAAAAATCATTCATACAGTGATACATCAAAAATCATTTAAAGGAGATAGACAGAAGCCCAAACTCAAACAGCAAATATAACATATTAAAGATTTTAGTTAATATAATTTCACAAAGTTAAAAGTTGCCCTATTGGGCGGCATTTAAGCTCGCTTCTGCGGAGGGTTTTTGATTGGGCTTCCTGCTTGTTCAGGAGTTTGAGAGTCCCTAAGTCTTTGTATATTCTCAGCATTGGAGGCTCTCCTGGCTATAGTTAATTTGGGTTTTAATTTACATGGGACTTTATTTTCCTCAATGTAACTTTGGCTCTTTTGACTGCAATCTGGTCCTCTGTTGGTGGAGATTTCTTTTTGCGAGGCATAACTGCTGCCGTACGCGATAGGCAACAATAAACTACAGAAGAACTCAAAATTGATCGCTGCATTTAAGTATTGCATTAATATTTAAGCTTACTTTAAGCTCAAAAACAGTTCTTCTGCCGTGACTTAACTTAAAGAAAATTTGATGTACATAGGTCATTACTTTCTGTAAAAACAATTACTTTTATTTCGTGGGTGTCTTTCGCTGGATTTCGCAATAAAATTTGATTATTCCCAAATTTATTTTCAAGTTAAAAAACTGTTATCGTAGAAAAAAATTCGTTGTAAAAAATCATTCAAAAATAATGTCGAAAACAATCGTAGTAATGAAAATTTAGGAATCCCAAATTTCCGCAACATGAGCTATTGAAAGTTATAGAGTTGTGTCCCTTTATTTGAAAAAGTCTGACACACTGACATTCGCATTTATCATATATATATATATATATATATATATATGAGAAAACGATATATATTTTTATAAAATGTATAAAAAGTGTAAAATGGTAGAAAAACTGTAAGACAAAATATTTGTGACGCGTTTCATCCGATAAAGTCCTAACGAATGAAACGTGTCACAAATAAAATTTTGTCATACCACACATATATATATATTAAAGACATTTTTATGTTTAACGTTCTTTTTATAGATACAAGTATTTAAGTAAATGCTCTGTTTATAATAAACAGTATTAAATAACATTTACCGGCCTGAATGTCCGAGAAATTTTCATAGAAAATATTCGTCCTTGGACAGGATTCGAACCTGCATCCTTTACGGAACCGTCATTTACGCTGACGTGCCTAACCGATTCGGCCACCAACGATCGTTAGGTAGGCAAGGTCGAATTTACTGCTTATAAACTTCAACCTTGCCAACCGAACGATCCTTTGCGGCCGAGCAGTTAAGCACGTCAGGCTAAATGACGGTTCCGTATAGGATGCAGGTTCGAATCCTGTCAAAGGACGAATATTTTCTATGAAAATTTCTCGGACATTCAGGCCGGTGAATGTTATTTAATATTGTTTATTATAAACAGAGCATTTACTTAAATACTTGTATGTATAAAAAGAACGTTAAACATAAAAATGTCTTTAATAAATAAATTGTCGGACTTTGTCCATTTCTAAATGTATATGTATATATATATATAATGGACAAAGTCTGACAATTATTTTAAGACATTTTTATGTTTATACATTCTTTTTTATTGATATAAATATTTAAGTAAATGCTCTGTTTATAATAAACAGTATTAACAACATTTACTGGCCTGAATGTCCGAGAAATTGTCATAGAAAATATGCATCCTCCGAGAGGAATCGAACCTGTATCCTATACGGAACCGTCATATAGCCTGATGTGCCTTAACCCACTGAGCCACGGAGGATCGATCGGTTAGCAAGGTCGATTTTACTGTTTTTAAACTACAATTTTCCATGATTTTCTCTCGTATTTTCATATCTGCTCGATGCATATCTAAATGTAAACAAGTGATGTCACACATTATGAAATGGACAAAGTCCGACAATTATTTTTAGATATTTATGTTTATAAATTTTATGTTTATATAATTATAAATTATGTTTATAAATTGTCATGGAAAATATGCATCGGAGGACGAATATTTTCTATGATAATTTCTCAGACATTCAGGCCGGTAAATGTTGTTAATACTGTTTATTATAAACAGAGCATTTACTTAAATATTTGTATCTATAAAAAGAATGTATAAACATAAAAATGTCTTAATATATATATATATATATATATATATATATATATATATATATATATATATATATATATTAGGTTGGTGCAAAAATAATATCGTTTTTTGACGTATTTTTTAACGTCAAAAAACGATATTTTTGCACCAACCTAATATATATATATATATATATATATATATATATATATATATATATATATATATATATATTAACATGCCCCTACCAAAACGAAAAATAGATCAACAAACCTTGAAATGATCTATCAAGGAAAATAATAAAATAACTGAAATTTATATGATAACAACCAACATGTGTCTCTCACATCGGTGCTGCGGCAATAAAGGAACACACCCTTTGTTCACAAGTTTCACATTGTCAAAACCAACCCTGAATACATCACTAGATAATGTTTATTGTTCGGCCAAGATAACAATTGTTTAAATTCATATGCCATAGTTTAAGTTACTCGAAATCGAAAAAGTCCTTCAACTCTGAGTAGCGTCCCGATACTAAAACCACTTTTATTTCAATACAACCTATACTGGCTTGTACAGCAGACCTCAAAAGTTCCGCCTCTATAAAAGTGTCGCCCGTGCGAACCGCACCCACTTCCAGCTGCACTGGTGGTATAGGAAAACACGCGTATACATGCGCACAATTTGACTTTATTTGAAACGAGACATTGGAATAATATATTCCCCCTCCCAGTCAATCTGGACAACTTCGAGATGTGCAATAAACTCATGAAATTAGAAACAAGAAAAAAACTTAATTTTTTAAACCCTAAAAATGCAGAAATAATTTTCAAAGATTTTTGTTTATTTAAATTTTACAGAAATATTATTTACGTCGACCATTGCATTAAAATACACATGCGCACGCGCAAAGGTACATACACACACAATTTGAACGAAGTTGAAATGTGCATGTGTATTGGGGGTGCGAATTTTCTTTTCTCTCTGGCAACAATCCCTGGGTAATAGGAAATATTATACCGTCGTATTTCTTGCGCATAATACGAGAAATTCTGAACGAAAATTAAAGGCCGAAAATGTGGGTGTCGTATTATACTCGGGTACATGTTTTCAGAAGTTTTTGCTCAGCTTTAAAAACTCCTTATTTGGAACAGCAAACTGCAAAAACATTCAGCAAAATAGATAATGAAACACAAAGAGGGCAGGTGTTGATAACGATTGTTTAAAAAGGATATTTACTATGTCAGTAAAATTTGCTTTTTGGAAATCAGCGAAACTGAACGTCTTTTTTTTTTTTCTTTTTTTTTTTTTTGCGCTCAAAGACAGGAAATTCATTCACACTTAGTAACCCCTTGTATGTCATAATGGCTTTACTGCTTTGATTAAGGTGAAATGATTTTTTTTTTTTTTTAAAAAAACAAGTAAAAATACTGGGTGTCTATGGAATCTGGGTAAACATTAACCTACCTTCTTATTTAAAGCCGAAATATAATTCACATTGTAAGAGGTACCCGGTGTTACAGTACCCGGTGTTACCAAGTGGTTCCCCATCTAAGATTCTGACCGGGCTCAACATTGCTTAACTGGTGATTTCATCGTGATTTGACCGTAAGAGAAGATCTGACATGTTTTGATAACATTAATCAGGGCCAGATTAAGACCTGTTTATGCCCTAAGACATGGTCCACATTGGTGCCCCAGACCTTCCACTGGCTGCTGGTATAGTGACATCCCATAATACCCTAATAAAATTTTTGCAGCGCCCCTTTGTCAGTAGGTTCCCTAAGCACATGCTTAGTCTGCCTAATAATTAATCCAGGATTGACTGGGGTTTCATTTTTAAATGTTATTTTTTTGTATAGAAAAATTGTAATCATTGCAAATATTCATTGGAGTCAGGGCCAGATTAAGACCTATTTATGTCCTAAGACATGGCCCACATTGGTGCCCCAGATTTTTCCGCTGGTTGCTGGTATATTGACTTATCCCATAATACCCTACTAAAATTTTTGCAGCGCCCCTTTGCCACTAGGTGCCCTAAGCAAGTGATTAGTTTGCCTGATGGTTAATCTCGGCCTGACATTAATGTTGCAACAAAGACCAAGCTATAGGAGAGATTATGTACTTTTTAAAAAGTTTATTTTCCGCTAGAAAAAAAAGGGGGCGTGGATTTCCGCGAGAAAAAAGGGGGGAGATAATTATCCTGCTGTGAGTTTACTGTATCATATTCCCCGGCTTGTTGACACACGTTTCAAATTAGAACAGTTTTGCTTACAAGATAAAGTTTGTTTATATCTTGATTTATTTGGGTTTTTTTTTTCTGTCTTCATTGTTAATCAAAGACACTGTTCGTTTTTAATGTTCATAGTTTATTAATATCAATAAATATAAAAAAGTCATAACAAACAGAAAAATGTATATATATATATATATATATATATATATATATATATATATATATATATATATTCATTTATTCGAAAATTATAACATAAATATCTTATAAAATCACAACAAAAATAGCCATTTTGTTTCAACACTTCAAGTGATGGTGCTGAATGTAGAATTTTACATGTAAATTCAACATTTATGTTATAATTTTCGAATAAAGAATTATATTTCCTCTACTCTGTATTGAGCACTCTTTTAAGAATAGTACTCGTTGGTTATTGGAATTTATTCCGTATACACCAATCCTATACTTATATGCATATATATATATATATATATATATATATATATATATATATATATATGTATAAATACACACACACACACACACACACACACACATATATATATATATATATATATATATATATTAGGGAAATGGAACATTTGGAGCCGTCCATATCTGTGCTACCTCGAAGTCACAAGTAAGCGTGACCGAGGGTTTGAGTGTACCGGCCTTATTCAGCTTGTTGATCACGCTAGATAACACGTTCTCTCCCAGAAAATCTAACTAAGGTCTGCTCAGCATAGTTGCAGTATAAACCGCAGGTGAGCTCTGTGGGTGTTGAATAAACACAAGTGTGCCTGAGCGAGCATCTGCAATAGGGATTGGCTAGCCGTTCTAATAGACGGGTATCCTCGAATAGAAGTGTCCGGCTATTATATATATATATATATATATATATATATATATATATATATATATATATATATATATATATATATGTATGTATGTATATATATATATAATGTTAATTATCAAATTATTTTGGGTGAACGAGCCCGGGAAAATACCCTTGTTCATGACTGCAGTGCTTCGGCGATATTATAAACAATGGTAATTTGCTGTTTTTATAACTTTTCTTGTTGCTTCCTTCAGCAAAGGTGGCTTTATTGACCAGTGGCAGCCAGCTGAAATCGTGCCGATCTGGAAAGGAAACATTTGAGGGTTGGGGCACTTCAGATTGTTGATTGTCCTAACTGCCTTGAATGCGAAAACGAGGCAAAGGTGCAGCATTCCGGTCAAAAGGTCAAGCGTTGCCATTGACACCCCACCCTATCGTCCATCTCAACCCTTCACTTCATGGCATCTGTAATAATATAAAGATTAAAAAAATAAATAAAAACACCTCATGACGGACTCGCAAAATCCTACTTACTCTCCAATTCCGAATTTCAACAGCAGATTGGAATATTAGTGCTGAGGATTTGAAAGAAACGCTGAAAGTGAGCTTGGAATTATAAGGGGTTGTGTAGTTGTTCCTATTACTTCTTCTGAGTTCGTTATTTATTTTAATTAATACATGGAAAGATGTGAATGAGTAATAAATATATATATCTTCATTTTGTCTATATTTATATATTTTATTTTATTTATATTTCGACCCTTTAGTATCTGTCTATATTTCTGAGATGAGGTATTATGTACACTATTTACATTATTCGGACTATTGTCCTCATCTTTGTCGCCATATTTATTACAACGTTTCGGCCCTTTAGTATCTGTCTATATTTCTGAGATGAGGTATTATGTACACTATTTACATTATTCGGACTATTGACCTCATCTTTGTGGCCATATTTATTACAAAGTTTCAGCCCTTTAGTATCTGTCTATATTTCTGAGATGAGGTATTATGTACACTATTTACATTGTTCGGACTATTTTCCTCATCTTTGTCGCCATATTTATTACAACGTTCCGGCCCTTTAGTATCTGTCTATATTTCTGAGATGAGGTATTATGTACACTATTTACATTATTCGGACTTATTCGTGTAATGCTGATCTTTAATTTTCTTAATCATGTCACCCCATGCAGACAGTAAGACCTCAAAGACACTGTGTAGAATGATAAGAAAGGAAAAGAGAAACATTATTAAGGAGTGAGAACAATAGAAGAGTAATCGGGAATGCATTAGATGACGATTGGCATTGCATTTATTTTTTGAAGGTCAAATTTAGCTGGAAAGCTTGGAGCCGGAAAAGAGTTCCACAAGTGAGAAGTGCAAGAAAAGAAACTGTTAGCATAGGAATTTACGGTTACATCTATCCAGATCAAATGTAAAATGATGAGACCTTTCCGCCAATCTATCAATGTGTTTAAATTAATAAAGTCTAGGTACCATAGCGAAGAGTTAAACTGAATAGTTGCCATGTTTAGAGAAAAGGCACGAGGAAGCTATATTAGAGCAGAGTTGAAAAGTGTCTGAAGGCGAGATGTCAGGTCAGGACCATTAATATTGCCGATTGTTATTTGGATCCTATCAAGAAGCTCTAAATATACAGCATAAGCACTGGACCATATATGGCAGCAATATTCAAAGCCCGGTCAAACGGTAGTTTCAGAAATACATAAGATAGATCCTGAAGAGAAAAAGTGTCTAGTACGACACAGTGAACCAACTTTTTTAGCAGCAGACCTAGTGAAGGATTCAATATGGTCTTTCCACTTCATGTCCGCAGGAAATTTTAGGCCGGGAAGACGCAACTAGTCACTCTTCTGGAGATTAGCATTAGCCATAGTGATGGAAAGCATAAAGGGATCTTTCAGATGATTATAGAAAGAAGTGTCGTTTTGGAGGCATCAAAATTAGCAAGCCATTCCTTGCCCCAGTTAACAGCAAATTGCAGGTTATTTTTTTAGGTCAGCTGCCAATTTGACCTTATCGAACTGATCGGACTTATATATTGTTGTCATCAAAGGTTGCAAGAATCCGGAAGAAAATCCCACAACCGAGAAGTGCGATAGAAGAAAGCATAGAACTTATGGTTACATCTAGATATTTTAACTGTAAAATGATGAAACCTTGCCGCGAATTTCGTACTGCGCGTAAATTCATAAAATTTAGGTACCATAGAGGAAAGTTCGTTCGAAGAATTGCCATGAAATTATTTATAGAAAAGACAGAGGTATGCTACATTAGAGCGGTGAGAAAGTGACTGAAGTCGAGATACCAGATCAGGACCAATAACATTGCAGATTATTCTTTGGGTATTATCAAGAATCTCTAAATATATAGTAGGATAACTGGACCGTATGTAGCAGTAATATTTAAAGCATGGGCGAATGGTAGACAAATATATTAGATTCTGCATGAGAAAAAAAATGTCGAAACACGAGATAGAGAATCAACTTTCCTAGCAGCAAACTTAAACAATTGATTCAATATTATCTTTCCACTTCATATCAACGGAAAATGTCAGCTCGAGGTGCAACGAATCACTCTGCTGGAGGTTAACATCAGCCATGCTGATGGAAGGTAGAAAGGGGTCTCTCAGATGATTGATAGAGAGCAGTTTCGCTTTGGGAGCGTTAAAATTAACAAGCCATTCCTTGCCCCAGTTAACAGCAGATTGTAAGTCATTTTTTAGATCAGCTGCCAATTTGACCTTATCGAACTGATCGGACTTATATATTGTTGTCATCAAAGGGAGAAGAAAGCTTAAATAAAGAAATAAAACAATGATTAATGCTTCCGAAAAGGATTTTATTCTTTTACGCAATACAAAGCCTAATAACAGCCTAAAACCAAAAATAATATATACTTACTATCCTGAATGCATAAATATGCAGCTATAATAATAAATGAGCAGTTTATTGCTGTCGGCTGCTGTGAAATGTTGCAAACAATGTGCAGCGCTGCTTTCGTAGCCGCTCGATGAACTCATGACAGCTGAGTTAAATGGCCCAGCACGATACACTGACCGAACTTTCCTAGCAGCAAACCTAGCAATTGATTCAATATTATCTTTCCACTTCATATCAGAGGAAAATGTCAGCTTGAGAAGGGGAAACGTATCACTGATGGAGATTAACATCAGCCATGCTGATGGAAGATAGATAGGGGTCTCTCAGATGATTGGGCGAGAGCAGTTTCGCTTTGGGAGCGTTAAAATTAACAAGCCATTCCTTGCCCCAGTTAACAACAGATTGTCAGTAATTTTTTTAGATCAGTTGCGAATCGAATTAGACTGTAAATGGTTCTCAGTTTCCAGAAATATGCATCAAATAACATATTTGAAAGTCAATGGATGTCAATAAATATCACAAACATTTGGTTTGTCATACTAGACAATTTTGGGGCTTACGGCCATATTACGCCGAAGTTAAGCAACGTCTAGTTTGGTCAGTACCTAAATGAGTGACCGCGTTGGGAAATACCAAGTGCTGTAAGCTTCGATGTGCGAGCGGCGTAATGGATAATCGGAATCGTTAATCGGAGAGCCGAGTTCAAATTTCAGTCTGATTCGTTATATTCTCTCATGTGTAAATACCGACTGGGAAACGTATGAATCCATCAAGCTTTGAGTTAATTAAGAAGATTTGTATAACTAAATCTCTGAAAAAATTACAATAAAAATATTGATATGAATTACGAATTGGAGACACTAAAATCAATCAAGTACAAAAAATTAAATATCTAGGAAATGTTTTACCAGAGGACGGAACGTTTGATACCAAAATTAAAAGGTGCATCGAAATAGTGAAAAATACCTCCCAAAAGCTAAGGAAAGTATTTAGAAAATACTTTCGTTAGAAAGAAAGAAAAGATTACTGAAGTTTTTATGTATTACTAGCATCATGGCCCGGCGTTGCCCGTGCTTGATTCAAAAATCGTACGACTCATACAGCAATCGCTATCACTTGACTTAAAATATTTTTGCCCTTCCTTGCCTTTAAAGGAGTGTCGTGCTGATGTCGCTACATGCCTTACTTCTTGCCTATCTCACACTGCGAAGCTCTATACTAAACATTAAATCTGTTACGAAAAAAGAACTAAACAAAATGAACACAAAACGATCAGCTTTAAAAAAAAAAGACTCCCAACTGGAAAAAACGAATGAAAAAAGAATGTTAAGAACAAATACTTTTTCACACCCAACCCAGTTCTGCGGAATCAGAATCAATGTTGAGTTTAAGCAAGCGAATGAGCCAATTGGAGTAAAGTGCCATGCAGATTTAAATTTTTCCCACTTGTCATGAATGCAGCTATCGATTTTTTTTGCATGCTAACATGCTAGTTAACATTCGTGTCAGTCAGCTGTTGGCTCTCACGCTGGCCAATAGAATCTTCCTGCCTATTCGTGGCAGCCACCTATAGGCTCTCACTCTGGCCAGTAGAAAATGGCCGCAAACTACATGAAAACTGCCGTAGAAGCATGAAAAAATCGATTATTTCCACTATCGATGGGAGTTGGGAAATGCATGGCCTTCCCGCTAACTTGGAGCATGTGCATGTAAATTTTGGTGCAAATCCGTCGAAATTTGCGGCCGTGCATTCGTTACACACGCACACACACACACATCTTGCCTTTTATAGACATAGATTGGCTCTCTTACATGGCAGTAACTAATGGATAATCTCCTCGTAGTAAGAAGATTAGATTCGAGATTGTTCAACATTCACTGCCATATTCACGTGGCTTGAGACTGAACACTCTTTTCTAACAAATATTTCCTATTTCATAATATTTTATCTTTTTTTTCACTGCATTATTTTCCATTAAAATGCGCCTTCAGATTTCGATGGCTCGTTTTCCATTGTATGTTGAAGCACTTTTCAGGTGATTAAACTTCTGATTGGTTGATTGATTTTGTTTAGCGGCATATCAACACCTCTATGGGTTATTTAATGCCAAAATAGAAATATTTTGAACACAATTATATATGCTTTCAACTACAGATAAAATGTATTGTTGGTCATCGTACCAAAAAGATGGACTTTTGGTTGGTTGAATTTATTTAGCGGCATATCAACACCTGTATGGGTTATTTAATGCCGAAACCTAAATATTTGGATTTTAGTTCCTTGATTTTATTTAGCGGCATATCAACACCTCTATGGGCTATTTAATGCCGAAACCTAAATATTTGGATTTTAGTTCCTTGATTTTATTTAGCGGCATATCAACACCTCTATGGGTTATTTAATGCCGAAACCTAAATATTTGGATTTTAGTTCCTTGATTTTATTTAGCGGCATATCAACACCTC
Organism: Acanthosepion lycidas; assembly: GCA_963932145.1. Taxonomy (NCBI): domain Eukaryota; kingdom Metazoa; phylum Mollusca; class Cephalopoda; order Sepiida; family Sepiidae; genus Acanthosepion; species Acanthosepion lycidas. Next base: position 90,245,555 of record OZ010596.1, read on the forward strand.
TATGGGTTATTTAATGCTGAAATCTAAATATTTGAATTTTGGTTGGTTGATTTTGTCTAGTGACATATCAACACCTCTATGGGTTATTTAATGCTGAAATCTAAATATTTGAATTTTGGTTGGTTGATTTTGTCTAGTGGCATATCGACACCTCTATGGGTTATTTAATGCTGAAATCTAAATATTTGAATTTTGGTTGGTTGATTTTGTCTAGTGACATATCGACACCTCTATGGGTTATTTAATGCTGAAATCTAAATATTTGAATTTTGGTTGGTTGATTTTGTCTAGTGGCATATCGACACCTCTATGGGTTATTTAATGCTGAAATCTAAATATTTGAATTTTGTTGGTTGATTTTGTCTAGTCGCATATCAACACCTCCAACTTTGACACCTCCAACTGATGTGTCTTGCATCTTGAGCCGTTCCTTTTGCTAACAACTTGTACAGTTATTAGCAAGATGAGTAAATCTTACAATATCTGTGGTCTGTTAAAACACTTCTCTGATATTTAAACTGTAAAAGCTTGCTTTTGACAAATCCAATTGATAGCGTATCTTCAGCCGTTCCTTATGCTAACTACTTGTACTGTTATTAGCTAGTTGAACCGCTCAAAGGAAGCTTTTATCTTCTTACAAATTCCGTTGTCTGTTAAAACACTTCTCTAATATTTAAACTTGTGTAAAATCTTGATTTTTGATAAATCCAATTGATAGCTTGCATTTTGAGCAGTTCATTTTGCTAACGCGTGTACATTTTATCTTTTTACAACTGATGGTTAGTCTTCTAGCTTTCTTTTACTAACCTTGTCTAGGAGTTCCTTCAGGTCTTCTTCCTATGTTTTGCACAGTTCCATCTGCGTAGCTAACTGTTAAGATTTCGCCCGACATTAATAGTAAATACTGGTAGGATTTCTAGTTCTATGTGAGCATTAAATTAGGATCGCCTAGGATTGATATCACATAGCAGTTCAACAATGTTTTCGTTTGTAATGAATTTTTTTTTTTTTTTTTTTTTTTTGTTTTTAATACTTTGTCTAGTTTTGGGAATGACATCTTTTGCTATTTAAATGCGACTTCGGATTTCAGTCTCACATTTTTTAGTCATCTTTTAGAACATTTTCCAGTTGTTTAAATTTCTCGCAGTTCGTTTTTTAGGCTATTCCGCTTTCCAGCGAAGTACTTTTAGTTTAACAATTGATGGCTAGTTCATCTTTTCCCGCTTCAATTTGTTCTCTGTTTTTAAATTGTTCCTGTTGTTGACAATAGACGGGGCTTAGAACTTTAGCTTTTACCATTTTTACGAATGATTATCAAACTACTGTTTACAAATATGTTCGGAGGCAAAAAAAAAAAAAAAAAAAAAAAGAAAAGAAAAGAAAAGAAATAAAGAAAAAGTGAAGGAAAAAGCAGAGAAGGTTGTAGTGTGAAGCCATTTATAAACCGGAAGTTTTTTAAGGAGTGTGTTTCGGCAAAACACAATGGCGGGCGGTCGGAGGAGGTGGGGGAGAAATGTATGTTTTTCGTATCTGTATGTTATGGTTGTACACAAGCTGGAATTGGGAAGGGGAGAGAAAGAGAGAGAAAGAGTTTGCTGTCGAGTGAATGAAGCGTGAAAGAGGGAGAAAAAAAAAAGAATGCGTAAAAGAGATATTGAAAGATAAAACTATTAAAGCAAGCCTGGGAACGAGAGTGTAAAAAAATGCTAAAAGAAAGAAATATAGAAAAAAAACAAAAAGAAGAAAAAAATGACAGAAGGAAAGATAGATAGAAAAAGAAAAAAAAGAAAGAAAAGAAGGAAAGAAATACAGAAAAAGAAAAGAAAGGAAGGAAATACAGAAAAAGAAAGAAAGAAGCAAATAAAAAAGAAAAAAAGAAAGAAAGGAAAGGAAGAAAAAGGAAAGAAATATAGAAAAAGAAAAAAGAAAGAAGAAAATATCATGAAAAAGAAAAGATAAAGAAAGAAAGAAGAAAAAAGAAGGAAAACAGAAGAAATGAAGAAAAGAAAAATTCAAAAAGAAAGAAAGAAGGAAAGATATACAGAAAAAGAAAAAGAAAGAAGGAAATATAAAAAAAAAGAAAAATAAAGAAAAAAGGAAAAAAGAAAGGAAAAAATACAGAAAAAGAAAAAAATGAAGAAAGAAATATAGAAAAAGAAAAAAAAGTGTCTCTCTTCTTTTTTCTTTCTTTCTATTTTTAGTTCTTTCCATTCAACTTCAAACGATTTCCGCCTTTTACTAGCAAATAAGAGACATATATCATAATAGATTATTCCATCCTTAAATAAATCAACAATTTTTTGCGGCAATTTTTGACATCAACTTATATTCTAGATTCATTATGGTAATAAGGTTTTATTAATACATAATATGACAATATTAAGCACCATGGCATCAGATCAGGGCTGGTGCAAGGATCTCGTGCCCCCCAATCCAATCTATGATACAAGCCAGTAACCACTCCCCAATTCTACTACAACTCAAGAAAAAAAGAGAAAATACAATAACATTTTATTCGATTATACATTCATCATTATTTCCAATGATATGTTGCTAAGACTGGAGCAAGTGTCTTGTGGGTCCTCCAATTTATGACATGCTCCCAAATCTATGATACAGACCCCCCACTCTACTACATCTCAATTTTTATAATGTAGTGTTTATATAAAATACAAATTTTATTGTAACCTAATTATGTACAATAATGGATCATATACAATATAGGTGAGCAATTCAACTAGAAAAATTGAAAATAAATAAAATGTATTTAAATACAATTTAGAGACATATAATAATAGATGATTTCATCTTAAATAAATCAACAAGGTTTTGTGCCCATTTTTAATGTCAACTTGAGATTTTTTTTCTTGTTAAAAAGTTTAAAGAATTTTAACATCTTCAACATTATGGATAAAAAAATAATGAATTTCATATCATGTTTTTCGAAGCTTAACATGAGCGAAATAAATTCACGGATTTGAACAAAAAATGACGTCAAAATCCTTTAATAGTCAGTTTGCTTAGTTTAATTTCTAACGTATATGAATACTGCTAGAAAAAAAGCAAATAATGTTGGATATTGATATGTCCCAGAAAGGGATATATTTGTTCGAAGTAGCAAAGGGGTTTGGGACTACTGTAACTGAGTAGGACAATCTAGCAGGTAACCATAATGGACTGGTCCTCGTTGTAGTGGTAGGCAATAGGCGTAGTCCATAGGGGTCCTCATGTACCTCCACATTAGTCTGTATTTATGGCTGACACCAGCCAATCATATTACTGTGAGAGGGAACCCAGGTGTATGCATATTCATTACATCGGATATGTTAATGACTCTTCTCAAAGTTACAAACGTTATAGAATTTACTCACGATCACAAGACCCAAAACCTGGTAGGGTCGTAGGAGTACCACACGTACTACGACAGTAGCAGCGGTGTGAGGTGAGAAAGACAGCCTGACGGAGCCCAAACCTCTCCAGGCTGGATTTGAATTCAGAGTTTTTCCTTCTCCTAGACCAGTTACCAACCAAGGCTAAAGGACCCCGTCAGTCCTGCTTATTTACCCATAGCTGATGGTGGGGATGGATTCATAGCTTTCCCAAGGTTATTACCACGTAAGTAAATGTAATGAACTCGACTGGAATTCGAACACAGCTCACCAATTCCTCAATTAGAGACTACTATCCATTACTCCATTCTGTTTACATTGAATTGTACCTATCCATCTTAAAAGGAAATACCGTTTTTAATTTTTAGATTCTTTGAGAATTTTTTTGATATGAAATGTTTGCCATTGCTGTTCCGACAAAGTGTTGGGCTTGACATCCGCTTACCGGGTATATAGTCCTAAAGGTAGACAACGATTTGCATAAAACACTTGAGTAGATGAAATAAGGCGAATTGAATGTCATTGTGATGCAATCTCGTCACAATATTTTGACAAGGTGTAACAGCAAAATTGCCCAAATCATGTAACAGCAAAATTGTCCAATTGTTAGTTTAAGCTTTGAACCGTTGTATCGTAGAAAGGATTAAAGTTATCTTACTGGAATTCTCCGAGGTTTTTATATCACTATTGTACTCTACTTCGAGCAATAAGAATGTGTAATTTCTCTCCAAGTTTAACAGAATAATCGTGATGAAATCGATCATAAACGAAAAAGACATGTTCATCATTAAGGAATCACACGTTTCACGAACAATTTCATTTTCAAGTTTTTTTCACTGCTATTTGAACTGTCATAATTTTCCCGTCTACTGTTCCCTCTTTTTTAAACGTATTCACCGTCCTCTTCATCGTTCTTGAATGAACTTTGAAGACGGAAGCCAGAGTATGAATGCTGGTACCATTACTGTAGACCTGAGTTATCTTTTTCCTCACACTATTGCTCAGTTGGGAAGACAGTGTGGCTGACACAAAACGCTTTTAATCTGTTCTCTTTCTAACTGAATAACTCAAAAGGGTTTTCAGTGATTCCTTACGAAAAAATGGCGTTAAGATGGCGAAACGTCTTATCCGAAAACCTGGAAAAAAAAAAAGAAACTCAATTAATTTAGTATTTTTTTTTTAGATATTAAACATTTTGTGGGATGGACAATTATGTTGTTACACGATTTGGACAGTTTTACTGTTACAAACAGTACATCCCAGGGCCTCGTAATTGAACTTTTCTTACGACTTTATTTACCCTTAAATGAAATTAGGGTAGCACGTATAATGGATATCGGCGTGGAAAGTGTATTCTAATCCGAGTTCAATCGCCGTTCGATTCTGTGTTGGTCACTTCGCACTAATGTCCTCCAGCTACGGATTAAATAGCAGCGCAGACTGGGTTTTGAGGTGGCAACCAGTCTAGGAGAAGGAAAACACTGAATTTTTTTTTGTTACTCTTTCTTTGGGGTTATTTTTTTTTTACTTTCTCTACTTTTTTACCTTATCTCATATTTAAAATTTTTTTCCTTTATCTTTTTTTTTTTTTGTTAATGAACAAAAAAAAGAAAAAGAAAAAGAAAAAAATCGATTTGTTTGTTTAACGGCATATCAACAACTTATGAGTCATTTAATGCCGAAATTTAATTTTCTTGGAAGCTTCGAAGTAATAAAAACATGTTATTCTGCTTTCACAGTTGAATACATGGTAGATAATACTCAGCTTTTGTGCATATAAATATTTGTGTGGACATAATTAGTAGAGGCGATGATTTGTGTGTTTTATGTTGTGTTTATTTTTCTTAAGTTGTATTTTGGAATAATGTTCGATTTATTTAAGAAATTGTAGTATATTATATATATATATATATATATATATATATATATATGTATATATATATATATATATATATGTATATATATATATATATATATATATATATATATATATATATATATATATGAATATCTCAAATCTATATCTAAAAGATATATATATATATATATATATATATCTTGGTATTATGTTTGTGGTGTATTATGTTTATATATATCTTGATATATATATATATATATATATATATATATATATATATATATATGAATATTTGAAATCTATATCTGAAAGATATATATATATATATATATATATATATATATATATATATATATATATATATATATATATCTTGGTATTATGCTTCTGGTGATTATGCTTGTATTATGTTTATATATATATTTATATATATATATATTATTTTCATTGTATTTGATTACATTTTCTTTTCATTGTATAATGTGATAAAATTTTATTTTTCATTATATATCATGATAAAATTTTATTTTTCCTTAGATAATATGATAAAATTTTCTTGTCGTCGTATAATGTGATAAAAATTTATTTTTTATATCATGCGATAAAATTTTCTTTTTATTATATAATGTGAAAAATTTTTTTTTTCATTGTATATGATTGCATTTTATTTTCCTCGTATAATGGTGATAAGAAAAAACTCTTAGTATGAAAGAGATTTACATTAACCAGAAAGAGGCTTACGCAGAAGCGTCTCTCTTTTTTTAAATTTGGATTTTTTTTTTTAAATGTAACTATAACAACAAAACATTTCGATTTCATTTTTGTCTTGAAAAAGTCGAAAGACGAAACTCGTCGGCAAAAAAACACGGATTTTTTTTTTTTTTTTTTTTTTAATTGTCATCTTATACCGATTTGTCTTGCCCACAGAATTGATTTGGGAATTTAACTATTTTTATTTTATTTCTACATTAAGACGTGTGTGTGTGTGTGTGTGTGTGTGTGTGTGTGTGTGTGTGTGTGTGTGTGTGGTGTTTTCTTTGGTTGCTGGGCCATCCGCATTGAATTTGCATCCAGATTCTTACAACTTTTCACCGCTCTTGGCAAATCGCCTATCGACACAATGTCGGATACTTAATAACAAAAGTGATGGAAATTTCAGGGGAAAGAAAAATGAACGAAATGAAATCGGTTAGATTATATACCTAAAATATATATTTAAAAAAAAAATCAGCGTCCATTCTTTCACGTGCTTGTGTAATGCTATCAACGTAAGCATCACTTTACTCCGATGCAGTCCGAAAAGACGAAACGCAACACACGAAAACCTTTACTTCAACTATTGTCAATTGTAATTAAGTTGACTATAATTGCTTATTAAGACAATAGGTGAGGTTATCATTTAATTTATTAGTTTTTTTTTTCTTTGTCTTTGAATTCATTCTTTGTGAACATAATAATCGGCACTGTGTGTGTGCTTGTCAGTTAATCAACTGATTTATTCAAGTCATTGTATTTATCCAGGACCGCGAGTCCGGTATACGGTAATCAAACCGAGGGATGCGCGAAGTGATAGTCTACGCCGAGTAAGGAAGAAATTTACATCGAAATTCGAAAGCTGTTTGCTGCGTCGATCTTGTAACATTAGGACGGGCATGGTCAGGTTGAAAAATTACCGGTTTTCTATGCTCGTAATAAAGTACTGTATATTCCAGTGCGATCTTCAAAGAAACCAACTGCCCGTTGTAACGTTGAAAGTTAGCATTTTGTTCGGGTTTCTACAGAAGGATATTGAGAATACCGGACGGATTAAGCAACGATGGAGATTTAACTGAAAATGGTAACAGAAAGAACTTTTGTACTCAGAATCAGAAAGAGAAAGCTGAAATGTCTTGGACATATCAGGATTATTGGTTGTTTTTTTATTAACGGCATATCAACACCTCTATGGGTTATTTCGTGCCATAATCTAAATACTTGGATTTTGGTTGGTTGATTTTGTTTAGCGGCATATCAACACCTCTATGGGTTATTTAATGTCAAAATCTAAATATTTGGATTTTGGTTGGTTGATTTTGTTTAGCGGCATATCAACACCTCTATGGGTTATTTAATACCGAAATCTAAATATTTGGATTTTGGTGGGGTGATTTTTTTAGCGGCATATCAACACCTCTATGGGTTATTTAATGCAGGAATCTAAATATTTTGTCCGTAATTTTATTTTATTTTTTAAGATAAAAATGATTTAGTGATACAAAATTTACTAATTAACCCATAGCTGAGAGGAGAAGAGGTGGAGTCATACCTTTGCCAAAGATATTGGCGCCTAAGGGAATATAACGACCCCAAATGGGATTGGAACACGGCTCTCCGATTAACAATTCTGAGCCATAATCCATCACACCACCCGTAAATCCAAAGTTACAGCACATGGTATTTCCCAAACGGTTACCCATTTAAGTACTGACCAGGCTTGGTGTTGCTTAACTTCGACGATCTACGGTAACCGGTGTTTTAACGTGATATGGCTATAAGCCATGCCATCCGCACATTCAAGCTTACAGCACCTGGCATTCCCAAGCAGTCACTCTTCAAGGTACTAACCAATCTTAGTGTTGCTTACCTTTGATGATAATACTGGAAGCGGTTTTTCAACGTGATTTGGCCATAAGCCATAATAGCGATAATATTTTTCACCAAACTTTAATTTCTGAAAAAATCTTTTCTCTAAAGAAAAAAAAAATTCTCCCTTTCTAAGGCAGATACTTATTGGTATGGTCTTCTGAAGTAAACATGGCTGAGGTACCTTCAACCAAAAATTACCTTTACTTTTTTTTTTTAGTAGCGCTGTCTTATGACGAGTCTTCTCACATACAGCCCACTAGTCGTAAAAGGTTGTCCTGTAGTAATCTGTAATTGTTTGAGTGGTATTTACGCTGGGAGCAGGTTTGTCTCTTTTGATTGGAGTTCAAGAACTGTTAATTTCGTCGCTGTTTACACCTCTTAGGAAGAGAGTGTCAAATCCGGGTCAGAGGTCAACATTTAGGTTGATGGCTTGTCAATTTTAATTCCCTAATACTTCTAATAAATGTCTGCTTGCCACGTGGCTTTCTCTTCATTATCAACTTTCATTGAGAATTAAGTAGAAGAGGATGATGCCCGTCTTCTTCTTTCGCTTCTCAAATAAAGGAGACTGCGAACAAAAATAAAGTGGTTTGCACAAAATAAAAATGAATGAGAAAATATATAAAAACACAGCGGAAGAAAGAAGAATACAAAGCGCATGCGCACACAATAAAAATAAAATGACAGGCCTTGAAGATGGAGTCGTACTGTAAAAGCTTCAACAAATGTAACGACGTTCGGTTGAAAATTGTTCAGTCACTTATATGCCATGCGTGATACACGCTTAGGCGGTCATCTTTCGATATATGACTGACGAGGCAGATTTTTTTATCCATAGTAGGCTGTCATTTCTTTCTGCGGTAGATCTGTTGCCATCCAAAGCTATAGGACCCGGTCTGTTCTGCTATTTGGTGAGAGAAGAAGAGGATTCATACTTTTCCCCAAGGGTATTAGCACGTAAGTGAATGTAATGAATTCGACTAGAATTCGAACTTGGCTCACTCTGAGCCGCTATCCATTACTCCACCGTGACAATTGAAAATTGTAACAATCATTCAGCACATGCATGCAGGGCCGGTGTGTGATACCCCTGAACCCTCTGATTGGAGACCCCTAGATTGTGAATCGTGACCGTCGCTATTTTATCAGCATTTGCATTTTTAAAAATTTTATCTACAGTTATATACGTTACAAAAGAATAAGATAAAATATATAAAAACACAGTGGAAGAAACAAGAATAGAAAACGCACGCGCACGCGCATGCGCATGCGCACGCAATAAAAATAAAATGACAGAGAGGGAGTACAACTATTAAAGGCTGAAACATTTTCACGGATTTTAACGTCACTGTGATGTCTTTTTATTGTCCAAACGGGTGAATTTATTTTGCTCATGCTTAGTCTCGAACAAAAAAAGACTATATAAAATTCAATTTTATATCTGTAATGTTTAACTTATTTAAACTATTCAACTTTTAACAATAAAAATCTCAAGTTGATGTTAAAAATTGCCACAAAACATTGATTTATTTAAGATGAAATGATCTATTATGACAGGTCTCTAATTTGTATTTAGATACATTGTATTTATTTTCAATTTTTCTACTAGCATCGTTCACCTATATTTGTATATTTAGGTAGCATGTTTCATTAAAAACGACAGACAAGGTACTATTGTTAAACTTTTTATTTAATTTTTCTTGTGTTCGAACCAGAGCTTTCTTTTCCAGACAAAGTGTGTGTAAAAACTGTCTAAATGTTTTATAGTTCCGAGCGCTTTCAGCTATACCTTTAACCATTATCAAGGATGATTCAATTTTTCAGCTTAATTGAGTGTATGCATTATGTGTATGTTTTTTTGTTGTAGTGATGCTTTTAACTTCCGAATACGGTTAGCACATTGTGGCCTTGTTCGTAGTTAATATTGTTAAGAGTTGGCGTCTTCTTTTTCATTATTAAAGCTTCCATTATTTTTAATCTTTTTTTTTTTTTTTACAAGTGGATGAAGTTATTATATTTGTGTTTTCTACTAGTATATTTCGAATTGAGTCTGGTAAGTTTGTGTGTATGTTTAAATGGGTTCTAATGGAGCTATGATCAGAGAGGTGTAAGGTAAGGCGCCTGGATAAGCATGTAGTTGTGTAACCGATGTAGTTATTTCTGAGTCCGGTTTGATCAGGAACACAGTTCCTTAAGGGGCCTTTGAACTCATAGATAATGTTCATTCTTTGTAATCTTAACTTAGCTGGTGTGTTGTTATTTTTGAGGATTAGGTTGGCTGTCTAGCTTTTGCGCATGATCCATTATTGTACATAATTAAATTACCATCAAAACAAAACAAAGATGAAAAACACATGCACGGCATTGAATAACAAAAAGTAATGACGTTCAAAATGTATTGAAAATTGTCAGCGTGCGGCAGCGTTCATTTTATGCAGAGCCCAGTGATAAAAACTGTCGCTTCAAGTGGCTTGTGCTAGAAACAAAACTAAAACGCCGCTCTGAGGGTAACAGTTAAAACAGGTGGTATCCGGGGGTGCTTGCTGTATTTAATTATGATTTCTGCTCAAAGAAAAGAGCGCTTGTATTTTTGTATTATATCAGTCCTCTTATATAGCAGTGAATGCTGGGTGAAAAGGAAAGCAAGAAGAAAGGACTAATCATCAATCGCAAGTAGAATGAATGAGTCTATCGGAACCTTTTATAATCAAATCGAGGGTTCCAACTGCAATTAGGATTATTGTACCATATTTTTGAGATTTTTACTTCAAGATCCTTGTATTTTGATAGTTTTTTCGAAGATCTTCAAAAACAAATTACAGTCTGCAAGAATTGTCATGTTAATAACAAAGCACATACTGTTTTCGTAGTCTTTCATCCCGATGCCTGGGTTTTGAATCAGAACTGATTGTTCTGTCTATATGTTCGCTCAGGAACTTCCACCCAATATATCTGCCATAATAGATTTTCCATCGAATATGTGTGACTCATAGAGACTTTTCCATGAAGCATGCTCGATTCGCGATGGATCTTCCATTTAATATATCCAACTTATGTTGGATCCTCCATCCAATATGCCCGATTTAGGATGGAACTTCCATCCAATATGTCGGATTCTTAGATTTTCTATGTACTATGTGCAACTCATACTGGATCTTCCGAACAATATGTCCGATTCGTAAATCTTCCATCCAACATGTCCGATTTGTAGTGGATCTTCCGAACAATGTGTCCGATTCGTAAATCTACCATCCAACATGTCCGATTTGTAGTGGATCTTCCGAACAATATGTCCGATTCGTAAATCTTCCATCCAACATGTCCGATTTGTAGTGGATCTTCCGAACAATATGTCCGATTCGTAAATCTACCATCCAACATGTCCGATTTGTAGTGGATCTTCCGAACAATATGTCCGATTCGTAAATCTTCCATCCAACATGTCCGATTTGTAGTGGATCTTCCGAACAATATGTCCGATTCGTAAATCTACCATCCAACATGTCCGATTTGTAGTGGATCTTCCGAACAATATGTCCGATTCGTAAATCTTCCATCCAACATGTCCGATTTGTAGTGGATCTTCCGAACAATATGTCCGATTCGTAAATCTACCATCCAACATGTCCGATTCGTAGTGGATCTTCCGAACAATATGTCCGATTCGTAAATCTTCCATCCAACATGTCCGATTCGTAGTGGATCTTCCGAACAATGTGTCTGATTCGTAAATCTTCCATCCAACATGTCCGATTCGTAGTGGATCTTCCGAACAATACGTCCGATTCGTAAATCTTCCATCCAACATGTCCGATTCGTAGTGGATCTTCCAAACAATATTTTCAATTCCTAGTGGATCTTTCATCCAACATGTCCGACTCTAACTGGGAAAGGTATGAATTCCTCTCATCTTCCAATATATAATTCAGCTTTAAATATTAAACAAAGTGCTGATAGCTGCCAATCTAGCAATACTCTTAAATACATGAAATCGAGGTGCTAAAGAAGGAAGATCATTAGAATAATTGCCATGAAAATATTTATAGAAAAAACACAGGAAAGCTACGCGAAGGCGAAAGTGATTGAAGCCAACATGTTAGGTCAGGACCGATAAATATATCAAAAGGAAAAAAAGAAAACAAGCATATCTACAAAGGTAAAAAATAGATCTAGAAGGAATAAAAGCCTTTGTTTGAAGAAATAAATAATTAATTAGTGTCCATTATAGCTTCTATGAAGGGGTTCAGAAAAGCTCTCGTTTTAACTCACTTCTCCAAATCTGGAGAAATCGCCAAACATCCGAATTTTTAAAACCCTTTTGAGCATCAAATTTTTTACAACCCTTTTGAGCTTCAAAAATTTTAAAACTCTTTTGAGCTTCAAATTTTTAAAACCATTTTGAGCATCAAATTTTTTAAAACTCTTTTGAGCTTCAAAAATTTTAAAACCATTTTGAGCATCAATTTTTTTAAAACTCTTTTGAGCTTCAAATTTTTAAAAACCCTTTTGAGCATCAAATTTTTTAAAAACCTTTTGAGTTTCAAATTTTTAAAACCCTTTTGAGCTTCAAATTTTTTAAAACCCTTTTTAGCTTCAAATTTTTTAAAACTCTTTCGAGCATCAAATTTTTAAAAACCGTTTTGAGCATCAAATTTTTTAAAACCCTTTTGAGCTTCAAATTTTTTAAAACCCTTTTGAGCATCAAATTTTTTAAAACCCTTTGAGCATCAAATTTTTTAAAACCCTTTTGAGCTTCAAATTTTTTAAAACCCTTTTGAGCATCACCAATACATAAAGAAAAGTAAAATGACTACATTTCATCAAAAATTCCTTTGAGTTGTAAAATAAACATTTTCCCTGTGTAAACCAGCGAACTAAAGTATCAGGACCTATCTGGAGGGAAGCAAAGAAAATGCTTTATAGGGGTAAATTTCATATTGGATGGTAAGATGGTGTTAAAAAAATCGCGAATTATTTTTACTAAACATTTTTCTTTTTTTCTCTGAGAAAAAGAAGAAAATTGAGTTTTATATTCAAAATATATTATGAAAAGGCGAGATAAACCCAAAGAATAAGGCAAAAGGAAGACAATTAGTAAAAGAAGTAAAAGAACTAGAGAGAACGAGAGAGAGAGGGGGGAGATGTGGAGAGAGGGGGAGATGGAGAGAGATAGAGTTAGTAAGGAATAGAGAGAACTAGAGATAGGTAGAGAGGGTGAAGAGAAAAAGAGCAGGAAAGAGAGAAGGAATTAGAAAGAGAGTCGGGAGGGATAGGGAGGAAGTAGAGAGGGAAAGAGAATGAAAGAAGAAATAAGAAAGGCAGACGGGAGAAAAAGTGAGAAGAGGAGGCAGACAGACAGAGTGGGTAAGAGGAAGTGAGAGAGAAAAAAGAGTGATAGGTGTGAGAGAAAGAAAAAGGGGAAAAAGAAAGAAGATAGCAAGAGATTGAGAACGACATAGAAAAAAGAGAGGGTTTAAGAAAGAAATGAGAAAGAAAGAAAAGAGAAAGAGAGAGAGAGAAGGGGAAGGTAGAAAGGGAGGGAGAACGAGGGAGAAATGCAGAGCAGAATAGAGCGAGTGGTGAGAAACAGAGACATTGAGAATAGAGAAATAAAGAGAAAGAGAGTGGTAGAGAGAGAGAGAAAGGGAGAGAGAATGGGAAGGAGTGATAAAGAAGGATGGGGAGAGAGAGAGAGGAAGAAAGAGAATGTTAAATGAAGTAGAAGAGAAGGAGAGTTAAAGTGAAACGCATGCGGAAGTAAAGAGAGTGAGGTCAGTGCAAAACAGTGTTGGTAACAGGGGAAATTCTACCGGAGTAGGAGGAGAAGGTTTGAAATAGAAGAGACGGAAGTGTGGGAGATGCGGATAGCGAGACACTGAAGCCGTGGATAAAGGATTTAGAGAGATAGGAGAGTCAAAAGAGAGAGAGAGAGAGAGAGAGAGAGAGGGATGAGAGTGAGAATGGAGAGAGTAATTTGAATATCCGTTGAGTATTGAATGGATTTAGCGCAGTTTTTCTTGGACCTGGTTTAATGCGATGAATGTTGGCTGTACGCAGAGCGGCCGGGCATGCGCAAGAAAGAAGCAAAAAATGTAAGCCGAAAAACTGATTTACTTATTACATTCTTTTTGTTTATCTATTTGTGCTCAAGAATATAATGTGTAGAATTGTGTTTTTTGAATGATTTCTTGTCGAATGTCATAATTAGCTCCTTTTTTTCTCAACATTTTATATATATCAAATGAAATTAGCCGACACAAACTTTGGCCTCTTTTGACGTTATAGATATATATATATATATATATATGCACATTTCATTGAAAACAACAGACAAGGTGCTTTTATTTAGTTTTTTTATACAATTTCTCATGCGATTTAATAACTTTTTTTTCTTTTCGGATGATAAATTATATAAAAACTCTCCGACTGCTCTTTTTATCCGAGCGCTTTCGGCTATACATTTAAATACACAAACATGCATATATATATATATATATATATATATATATATATATATATATATATATATATATATATATATATGAAAAAGTAAATGCACATTTGTTCTTCACCGTTCGACGCAATATCTGAGTTGCAAGCAAAAATATTCAGGTACAAATTCGTTTTTTACAATTTTTTTTTTACCTGGCTATTTCAAGCAGCATAAAACTCAGAGTTGCATTGATGAGGGATAAACAAATGTTTATTAATTTTTAGTATAAATTGTAGTTTGCTTATTATACATCGAGCATTGTTCCATTACCACCAGGGGTCACGGTGTGCTTTATGATGAATATATTTGAACGTTCCTGAACAGAAAAAAATTTAGAAAACAAATAACATTTTGGGTTTTGTATATAGGTACTTATAACAAAATAAAATCCTTCATATTACCTTGATGAAGTCAATCAGAGGACGAAATGCGCCGTTTAAATTTTTTTTTTTCCTTTTTTCTTCATTCATATTGCCCTTTTACAGATTTACCTAATTGAAAATTTTACACAATATATATACATATATATATATATATATATATATATATGCACACACGCACATATATGTGCACACACACATATATATATATAATTTCTTATTTTCAGTAGATAAATTATATAAAAATTGTCCAAATGAAAATGACTAAACGTATCGCCGAAAGTGCTTGGAAAAATATAACATTGTTTTGTATTTATTTACTGAAAAGAAAAAAATATATCATGTAAGAAATTATATAAAAAAACTTAATCAAAGCACCTTATCTCTCATATTTAATAAAAATTGCATGAAAGAAGGATTTCTACCTAAATACACAATATATATATATATATATATATATATATATAATGTATAAATACACTATATATATATATATATATATATATATATATATATATATATATATATATATATATATATATATGTATCTGTATATGTATATATGCATATATATAACGTGTATTTGGGTAGCAACCTTTCTTTTAAACACCTTTCATTAAATATGGCAGACAAGGAAGATTTAATTAGTTTTTTAATTTAGTTTTTCTAGCTTCCTTACTTTTTCCTTTTTGTGGGAGTAAGGTAGTACAAAAATTTTATATATATATATATATATATATATATATATATATATATATATATATATATATATTATTGGTTGGATAGATGTGAGTTTTTGGTCCTGGGTTTCACGCTTTTGCGATCGCAAAAGCGTGAAACCCAGGGTCACAAACTCACATCAATATATGTTAGCACTATCTCTGATATTGAGCGCTTTCTAATAAGTACCCGCATATAATATATATATATATATATATATATATATATATATATATATATATATATATATATATATATATATATATATATATTAGGTTGGTGCAAAAATAATGTCGTTTTCTCACATAATAACATATGTGTGAAAACGACATTATTTTTGCACCAACCTAAAATATACATTTTTCACATATGCGCTTTCTTTGCCCACTCAGTGCAGATGGTTTCAAATCAGACCTTACGCATCCTGGGAGAGGAGGCCGAGATCATTACTTGAGGAATACTCGGAAGAGAAAGCGCGGAGGGGACTCGAGCAATTTTTTTTTGTTCGGTTACCAAATCCGATATTAAACTTCGACCTTGTGTCATATTTTATGCGAGGTGAAGCATGAATAACCACTTGCTAATGGTTTATAATTCTTTTTCGTGTTAAGTGTTTGTACCGAGCGCTTCCCATTAATATTTTAGCCTTTTTGAAACGGCACGGTTAATATATGTGATAACACCCGCACAAATTATATATATATATATATATATATATATATATATATATATATATAAAGCATAATATTTTTTTCTAAATAAATCCACATTACAACCAAAAACGTTTGCGGCACCTCTCTTCTCTTCTTTTTAATATACATACTTTTCTCTCGTTGGAACCACTACAACCTCTTTCTTTTATATATATATATATATATATATATATATATATATATATATATATATATATATATATATATATATATATAGACAAGTTTTGTCTATTTATTTTAAGTAAGTTCCTTTCATATTGTCTGATAAGCTTAATCACATTATCGTGGAAAGAAATTTAATGAAACATGGATTAATGAAAGATTGCCACCTAAATATACACAATATATATGAGGTTGGTGCAAAAATAATGACGTAATAATGTCGTTTTTTGACGTTAAAAATACGTCAAAAACGACATTATTATGTTATTATTTTTGCACCAACCTAATATATATATATATATATATATATATATATATATATATAATTTTTTATGGTACAAAATTTAACGATAGCTAGAAATAAATAAAATTTATATGGCATTTTAAAAAGCTAAAAAACAACCGGTTTCCTCCCAGCCTTATGAAGTTTATTTTATTTAATTAATATTAATAGTAACGAATAGAGGGAAAGAAAAAAATATGAATTTCTAGAAAGCTAGAGTCCAATAACATACAGACCTAGTAAGCATTCCCTCAATAAAATCGAAAAACCGTCCGCACTAAAATCAAAGACACAATTCCTGCTATTTATTACATGCTCAGCAACAGCAGAGCCAGAAGTATTGGTTAGTTGGTTCTTCCTGGCAGCTGGATTCAAAATCCCGGAGTGTAAGTGTTGTTTTGTTCTCAAATCCAAACGTTGGGACGTCCTCCATATGTAGTCGAGTCCACAACTACACTTATATTGGTAAATCTCTGGATTAACCTGATATTGGGGGGAAGACATCCTTACGAATGGAAGAGAAAATAGGACGGGTAACAAATATTACCAGAACATTAGCCGAAAAAAAAAAATATATATATATAAAACTACTATGCCCGAAGCGTATCTTAACGTAAAAAATGACATTATATATTAACAACATTTATCGGCCTGTCTGAATGTTCGAGAAATAGCCGATAAATGTTGTTAATACTGTTTATTATAAACAGAGCATTTATTTAAATATTTATATCTATAAAAATAACGTATACACACAAAATATACTAAAATACTTTCGAATTGTCCATTTCATAATATATGATGTCATTTGCTTACATTATGATACGCTTCAAGCAGATATGAACGTTTGAGAGGATTTATGCGAAATTTGTAGTTTAAAAGCAGTAATTCGATCTTGCTAATCAGACGCTTCCTCTATAGCTAAATGTATACCACGCCAGGCTATATCTATCTATCTGTCTATCTGTCTATCTCTCTTTCTCTCTCTCTCTTTCTCTCTCTCTCTCTCTCTCTCTCTCTATATATATATATATATATATATATATATATTAAATAATTTAAATAAAGTACAAAGTAATCAAAGCACACTGGAGAAAAAAGCTCAATGCCATATTTAATGGAAAAGCATTAGTATATACTTCCTCTGTAGCTAAATGGTACACCACGCCAGGCTCTATCTATCTATCTATCTATCTATCTATCTATCTATCTATCTATCTATCTATCTATCTATCTATCTCAGACTGTTCATATCTATCTATCTATCTATCTATCTATCTATCTATCTATCTATCTATCAATCTCTCTCTCTCTCTCTCTCTCTCTCTATATATATATATATATATATATATATATATATATATATATATATATATATATATGTATGTATGTATTAAAGTTATAATGAACTTGGTAATCCGTATGGGTAATCCCAAGCAGGATGAAATCCTGAGAGCTCAATTTTAATCCAGAGCTAATATTTAAAAGAAAAACAGACCACTTTAAGGTATCATTATAATAATTTATTTCACCAGAGTCCTTTTAAAGGACGCCGGATCATCAGATAGCACTTCCAAAAATGAATATATATATATATATATTAAATAATTTAAATAAAGTACAAAGTAATCAAATCCGTATAAAAGCACATAGGAGAAAAAAGCTCAATGCCATATTTAATGGAAAAGCATTAGTATATTTAAATAGATTTCCGGTGGGCTGTGGCCAGCCACAACTAAAAGTTTCATGCGTTTTCATGCAATTATCAGGTAGTCGACAAACTATTATTTGTGAAATTGTTTTTCTTATTCCTTCTCGTCAAGTTCAGAATGTTGCAACAAGGGTATTTGATGTGCAAATACTGAAATTTATCAAGCGATAAATTGCAATACTTAGCCTTTTGCATAATCTACCCTTACTTACACAGTTAGGTGTAAAAATATTTTAGAGCGTTCTTACAGGAAAAAAAATCTTGTAAATTTAACGATATTTTTACTTGTGTTTATGAAGTCTTGTTGCAAAT
This sequence comes from Acanthosepion lycidas, assembly GCA_963932145.1. Classification (NCBI taxonomy): domain Eukaryota; kingdom Metazoa; phylum Mollusca; class Cephalopoda; order Sepiida; family Sepiidae; genus Acanthosepion; species Acanthosepion lycidas. The sequence goes on from OZ010596.1 coordinate 90,264,201, forward strand.
TGAAATCCTTATATTTTCCTTGATAAAGTCCCTCAGTGGACGAAACGCGTTGGTAACACCCCACTATTTTATACTGGAACGGAAAAATAAACTGAAGACTAAATACTTCAGTTGGCCTAAAGCTGTCATGACATAAAACTGACATTAATTTTGAATACATCACTGCGTGGGGGGGTTTGCGGGGCGGGGCGGGGAAATGACCTTCTATGTAAGTCTTATATGCAAAATGAAGTCTTTATGTCTCATTTCAGAAGATAAGTCGTAAAGTCGAAAAGCAAATAAAGAAATGAAAAATCGAAAAAACGTATTTTAAATCAAAACAACAATAAAAAAAAAAAAGAATTGTTTGCGGTAAGAAAATGAATCTAAAAAAATCATTTTATGTGGGACACAGGTAAAAAGCATAGAATGAATAGCTTTAAAAAAATTAAATCATATTCAGCACACACACCTTTCTGACATCTGATTAAACACTCACTCCCATCTTTTATTCTCTCATATAGCCACACCTTTTTTATTTTGCATCGCTGTGCCTGTACACACACACACACACACACACACAAACACATATATATATATATATATATATATATATATATATATATATATATATAGTTTATGAAAAAATAGGTAATCCGTAGGGGTAAACCCAAGGAGGATAAAATCCAGAGAGGTCAATGTAAATCCAGAGCAAATAATTTAAATAAAAAACAGACCACTTTAAGGTTCCATGTAATAAATTATTTCACCACAGCCCTTTTAAAAGGACTGCGGATCATCAGACTTTACTTACAAAGGTTGAAACGAAAAATGAAAAGAAATTTACACATTTTTGACGGGCCGTATTAAGCATATGTAAATTAACGAATTGAGGAAGTGATGGGGGGGAGGGTAGACATTAGTGAGTTAGATGTAATGTAAAATGTCTATATTTTCATACTCAAAATTATTCGAGGAGGTTCAGACATTGACACATTTAAACGGTTATATATATATATGTATACTGCATTAACTGCATGAAAATCAGAGATGTGTTATCGACGTTGAATATTATGCATATTATGTGTTTTCACTAATGTATACTTATAAGCTTTGTTTCATAACATTGAGTCCTGTATTTATATCACCTGAGGAATAAATATACTTACGTACGTGCAAGTATTTGTGCGTGTATGCAAATTTTTATCCTACCCATTCTTATATATATATATATATATATATATATATATATATATATATATATATATATATATATATATATATATAATAATAATAATAATAAAAAGGCTTAAACACTAATATTCCATGGTCATAATTTATTCCATTGAAATCGTAAATACGATCCAATTCATCAGACCTATAAATTCAAAAAGAAAACGGAAAAAACAATTACGGTAATTCCTGGAAATTGAGTTCTACCTGGATTCTATCATCTTATTTTTATACAAATATATATGTATGTGTATGTATCTATGTATATATATTTATATATTTTAGATATGATTAAAGCAAATATAAAATTTGTGACTTCGCTGATTGATGTAATATTCAGCATCTCTACACGAGAGTTTCGTATACGAACCTTTGTGTAACATATATACACGGTGTCCATAAAGTTTGTGTGCACTTTAAAAAATTTATAACTTTATTTGTATTTGCGATAGAAATAATCTGTAAAAAATTTTATAAAGTTTAATGTACCTAGTTTTAAGTATAGCTAAAATAACTAATGTGATTTCAGGCATTACTGTAAATCAATTGGCAAATGTTTTCCGTGAACTGCAAAATCGTATTACCTTTTGTATTGCTAATGATGGAGGACATGTGGAAACTTAAATAAAATTTCAATAAAACCTTAAAAAAATATAGATTTTCTTCTTTCTAATCCTTTTTACAAATTATTTCTATCGCAAATACAAATAAAGTTATAAAGTGCACACGAACTTTATGGATACCCTATATATATATATATATATATATATATATATATATATATATATATATATATATACATATATATATATATTGCTTTATTTTTTTTCTTCACCTTTCGAACTTATGAATCAAATTATATGAATTATTATTATTTAATTCTAATATTTTAGGCAGCAATAATTAAATAAACAAGTTTTAACACAAAATTTTGAATCATCACCTCGAGAATGCGAAGTAACAGTCACCTAGTATTTGCCCCTGAAGATTGTAGCAACAGACGAAAACTCCGAGTCGTACTATCGACGTTGGATTCACTAATATATACTTATAGCTCTATTTCACAACATTGAGCACTTTATTTATAACACCCGTGGAAGAAATATTTTTATACGTACGTTAAATTTTTGGTGCGTGTATGTGATTTTTTACACACACACACACCACACACATATATATTAGGTTGTTGCAAAAATAATGACGTAATAATGTCGTTTTTTGACGTATTTTTTAACGTCAAAAAACGACATTATTACGTCATTATTTTTGCAACAACCTAATATATCCAAGTATAGGATTGGTGTATACGGAATAAATTCCAATAACCAACAAATACTATTCTTAAAAGAGTGCTCAATACAGAGTAGAGCAAATATAATTATTTATTCGAAAATTATAACATAAATATGTTATGAAATCACTACAAAACCCCTATATTCAACATCATCACTTGATAAGACACCAGAAGTGTTGAAAGAAAATGGCTATTTTTGTAGTGATTTTATAACATATTTATGTTATAATTTTCGAATAAATGAATATATGTGTGTGTGTGTGTGTGTGTGTGTGTGTGTGTGTGTGTGAAAATATATAGAAAATAGAAAAGAACTCGTTAGGTAAATAATCCAAAGTTCTTTAGTATTTTAGTTATTATTTAAAAAAAATAGTGCTCGATACAAAAGTAGAGCATAAATATAATTATTTATTTAAAAATATGATTCCAACACGCTACATAAGGGTTCTCATGTTTCAAAACAAGAGCCGAAAACTTCAATATAATTATATATTAAGTTTTAATTATAATTATATATTAAGTTGTCTCTTGTTTTGAAACATGAGAACTCTTATGTAGCGTGTTGGAATCATATTTTTAAATAAATAATTATATATATATATATATATATATATATATATATATATATATATATATAAACTAGCTTTCGCAGTTAAGTTTCTATTTCTGACACAAACTCAATCCACACCAGTGTTGAGAAGACAGACGGCTGATACTCCGTCTGCCGAAATAGGCTATTCCCCATATGAGGTAATTTGGGAGTTTATTGATATTAACTGTTTGCTCTGTAATAATAAATACATTGAGCTCTTTTTGTGGCTCAGTTCTAATATATTATTACTAGGATCCACTTGGATTATATACCAACGGATTTGTTACCTTTACTATATATATATATATATATATATATATATATATATATATATCCAAGTACATGATTGGTGTATATGGAATGAATTCCAATGACCAACAATTACTATTCTTAAAAGAGTGCTCAATACAAAGTAGAGCAGATATAATTATTTATTTAAAAAAAATTTATAACATAAATATGTTATAAAATCACTACAAAAATAGCCATTTTGTTTCAACACCCTCGGTGTCTTATCAAGTGATGACGTTGAATGTAAAAGAAATGGTTTTAAAAGTTTCAAATTAATTAACAATCCTTCGCAAGGGGAAAACGTAGTTACAAAAGCTAGATGGACCAATCAAAATACAAGTATAGGAAAATTCAAAAAGCTTGACAACGAAGTCATATTATTGGTCCATCTAGCGTTTGTAACAATTTTTGCCTGCCTCAGATTTTTATTATGAATATATTTTAAAATCTTCACAGAATCAAAATCGAAATTATGATCAGATTTAGTTGTGTGCACATATCTATCTCACGCACGGTGAATACTAGACCTGGCTTCTTTAATATTTTCCCTTTTCTAGCAAGATTAATGCTCGACAAACGTACATATAAGTTTTAGATTAAAATAAAAATCTTTTCATTTTTCATTCAAAAGACTATATTTTAGGAATACGTTTTCACAACATCGCCGACGTGACGCCGACGTGACGCCGACGTGACGCCGACGTGACGCCGACGTGACGCCGACGTGACGCCGACGTGATCATATTGAAACGGAACGCTGATCTTGAAAAATTTCAGTTGTCTGTTTTGATTAGTCTTACTCTTATGTCCATCGTCTTTTCATGTTGAATTAAATATAGTCTAATGTTAATTATGTTTATGAATATGTCCTGAAGATGGTCTACTAGACCGAAACGTCCGACGTTGACATTATATTAATATTAAAACAGCATAATTGCATATTAGGATTTTTGTTTGTTTTTTCCGTATATTTTTCTTTATATATATATATATATATATATATATATATATATATATATATATATATATATATATATATATATACATATCACTTTAAATGTTATTTTTCGTGGTTGGTTATCTTTGAGTAGACGCTCCGTTTATATATGAAATAGTATTTTTATTTATTTTCGCCTACCGGCCTGAATGTTCGCAGAATTTTCTTAAAGCAACTCTGAATCTGCTAGAGAGCGCATCTTTTTCTTTAATAAAATATCTCGAATATTCGAATCCGATAGACGAAAATAGATAAATATACTGATTAATAAATAAACGGGACGTCTACTCAAATATGAATATCCACTAAAAATAACGTTTGAAGGAATAATAATAATAATAATAATAATAATAATAATAATAATAATAATAATAAACCTCCATTAATCTGTTTACGTTTGGATACGAAGCTGAGCATATGAGAAAATTCGATGAATTTATGATGAGGAGGATTTCATTTAAAAGCACTATTCAAACTTTGCTTGATCGGCAAAGCCCTCCGTGGCCTAGTCGGTTAAGGCACCTCGGATCTAATGACGGTTTCCCTCTGCTCAGGAGGACACATATTCAATATATATATATATATATATATATATATATATATATATATATATATATATATATATATATTTGGTTGTATATATATATATATATATGTATGTATGTATATATATACATATATATATATATATATATATATATATATATATATATATATATGTATATATATTTGGTTGGATATATGTTAGCTCTATCTTTGATATTGAGCGCTTTCTAATAAGTACCACGCATATAATATATAAATAATTATACATATATATATTTATTTATATTTATATACACACACATTTCACACACACACACACACACACACATACATATATATATATATATATATATTAAAAAGAAGAGAGAAACCGCAAACGTTTTGGGTTGTAATGCGGATTTGAAAGAAAAAAAAAAGAAATATTATGTTTTATTTCCCATAAAATTTTATGGAAAAAAAGAAATCCGCATTACAACCCAAAACTTTTGCAGTTTCTCTCTTCTTTTTAATATATACACTTTCCTCTCGTTCGATCAACTATAACCTCTTTCCTATATATATATATATATATATATATATATATATATATATATATATATATATATATATTGACACCTGTAACCTTGTTTCGGATACAAATCCAGGTCCTTCTCACACCTTGGAGTCATCCTACACTGGGACTTCAGGGGTACACACACACACACACACACAGACACACATATATATATATATATATATATATATATATATATATATATATATATATATATATATATACTCAACTCTCCCGTCGAAGTCAAGCAGATCAGTTCCTAGGAACGAACAGCCCAACATCAGCACATGATGAAGGTTTTGTGCAGAACCATCCACACTTTTTGAAGGGCCAAATACAGAGACCTGATGCACTACATGCCACAAGGTCCCCAAATGACCCTCCGCAGGTTTTGGATTCAGAGTTGTCCTTCTCCTAGACCAGTTGCCATCCAAGGCTATAGAACCCAGTCTGTCTTGCTATTTACCCATACCTGGAGAGAGAATAAGAGGATTTATACCTTTTCCAAGGGTATTAGCACGTAAGTGAATGTAATTAATTCGACTGGAATTCGAACTCGGCTCTCCGATTCCTCAATCCAAGTCGCTAACCATTATTACACCGTGTTCTTTCTTTCTTTCTCTGTCTCTGTCTGTCTGTCTGTCTGTCTCTCTCTCTCTCTCTCTCTCTATATATATATATATATATATATATATATATATATATATATATATTGACACACACACACACACACACACACACACACACACATATATATATATATATATCAGTAGCGAAGGCATCATCCTAATTTCTCATCATACGCGACAACTATGAGTTAATCTCAAGTACACTAGCGTAAAGCCATCCTGATTAAAACGATTAACTAATTCCGCGTCTTGAGTAAGTCTATAAACTACGTACTGGGTAAGACGATAAACTACGTCCGCGTCCTGGGTAAGACGATAAACTACGTCCAGCAGCAAGGCCTCTGATCAGGAGGTTTTGAGGAGCATGGAACCAACTCTTAATTGCTGGCGTTCCCAAGTCCACCCTGACGCGGGGTGTTAACACCTCTTCGGGTCCCAGCTATGGGCAAATAGTTAACCCAGGACGCAGATGAAGTTTATCGTCATACCCAGGACGCGTGAAAGCTATGAGTTAATCTGAAGTACACTACAGTACGGTCATCATGAATAAAACAATTAACTACTCCCGCTTTCTGGGTAAGACGATAAACTACGTCCGCATCCTGGGTAAGACGATAAACTACGTCCACATCCTGGGTAAGACGATAAACTACGTCCAGCAGCAAGGCCTCTAATTAGGAGGTTTTGAGGAGCGTGGAACCCCCTTTTAATTGCTGCTGTTCCCAGGTCCAAAATCTTTTGTTTTTTTTTTCTTTTTGTAAGGCTAGCTATATAAGTTAGACCAATGTTTCTGAACCTTTTTAAACAACGGCACACCTAGGAGCAAATGAAAATATCACAGCACACTAAATATCTCTCAAGTTGAGTCATAAATAAATTCAGTTTTTTGGGAACCAGTTGCAATAACGAAGGCATACGTGAAAGCTATGATTTTGTTTGGTTTGTTTTCTTTTACGGCATATCAACCATAATGGGTTATTTAATGCCGACAACATTTCCGTTTTTTCAAAAATGTATAGCTGGTAATATTTTTTTTCAAAAATGTATAGTTTGGTTTGTTTTGTTTTGTGGCATATTAACCTCAATGGATTATTTAATGCTGACAAGATTTTTATTACAGGTAATATTTTCTTTTTTCAAATATTTATTGCTGATACTAATTTTTTTTAAAAAAGTATTTCTGGTATTAAAATCTATTTTTACTGTTTCATAGTGTTTTGAGTCAGGTTGTGGGGTCAACTATTTTCCCATAGCTGGGACCCTAACAGGTGCTACCACCCCGGGTCAGGGTGGACCTGGGAAGACCAGCAATTAAGAGTTGGTTCCACGCTCTTCAAAACCTCCAATCTCGAGATCAGAGGCCTTGCTGCTGGACGTAGTTTATCGTCATACCCAGGACGCGTGAAAGCTAAGAGCTGAAAGTGAAATACACTACAGTACGGCCATCATGAATAAGATAATAAACTACAACCGCGTCCTGGGTAAGACGATAAACTACGTCCAACAGCAAGGTCACTGATCAGGAGGTTTTGAGGAGCGTGGAACCAACTCTTAATTGCTGGCGTTCCCAAGTCCACCCTGACCCGGGTTGTTAACACCTCTTCGGGTCCCAGCTATGGGCAAATAGTTAACCCAGGACGCAGATGAAGTTTATCGTCATACCCAGGACGCGTGAAAGCTATGAGTTAATCTGAAGTACACTACAGTACGGTCATCATGAATAAAACAATTAACTTCACCCGCGTCCTGGGTAAGACGATAAACTACGTCCGCATCCTGGGTAAGACGATAAACTACGTCCGCATCCTGGGTAAGACGATAAACTACGTCCGCGTCCTGGTTAAGACGATAAAGTACGTCAAGCAGCAAGGCCTCTGATCAGGAGGTTTTGAGGAGCGTGGAACCACCTCTTAATTGTTGGTGTTCCCAGGTCCAAAATCTTTTCTTTTTTTCTTTTTGTAAGCCTAGCGATATAAGTTAGGCCAATGTTTCTGAACCCTTTTAAACAACGACACACCTAGGAGTAAATGAAAATATCACGGCACACTTAACAAAATTTCTAAAGGATATACATTTAAATGCTATGAAATAAATCCATAGATTTTTTTAAATAAACACTTAAATATGAATTTACTTTATTTCAATATTTCTCTTCAATTATTTGTGTAATTTATTTAGTGTGGAACTTGTGCCTTGTGTATTTTCGAGGTCTTTTCAATGTTTGGTCGAATGTCCGATAAAGCAGGCCCTCATTTGTGCTTCCCTTGAGCGTAGTCTTTCTCGCTCCTTATTTTTTATGTTATTTAGGGTTGAAAGCCTAATTCACATAAATAAGAAGTAGAAAGTTGCAATAAATCTGATAAAGCCTTTTGAGCTAATGTGGGATATTCCTTTTGTATTGAAATCCAAAATGTATCAATGGGTTCCGTCGGAGGTTTTATTTTGAGCCCTCGATCACGAGAAATAATGGCCAATTCTTCTTCTCCGTCCTGGGTATGGCGATAAACTACATCCGCGTCCTGGGTATGGCGATAAACTACATCCGCGTCCTGGGTATGGCGATAAACTACATCCGCGTCCTGGGTATGACGATAAACTACATCTGCGTCCTGGGTATGGCGATAAACTACATCCGCGTCCTGGGTATGACGATAAATTACATCCGCGTCCTGGGTATGGCGATAAACTACATCCGCGTCCTGGGTATGACGATAAACTACATCGGCGTCCTGGGTATGGCGATAAACTACATCCGCGTCCTGGGTATGACGATAAACTACGTCCAACAGTAAGGCCTCTGATCAGGAAATTTTGAGGAGCGTGGAACCACCTCCTAATTGCTGATCTGGGGTGGTAGCACCTGTTAGGGTCCCAGCTATGGGCAAATAGTTGACACCCAATCTTGTGTAAAAATAGGTTTTAATACCAGAAATACATTGTAATAAAAAAAATATTACCAGCCAATTATTTTTCTTCACACAACTGAAGTCCAAAATTAGAAGGAACATAACGAAAAGAATTATTTGAAGAAAAAGTTTAATAATTATTCGGTTATTCAAATACTAACGCTGTACCATTACTACTTCCACTCACACATACCGTAAATTTCCGCATATAAGACGACCTTTAAATCCCCAAAATCACCCTTAAAAATTGGGGGCCGTCGAGCTTAAATAAAATGAAATTGTATCCATGGAGGCTCGGTTGAGAAAATGTAAACATTGAGTTATGATTGCGTTTGCAGCAACATTTATTTTTGAATAAAAAATGTTGAAAGTGGAATGTATTATTATCTTACATTATCGTACTGTTATTATTGGTATTTTGTGATTGTCGATGAAGTATAAGTAAATGGCCATTAGTACACCAGGCTGCTTGTAACTGATTACGTATAGAAAAAGAAGACGAAGAATAAGAAGAATCAGTATTAGCCAGTGATCACGTGATGAAAAGTAAACAAAAAATGGTTTCCCTTTTAGGGGACGTGTATAGGTAAAAACATTATATAGAATCGGGTTTTGTTATTTCGTTTATTTTGAATTTTCAAAGAAAAAGTAACAACATTTCCATTTACATCATCTTTATATAATCAATAAGCAGCCGTTTTATACGACAGGTATAGGATAAATTCATGAAAATTTACTATATTTTTGACCACGTCTTATCTAATGGTCGCCTTATACGCGGAAATATACGGTATATATGCCTGCCGTGATAATATTTCACGACATACTTAAGAGAATCGCGCGGCACATGCTTGACAATCATTGGGTTAGCTATATGTTGCTGTGTGGATTGTTTTATGAATTCGACAAGAATGGATAATCCTTAGCGCGAAGTCCACTTAAACAAAAGCCTCAATTAGTTGTAATGCGTTCAAATGGCGGAAAACCTGGGCTGTCAGCAATTTAAAAATAAATTGCGATCTGTAGAAAATATTTTTACATTAAAAATAATCATTTTTTTTTCACCCCTAGCAAGGCGGGAAGTCACTAGTACGAAAGAGGTTACAAAGGATTTGGAGCGAGAACAGATCGGAGTGATAAAGGAAAGAATGAAAAGTTAGTGGATAGATCAAGGCAACTGGAGATGTCGATTGACATTACATTTGAATAGTTAGAGATTATAGCTAACAGGGAAACAGGAAAAGGGAAGGGAGTTCCACAGGTGAGAGGTGCGAGATATGAAACTATTGGAGTAGAAGAGACGGCTACATTTCACAGTTTCGAGAGTGAAAGGGTGAAAGCGAGATGCTAGCCTCGTAGGACGCTTGAATTCATGAAGTCTGGGAACCAGCGAAAGCAGCTCAACGGAGCAATTACCATGAAAGTGTCTATGAGAGAGCAACTGCAGACGAGATGCCAGATCAGGGCCAATTACGTTGCATATCCGTCTCTGGAGCTTATCAAGAACCCCGAAACAAACAGAAGGGGCTCCGGACCATATATGGCAGCAATACTCCATATAAGGGCGAATGGTTGATTTGTAGATTTCAAAGATCGATTCCGGGGAGAAAAATTTCCTGGCGCAGCACAGGGAGCCAACTTTCCTTGCGGTGGACGAAGCTATTGATTCAATATATTTGTTCCATCTCAGGTTAGCAGTTAATGTGAGACTGAGTAGCCGCAAAGAGGTACTCGCGTGGAGTTGAGCGTCAGACATTCTAATGGGAGCGGGGGCAGAGATGGTTCTCTCTGGTGAGTAATAGAGAGCAGTTTTGTTTTTGGGGCGTTAAAGTTGACCAGCCAGTTCCTGCCTCAGTTCACAACCGATTGGAGGTTCTTTTCAAGAAGAACGGCCAGGTTAGTTTCGTCAGTGACACTAGATTTGTTTTTGAGGCAGGAGTAAATTGTAGTGTCGTCAGTGTAGGCGCCTACATACATTATATACACTGATAGTTTTAGCACTAGGAATATTATCATGAATTGTTAATGCATTGTCAATTTTGTATTCATTTTCCTTTCATCTTAATTTTGCGGACATTATTTCCATTAATAGTATTGGTAGCACTAATCATATGCTGAATTTTTATTAAAGCGTTGCCAAAGATTATTCATTTTTTACTATATTTTTCTTTCATCTTCATTGCTTTGTAAGTTGGTTGGCTGTTCTCTGTTTAACGGCATATCAACACCTCTATGGGTTATTTAATGCCGAAATCTAAATATTTGGCTTTTGGTTGGTTCATTTTGTTTAGCGGCATATCAACACCTCCATGGGTTATTTAATGCTGAAATCTAAATATTTAGATTTTAGTTGGTTGATTTTGTTTAGCGGCATATCAACACCTCCATGGGTTATTTAATGCTGAAATCTAAATATTTGGATTTTGGTTGGTTCATTTTGTTTAGCGGCATATCAACACCTCCATGGGTTATTTAATGCCCAAATCTAAATATTTGGATTTTGGTTGGTTCATTAGCAGCATATCAACATCTCTATGGGTCATTTAGTGCCAGAATCTAAATATTTGGATTTGGTTGGTTGATTTTGTTTAACGGCATATCAACACCTCCATGGGTTATTTAATGCCGAAATTTAAATATTTTGTACGTAATTTTATTTTATTTTAATTTATTTTTTTAGATATCCATGTTTCTTAGTGATACAAATTTTACTAATTAACCTTTAGCTGTGGGATTAGAGAAGGATTCAAACTTTTTCCAGCGTTATTTACGCGTAAGGGAGTATAGCGAGCCCAACTGGAATTGAAACTCGGCTCTCCGATTAACAATTTCGAACCGTAATCCATTACACCACCCGCACACCCAAGCTGACTGACCCTGGTATTCTGAAACGGTCGTCCATATTAGCTATTGACCAGGCTCGAGATTGCTTAACTTCATTGATCGTACGAGAAACGGTGTAAGCCTGACTTTTCTTTCAATTGCTTTATAATTCGTAATCTTAGTAGTAGTACTAGTATCTGTAATTTTGATTAGATCAAGCATATTCAAGTATTATTCATTTTTGACTAGTATTTCTTTCATCTTTATTTTAATTGTATTATTTCTATTACTAATAATTACAGCAATGTTACATATTTTTCTTTTTTTAAAATTAAATGAGCCATTGTCAATCATTATTCATTTCTGACGGGTACTTCTTTCATTTTAATTTCACTTGCAACGTCTATTATTATTGGTGCTAATATTATATAGAATTTTTATTAGGTTAAAATTATTCTTAATTTTCGCCCCGTATTACTTTTCTCTTGATTTCACTTGCCTGTTATCGTATCGACTTTAGCATATCATTCAACCGCCATTTGTAATTGAAACATTCGGAAAATAAACAAAATTTTCGTTGAGACTCGAATTCGCACTTCTTTTTTTTTTCTCTCCAAGCCTCTCTTAGAACAACAACCTCACTTCCGCTTGAACCACTGTATATTTCCTGTTCGCGTTGTTTACGAACACGCAGCAAAGGAAGGTGTGGGTAGTTACGATAAAAAGCAACTGAGATTAAGGTAACAAATATTAATTAAAAATTGGTGTTAATTAATAAAGTAATATGGCTTCATGCAGAAATTTCCATAAATTTTATCATTATTATTATTATTTACTTTGATTTCTGGCGTTTACACATTTCTTTCCGGGTCCCGCCCAGGGACCTAAGGTTAGAAATGGCATCATGACACTTTCCACTGACAAAAAAAAATGACATAGATAAAGCCCTTCGTAAAGTATGGGCTGTACTTGTCAGAACAATTTTTTGTATCTCTTTGAGGCATGGACTTCTAGGAATCCCTTCAATTAGTCTACTGCAATCTTTTCCAACCAGTCCTAGGGCTCTAACTACAACAGGGATTGTTGTTATTGTTATTATTATTATTATTATTATTATTATTATTATAAGTTTTGTTTCCTGCTTTGTTACATGTAGGCAATTCTCTCATGGTCCTTAGTCCCTATAGGAGAATTACCATTTAATTGATAGCACTTTTCTTAGAATATGGGATGTTCCTAGTAAGGCGATTTTCTGGACAAATTGTATGTTGATGTTACCTGAGACACTGTTAGTAAAATTGTTCATTCCGTTTCTCACGAGGCCCAGTGCTCCGATTACTATTGGTACAGACTCAGTTTTCATTCCCCACATCCTGGTAATCTCGATCTCCAGGTCCCTGCATTTAGACACTTTCTCGATTATTCTCATGGAGGTATTTCTCCCAAATGGTACTGCTATGTCAATAAAGATACACTCCCTGAATTTCTTGTCTTCTGTGATAATTATCAGGGCCGTTGGCTTTTATTTCCCCGTCAGCATGAATTAGCATGTCCCAGAGGATAGTAACATCTATTATTATTATTATTATTATTATTATTATTATTATTATCTTCTGTTTCTGCGCATTTTTTTTTTGTTTTCAACAACGAGATTTTGCATTTAGACCGCAGCTCCTGAGGGGTTGTTTCCCTGATCACTCTAATGTTAAACTCTTCAAGTCTAGAATCAACTGCTGTTTATCCGACATATCTTCATAATCCCAACGTCTTGCTTTATCTGATGTCGTTCAATGACCGTCTACTTTGTGTGGCTCTTGGTCCTTGTACAGAGTAAATAACGAAAAGGAAAATAAGCCAGAAAAATAATCCGAATAGAAGGAAAAAAACTAAATAAATTAACTTAAAACTATATTTTTATCACACACACACACACACACACACACACATATATATATATATATATATATATATATATATATATATATATATATATTGATGCATGTTTCACTAAATTATATAGACAGGTTTTGTCTATTTATTTTAAGTAAGTTCCTTTCTTATTGTCTGATAAGCTTAATAACATTATCATTGAAAGACGAAAGGAAATCACTATATTGATACATCTTTAAATCCAATCTAAGCTTTCGGCTTACATAAGCCATTATCAAAGATGACAATTACATTTCAATATATTAAACAATACACGGATAATAATGATGGTCTGTTTTTGTTGCATGAAAGATTTACAAGCAACGACAAACTCGTCGCTTATATATATATATATATATATATATATATATATATATATACATATATATATATATATATATATAAAGTGGACATGGTTGTAACCACTAGGCGGCGACAGTCTGTTTCATGCTTAAAAGCAAAATGGCAATCCATGAAGCTTGCGTTTAAGCATAAATCAGACTGTCGCCACTGGGTGTTGACCTCTGTTTATTTTTATATTTGCATTCATTTTATTCCTGATACTGATTAGTTTAACCCATAAATATAGCATAATTCATATATATATATATATATATATATATATATATATATATATATATATATATATATATATATATGTATATACTTTAAAAATAAAAAAAATTTGGAGATCAATTGATCTGCTATCTGGTCTTCAACCTTACGCTATCCTCAGTCGATTTTTATCAACTGATCTCCCAAGGCTTTATTAAAAAAAAAAAAAAAAGAAAAAAAAAAAAGGTAATATACGCTAGATTATGTTATAAATAAAGTAACGCATGATGTTCGGTATGATGGAAATGGAGGAGGAGGAAGATGGGAATAATAATAATAATAATAAGAAGAAGAAGAAGACGACGAAGAAGAAGGTGGAGCAGGAGGAGAAGAAGAAAGTGGTGAAGAAGAAGAAGAAGAAGGTGTTAGAGAAGAAGAAAAGAAGGTGGAGGAGGAGAAGAAGAAGGTGGAAGAGGAGGAGGAGGAGAAGAAGAAGAAAGTGGTGAAGAAGAAGAAGAAGGTGGTAGAGAAGAAGAAAAGAAGGTGCAGGAGAAGAAGAAGAAGGTGGAGGAGGAGAAGTAGGAGGAGGAGGAGAAGGAGGAGAAGAAGAAAGTGGTGAAGAAGAAGGTGGTAGAGAAGAAGAAGAAGAAGGTGGAGGAGGAGGAGGAGGAGAAGAAGAAGAAGAAGAAGGAGGAGGAGGAGAAGAAGAAGAAAGGAGAAAAGAAGAAGAGCAAGGGTATATGAAAACCAACCCCTTTCAAATTCGTTTAAAGTGAATCAACAAAATTAATGCTCAGTTCAATAACTGATCGAGGATTAATCAGATTTATGACGTCATCTCTATCACAGTGACTATTAACTTTTATGTCTGTGTGACATATCTAACGGCTAAATAACGTGTGAAATATCACTAAACAGTGTGTTTGAAATTGTTAAAAAAACACAAACATGCCTGAGACCATCCTGTAGGAAACGTATGTATTCTTAAGGAAACATAGGAAAAGACACACATTGCCGTGGTTACCAGTGTTTCTGACCTACAATTTAATAGTAAAGAATTATTATTATTATTATTATTATTATTATTATTATTATTATTATTATTATTATTATTTTCTTTGATTTCTGTTGTATACACATTTCCTTCCGGGTCCCAACCAGAGACCTAAGGTCAGAAATGGCTTCATGACATTTTCTACTGATCATTGTTGTAAAAAAAAAAACAACATAAAAAAAGCCTAAGATCACACACTTTTTACATAGATAAAAGCTCTTTGTAATGCGTGAACATGTAATTGCGAGTTCAATTTTTGGTTTTTCTTTAAGGCACAGGTTATCAGGAATCTCTTCAATGAGACTATCGGAACATTTTCCAATAAATTCGACAGTTCCAACTATAACTAGAATTATTGATATGCTTATATTCCACATTCTTCAGATTTTCACTTCAAGATCTTTAGCCTGACGATTGCGTTTAGCATGAAAAATTTATAACTTTATTTGTATTTGCGATAGAAATAATTTGTAAAAAGGATTAGAAAGAAGTAAATCTATATTTTTCAAGGTTCTATTGAAATTTTATTTAAGTTTCCACATGTCCTCCATCATTAGCAATACAAAAGGTAATACGATTTTGCAGTTCGCCGAAAACATTTGCCAACTGATTTACAGTAATGCCTGAAATCACATTAGTTATTTTAGCTATACTTAAAACTAGGTACATTAAACTTTATAACACTTTTTACAGATTATTTCTATCGCAAATACAAATAAAGTTATAATTTTTTTAAAGTGCACACGAACTTTACGGACACCCTGTATATGGTCAGATGATTATTTAAGGTGTGAAACACTCAGTCTAAATACAATATTGATTTTTAATTCTACACTATTTATTTTTACAAACGCTCTACCCCGGATGTTAAGCATTCTTTCCCCATGAATGTGGCAAATTTTAAAATGAATATAGCAAATTTTAAACAATATAATTACATATTTAAAAACAATTATTTTGTTCAATCGTTTGACGAATTTAATTTGTTTTAATAATTAAAAAAAAAAAACATTTCGCATTAAATTCACGTGTCATTTGCTAGGATCGAACTCAGTCATTATTATCAACCTGAATAACTCCTTAACAACTGGCCGAGGTCGAGGCACTCAGACCTGAAGTTTA
The DNA here is from genome assembly GCA_963932145.1 of Acanthosepion lycidas. NCBI lineage: Eukaryota > Metazoa > Mollusca > Cephalopoda > Sepiida > Sepiidae > Acanthosepion > Acanthosepion lycidas. Next base: position 90,280,704 of record OZ010596.1, read on the forward strand.
ACAGCATCCCTGATCGATTTTAATGTCATAAAATGAATTGGATTTCCAAGAGAAAACCTTATGAACAACGTGATTAAAAAATACAAAAAAGTATATCGGGAATAAAATGCTTTTTTTGTTGTTGTTGTTTTATGAATTCACTCACTGAAACAGTCAAACTCCAAAATACACTTAACATATTTTCTTTGCGCGGTTAATCTTTGGTTTCTTTGGGGAGTGACTCAAACCAGTTAGAACAGGATAAATTCAAATCGTGGTTACGTGGCTGACTCAAGATATTTTAAAAATCTCATTTAAAAATCTCGTTTGAAAATCTCGTTTAAAAAAATCGTAGCTGATCTAAAAACATATGTTTAAGCTTACCCTAATTTCCAATTTACATTTTTATTTTAGGATTAGTTTTCTTGTATAATAAAGTGATTTAATGACCCCCCACCAAAAAAAAAACCCACTTACGGTTAACTATAACTTCCAAGTCTTGAACTGGGACTGTTTTCAATTTTTAATTATACCTTTAGTTTTCTTGTATAATAACGTGTTTTCCTGGCCCAACATTCACTTAGCATCTAGACCTTAACACACACACACCATCACCACCAAAAAGAAAGAGAAAAAACGGTATGTTAAGCCTACCTATTTCTATCGCCAGAATCGACGTTACATTTTTATAATCTACCATTCGTCTATCCGTTAAATATTGCTGTTATATCTGGTCCGGTGCTTCTGCTATCTACAGATTCTTGACAGAATCCAATGAATCTGCAATATTATCGCTCCTCACCTGGCATATCGGCTTCAGTCACTTCCCCCCCCCACCGTAACGTAGCTTTCATGTGTATTTTTCTATAAATATCATCATGATAAGCATCCCTCTTTTGTACCTCGAATTTATCCGCAGTACTAGATTGGCAGCTAGGTCTCACCATTTTACAGATGTAACCGTAAGTTCTATGCTAGCAGTTTTTTCTCCCGTACTTCTTGCTTGTGGAACTCTCTTTCGGCCTTTACAGTCAATCGTCATCTTCTGTCTCCTTTATCTTATCGCCTCCTTCTTAATAATGATTTTTTCGATCCTTTCAGTCTCAGTAACCCCTTGCGTCTTAGTGGCTTTATTGCTTTGCTTGAGGTTAAATGATTAAAATTCGCGTGGTCAGTGTTTAAATCTAGATAAAAAGCTATTTTCGAAAGCTAACCTTCCGATCATCCCCACTTAGAAGAATGACATAATTTTTCTTTTTATAACTCATAAATCTTGGCCTTTTGCCATACTAAGTGTTGTATCTATTGATAAAAATAACATTTAGTGTTTTTTTTTTCAGTGACTATTGTTGAGTAAGCGTGTGTGAGAGAGTGAAAGAGAGGAACAGGCGATGCTGAAAAGTTCTCGGCCAGACCAAGAATGACCTTGAGCCATGAAACAGGCGCACTATTCCAAAAATTCAACGCACAGTTCAATATACCTTTAGCTTCAAATAATCCTCATGATGTGCTACCATATATGGTATGGAGCCCCTTCTAATTGTTTCAAGGTCCTTGATAAAATCCAGAGACGGATAGGCAATGTAATTGGCCCTGATCTGGCATCTCGTCTGCAGTCGCTCTCTTACAGACGAGCCGTCGCCTCCCTCTGTCTTTTTTACAAATACTTTCACGGTATGAGCTGCTTTCGCTGGTTCCCAGACTTCATGAATTTAAGTGTTCAACTAGGCTGGCATCTCGCTCTCACCCTTTCACTGTCGAAACTGTTAAATGTAGCCGTCTCTTCTACTCCAATAGCTTCATGTCTCGCACTTCTCGCCTGTGGAACTCCCTCCCCATTTCTTGTTTCCCTGATAGCTATAATCTCCAAATATTCAAATGTAACATCAATCGACGTCTCCAGATGCCTTGATCTATCCCCTATCCTTCTCTTCATCCTTTCCTCTATCACTCCTCTTCGCTCTCGCTCCAACTCTCTGTAACCCCTTGCGTGCTAGTGGCTTCCCACTTTGCTTGGTGTGAAACCCTTAAAAAAGTATTCAGTTATTGAAATACTGGATTTTGGGACGTTGGTTGGGCTGAGAATTTTTCAGCACCACCTCGTTTTGTTTTATTTTATTTCTTGTATATAGTTTCAGGATATAGTTTCTTTAAAAAAAAAATTTCTTATTCGGAAATCTTGGACTTTCAATTTGTAAACACGTTGTTTTTCTTTCCTACAGCTTAAGAAACCGGAAGGAAAACAGTTTCCATTCCCCCCCTTGCATCCGGTTTACAGTGGCGGGAAAGCAACCTGTTTCTTTTTTTTTCTTTTATTTTTTGTTCAACATGACCAGAGATCAACAATATATGGAATTCTTGATGACTTGCAGGTATATTATTTGGGACTGGGTGGCCCAAAGATGGCCATATTTCACATGGGACTGGGTGGCCCAAAGACGGCCACATTTCACATGGGACTGGGTGGCCCAAAGACGGCCACATTTCACATGGGACTGGGTGGCCCAAAGACGGCCATATTTCACATGGGACTGGGTGGCCCAAAACGGCCACATTTCACATGGGGCTGGGTGGCCCAAAGATGGCCACATTTCACATAGGACTGGGTGGCCCAAAGACAGCCATATTTCACATGGGACTGAGTGGCCCAAAGACGGCCATATTTCACATGGGACTGAGTGGCCCAAAACGGCCACATTTCACATGGGGCTGGGTGGCCCAAAGATGGCCACATTTCACATGGGACTGGGTATCCAAAAGACGGCCATATTTCACTTGGGACTGAGTGGCCCAAAAACGGCCATATTTCACATTGGACTGGGTGGTTTAAAGATGGTCATATATCATTTGGAACTGTCTCACATATTTTATTTGAAGCTGGGTGGCTCAAAGATGGATATATATCGTTTAATCCTGGGTTGTTGAAAATCGGTATATTTTATTCATACCTCAAAAATGGTAGCATATCATTTAATCCATGGGTAGCTCAATGATAAATATATTACAGTGGAGGCTGCAACTGTAATGGTCGATTAGTAATGTTCTACAACACTACAGTATCCCAAAAGAAATGTAGTATTAGGTATAGGCCAGTGGTTAGAGCAAAGGATTGCAGATAGAGGCGATCTTTCATTGGTATTATACTCGTTTGTACATATTCTTTAGATAAAAAATAAAACTAGTAATTTCCGATTTGAAGCTCGAAGGAGAGGAGGAGGTGGGAAAATAAAGATGAAGAAGAGGAAGAGGGAGAATAAAGAATAAGAATAGGAGAAGGAGGAAGAAGAAGAAGAGAAGGAGGAGGAGGGAGAATAAAGAAGACGAAGAGGAGGAAGGAGGGAGAATAAAGAAGAAGAGGAGGAGGAGGAGGGAGAATAAAGAAGACGAACAGGAGAAAGGAGGGAGAATAAAGAAGAAAAAGAAGAAGAAGAAGAAGTGGAGGAGGAGGGAGAATAAAGTAGAAGAAGAAATAGGAGGAGGAGAAGGAGAAGGGAGAATAAAGAAGAAGAGGAGGGAGAATAAAGAAGAAGAGGAGGAGGAGGAGGGAGAATGATGATGAAGAAGAAGAAGAGGAGGAGGGAGAATGAAGATGAAGAAGTGGAGGAGGAGGGAGAATAAAGGTGAAGAAGACGAAGAGGGAGAATAAAGAAGAAGAGGATGAGGGAGAATAAAGAATACGAAGAGGAGGAAGGAGGGAGAATGAAGAAGAAGAAGAAGAAGAAGAGGAAGGAGGGAGAATGAAGAAGAAGAATAAGAGGAGGAAGGAGGGAGAAAGAAGAAGAAGAAGAAGAAGAAGAAGAAGAAGAAGAAGAAGAAGAAGAAGAAGAAGAAATGATCCAATATAAAGAAAGGAAGTAAGATAAGGGGTTCTAGATATATTGGAAACAACAATACAAAGAAAATTCGTTTCTGGTAAGTCCTGATAAAAATAAGAACAATTGAAAAACACACACGTATACATAGGCACGTAAGCCTATGTATGTGTAAAGGCGTATATATAGACAATCACAATGTACTCACATAAGACCCACATACAGAGACACGCACAGACACATACATCAGGGCTAAGTGTACTTATTAAGCCGGGTATTAAAATCTCAATAGGAAAGTTTGTGTATGTATATGTTTATATCTTGTGTCTGAATTTCTAGGAGGAGGAATTATAATTATTTATTTATTAGTTATTATAGCGTAAATAATGTTTATGTTTGTCGCTTTTAAAAGCGAAGAAATGAGGAAGATCTCCCTAGCTATCCAGGCAATGTGAAACAAATTATAGATACAGGGATATACAAAACCGAATAGGTCCAATCGTAAAACTGCAATATTAGATAAACTGATACATCCGAACACACACACACACACACACACACACAGACACAGACACACACAGATATATATATATATATATATATATATATATATATATATATATAGAGAGAGAGAGAGAGAAGGGGAAAGATGCAAAGATAGATCCTAACAGACTGATATATATATATATATATATATATATATATATATGAATGAATGAATGATCAGGCTACGATAAATATGATACATAGAGAGAAGTTGGGCCAAACTGAGATAGATAGATAGATAGATGTGAACAGACCCTGAGTGATATATATATATATATATATATATATATATATATATATATATATAATACATATATATATATATATATATATAGATAGATAGATGTGAACAGACCCTGAGTGATATATATATATATATATATATATATATATATATATATATATAGAGAGAGAGAGAGAGAGAGAGATAGATAGATAGATTGTCCTGGAATTTTCATTAAACTCCGACAATTATCTGATTTTTAGAAGAATTTCAAAACCAATGTGTTTTGCACCATAAAAGCTCACTAACATTTTCCATACTAATTTATCGTTACTCGTTGACGTAAGAAAAGCTAATTTTTTTACCAAAATTTTCGATAGTTCTAGAAATTTAATAATCTATTAATTACATAATTCAATAATAAAAAATCCTTTGGTCTCTTTAATAATAACGAAGATTTTGATAAAACCTTGTTTTTTTTTTATTAATTTTTGGGCAATTTTTCATCATGTAGGCTCAGTTTTTAGCGAATCTTTGGATATACCTAGATTAATGCATACATGAAAATTAACAGAGAAGAACGATTTGTTGAAAAAAGATTAATTTATATTGATTTTTTTCATTGGTCCAAATTCTTGTTCATTTCACTAATAAGAGGGCGTTCGTCGTCAGGTCGATACGAATTTATATTCACTCAAGAGTATTAATTAAATCTTTAGATGTGTTTTTGACCGTGAAGAGCCCGTCTCTATTATACATATTACTTGAAGGGAATTATTTATTTTATCAGAAAATCGAATTTAACATGAGTATATATGATACGAAACTACTTGTTAAAAAGTCGGTGTTGGCATGCTAATTGTGTGATCGTCTGATAACGTCTTTTTTCCCCTTTGGTGATAATTATGTCTTATTTTTTTTTTCTTTTCTTTTCTTTTCTTTTCTTTTTTTTCCTTTCTTTTCTTTTCTTTTCATTTCTTTTCTTTTCTTTCTTTTCTTTTCATTTCTTTTCTTTCTTTTCTTTTCTTTTTCTTTCTTTTCTTTCTTTTCTTTTCTTTTCATTTCTTTTCTTTTCTTTTCTTTTCTTTCTTTTCTTTTCATTTCTTTTCTTTTCTTTCTTTTCTTTTCTTGTTCTTTCTTTTCTTTCTTTTTTTTCTTTTCTTTTCTTTTCTTTACATTTCTTTTCATTTCTTTTCCTTTCTTTCTTTCTTTTCTTTACATTTCTTTTCATTTCTTTTCTTTTCATTTCCTTTCTTTTCTTTCTTTTTCTTTCTTTTCTTTTCATTTCTTTTCTTTCTTTTCTTTTCTTTCTTTTCATTTCTTTTCATTTCATTTCTTTTCTTTTTTTTCTTTTCTTTTCATTTCTTTCTTTTCTTTTCTTTTTTTCAAAATGAAGAATTATCATTATTGTACAGTACAGCGATTTCCTCGGACTTGCTTGTCCTCAACCTTATTTGGTATAGTCACAAAGTTTTTAAGTTGTTATAACCTCTTTCTTCAGGCCGTATCACGCTAAAATACCGGTTCTCGTATGATTGTAGAAGTTAAGTTTATTCATACCTCAGTACGTGGGAAACAAAATGAAAAAACAAAGTCAAGCAATAGAAATTATGCTTGCTTTCTGTAGCTTCTACAGTGTCATAAAAAAAATACTGCCTACGGTCACATCACGTAGCAACACCGGTTAAGCAGCGTTGAACCTGGTCAGTACCGAGATGGGTGACACCTTGAGAGTACCAGGTACTGAATAATGACGACCGGGGTTGAAAATCGGAAAAGGGAGTTCCAATTTCATTTGGGTTCGTTATGTTCACTTCCGTGCTAATACCCTTGAGAAAGGTATGAATCCCCCCCAGCTATGGGTAAATAGTAGGACAGAACGGGTTATATAGCCTTTGATGGCAACTGGTCTACCGCAAAAAGAAATAGCAACCTACTGCGGGAAAAAATCTGCCCCGTCTTTCGATATATGATCGCTTAAGCGTGTATCACGCATGGCACATAACTATATTCACTTACGCGAAAATGCCCTTAAGAAAAGGCATGAGCCCATCTCTTCTCTTCCCCCAGCTATGGGTTAATTAGTAAGACTTTTATCAGTAGATCGTTATTATTTCCCCAAAATTCTTACACTCTGAAAAATATTTTATGGCTTTAAATAACCGCAAAGGGTTGATAAGCCGTAAAAAAAGAAATTAGTCAATTTTCCCTTTTCATGTATCAATCAGAGTTGGCAATCATTTAGAAAAATCAAACTGAAATTCAGTCCCCCTGTAAGTCAAGCCCTTTGACCATTTCACTACCAATACAGAAATCCAAGGCTAACTCCGACATCGTTTAACTGTCAAAAGATGAATGAGGATTGTCAACGCTGTAACAATGGCGAAGAAGGGACCCTGAAGCAACTTTTTTAATGAGTGATTTTGTCAAAGAAATCGTTTTTTTTTTTGTTGTTGTTGTTGTTTTTTTTAAGCGTTTGTTATTAAAATAATGCTATTTACTTTATCGAATCATAAGCCAATGGGTTGAAGTAGCTAATGCTGGCCTTAGAATAAGCTCTAATACGCATTTTATATGGCCTAAAATTTCCCCTATTGTTGTGAAAATTTCAATTTTTTTTAGGGTCTTGCAGTGCCCGAACCAGCTGTTTGGGCTCGTTCAGCTCACCAGAATCTATTCAGAGCTTACATTTTGGCGTTTGGTTCCTCGAATCTATTTTCTCCTGGGTATGACGATAAACTACATTCGGCAGCAAGGCCCCTGATCAAGAGAGTGAAGCTTTTAAGGAACGTGGAACAACCACTTACTTGCTGCTGTTGACCTGTTAGTATCCCATCTATATCTTAGGATGTCAGGTGTCGATTGACATTACACTTGAATATTTGAAGTTTATAGTCATCGGGCAAGCAGGTAAGGGGAAGGGAGTTCCACAGACGGGAAGCGCGAGAGAATAAGCTGTTTGAGTAGAAGAGACGGTTGCATTTAACCGTTTTGACATTGAAAGGGTGGGACCGAGATGCCAGCCTGGTAGCTCGTTTAAATTCATGCAGTCTGGCAGAAAGAAATGGTAACCTACTGCGGAAAAAAAATCTGCCTCGTTAGTCATGTATCGAAAGATACATGATCGCCTAAGCGTGTATCACGCATGACACATATGTGAATGATGTCTTTCATTTTGACTCTAGTATAAAACCGAACGTGTTTCTTCCTTTTGACACTTCTGCAAACCAGAAAGGTTGCATTTACCAAGGAAATCGTCCTGGGTATGACGGTAAACTACATCCGCGTCCTGGGTATGACGGTAAACTACATCCGCGTCCTGGGTATGACGGTAAACTACATCTGCGTCCTGGGTATGGCGATAAACTGCATCCAACAGCAAGGTCTCAGATAATGTTTTTAGAAAAATAATGTTGCCAGCTCTAAGTTTTTGAAACAATAATGTTGCCAGCTCTAAGTTTTTGAAACAATAATGTTGCCAGCTCTAAGTTTTTTTTTGTAGAAAAGGAATAATGTTGCCAGCTATACGTTTTTTATTCTATACAAAATAGGCATTTAAAATTCATATAAACTGGATTTGGCATTAAATAACCCACAGTGGCTGATATGCCATAAAACCCAAACAAACAAACAAACAATTACCAAGGAAATGGCAACACAATTTTATCAATTTACAGATTTTTTTTTTTTTTAAGCATTTCACCTCAAGCAAGCCGAGTTGCCACTAGTACACAGGGGTTACAGAGTGGGAGCGAGAGTAAAGGGGCGTGATGTAGGAACGGATGAAGAAAGGCAGGGGAGAGATCAGCGCATCTGGAGATGTCGATTGACATTACATTTTAATAGTTGGAGATTATAGTTATCAGGGAAACAAGTAATAGGAAGGGAATTCCACAGGCGAGAAGTGCGAGACATGAAGCTATTGGAGTAGAAGAGACGGCTACATTTAACCGTTTCGACAGTAAAAGGGTGGGACCGTGATGCCAGCCTAGTAGCACGCTTAAATTCATGCAGTCTGGGAACTAGCGGAAGTAGCTCGTCGGAGCAGTTACCGTGAAAGTATTGGTAGAAAAGACAGGGTGAGGCGACGGCACGTCTGTGAGAGAGAGACTGCAGACGAGATGCCAGATCAGGGCCAACCACATTGCATATACGTTTCTGGATCTTGTCGAGGACCTTAAGGCGAACAGCGGAGGGACCAGACCATATATGGCAGCAGTATTCTATGCAAGGACGAATAGTTGATTTGTAGATTTGAAGGATGGACTCGGGCGAGAAAAATATTTTGGCGCGACACAGGGAACTAAATTTCCTTGCGGTGGATGAAGCAATTGATTCAATGTAATTGTTCCATCTCAGGTCAGCGGACATTGTGAGACCAAGCAGTCGCAAAGTGGTGCTCTCGTGGAGTTGAGCATCAGATATTCTAATGTGCGGCAGGGAGGGTTCCCTGTGGTGAGTAATAGCTGTTTTACTTTAGAGGCATTAAAGTTAACCAGCCAATTCCTCCCCCAGTTTACAACCGATTGGGGGTCCTTTTCGAGACTTACGGCCAGGTTAATTTTGTCAGCGATAGCAGACTTGCTATTGAGGCAGGAGTAAATAATAGTGTCGTCATAGATGCCTACTTGGGAACTGATGACATCGAGGAGATCGTTAATGAAGATAGGGAACAGAGTAGGGCCTAGGATAGAGCCTTGGGGAACACCTGCGTTCGTGGGATAGGAACTGGAGGAGAATCCGTTAAGGACGATCTTCATTACACAGCTAGATGTAACCGTAAGTTCTATGTTAACAGTTTCTTTTCTCGCACTTCTCACTTGTGGAACTCTCTTCTAGCTCCATGCTTTCCAGCCATCTTTGATCTTCAAAAACGTAAATGCCGTCAATCGTTATCTTCTGTCTTTCTGATTATTCTTCTATCATTCTTGCCCCTTAATAATATTTCTATTTTTATTTATTCTTTCTTTCTCAGTAAAATCTTGTACTTATTTGGCATTGGCATTGGCATCCCACCTTCAATTACTTTTCTGCCGTCGTAACGTAACTTCCCTGTACCTTTTCTATAAATATTTTTATGGTAATTATTCCGATAAGCTTTTCTCTTTGTTATCTAGACAGTAGGAATTTAAGCGCAGTACTAGATTGGCAGCTAGGTCTCATCATTTTGCATTTGATATAACCGTAAGTTCTACGCTAACAGTTTCTCTTCTCGCACTTCTCATTTGTGGAACTCCCTTCCGGTTCCAAGATGTCCAACCAATTTTGATCTTCAAAAATTTAATTGCAATGTTGCTATTTACTGTCTTCATTGTTCTCGCAACTTAAAAAATAATGTTTCTGTTTTTTAATTCTTTTCTAATCCTTGTGTCTTAGTGGCTTTACTGCCTTGCATGGAGTGAATGATCAATAATAATAATAATAATAATAATTGCGCAGGTGAATGTACCATATCATACCTGAATTTAAACTCGGCTGTCTGATTTAAATTACCCCACCATTTTTCAAAAAAATAATTTAATTTCTTTACCTGTATATCTTTAATTTTCGATTCCACCTCCTCTCTATCTTTCTCCCTCTAAAGTAATATAGTTACCCCCCCCTCTTACTCATCCCCCTCTCTTTCATTTATCGCTCTTTCCCTCTATTTCCTTTATCTCTCCCCGCCCCTCTCTCTAAAGTAATATAATGGTCCCCTCTTACTTATATTCCTCTCTTTCCTTTATGGCTCTTTCCCACTATTTCCTTTATCGCTCTCCGCCTCTCTCTCTCTAAAGAAATATAGTGAGCCCCTCTTACTTATGCCCCTTTCTTTTCTTTATCAGTCTCCCGCTATTTCCTTTATCGCTCTCCGCCCCTCTCTCTCTCTAAAGTAATATAGTGATCCCATCTTACTTATCCCCCTCTCTTTCTTTTATCACAGTCTCCCTCTATTTCCTTTATCTCTCTCCGCCTATCTCTAAATATTGTAGTCCCTCTTACTTATCCCCCTCTTTTTCCTTTATCACTGTCTCCCTCTATTTCCTTTATCGCTCACCGCCTCTCTCTCTAAAGTAATATAGTGGGCCCCTCTTACTTATCCCCACTCTCTTTCCTTTATCGCTGTCTCCCTCTATTTCCTTTATCGCTCTCCGCCTCTCTCTTTCTAAAGTAATATAGTGATCCTCTCTTACTTATCACCTCTCTTTCTTTCATCACAGTCTCTCTCTATTTCCTTTATCTCTCTCTCTCTCTAAAGTAATATAGTGGTTCCCTCTTACTTATCCCCCTCTCTTTCCTTTAACGCTGTCTCCCTCTATTTCCTTTATCGCTCTCCGCCTCTCTCTTTCTAAAGTAATATAGTGATTCTCTCTTACTTATCACCTCTCTTTCTTTCATCAGTCTCTCTCTATTTCCTTTATCTCTCTCCGCCTCTCTCTCTCTCTCTCTCTCTCTCTCTCTCTAAAGTAATATAGTGGTTCCCTCTTACTTATCCCCCTCTCTTTCCTTTAACGCTGTCTCCCTCTATTTCCTTTATCGCTCTCCGCCTCTCTCTAAATATAGTGGTCCCCTCTTACTTATCCCCCTCTCTTTCCTTTATCGCTCTCCGCCTCTTTCTAAAGTAATATAGTTTGGGTATAAACTTTAAAAGTGGTATTTGTTGAATAGTCTCCTCTTTCTTTACTGTTATTGACTACAAACTAAGGGCAACTGTAAAGTCAGCCATCACCGAAAAAAACTCTTTATCTTTCAGTTTATCATTTTCTTCTTAACTTTCCCTCGGCTAAGCCCTGAAAAATATTTGAGAAGCTCTGGCATAAAAAAACAAAAAACAACGAAAGCAAACAAAAAACGAACCTCGTGTTCGGGGGTCAAGAGCGAGGGTATTTAACATTAAACAGCGATATTTTCAGGTGGCCCATTGATTTAATTGTAGACCTTTGATATTGTTACCACACGACTGTTTGCCACAGTGTTTACACGGTGTGTGAGAAGTAATTGATATTAACAAATAGAATGAGAGAGGTACGGCCTGGGGCTGAAAGGGCGTATGGTAAAGGAGGGAAAAGATGTACAGTAAGTTCTGCTGGTCGTATTAGTTCAAAACCGATGTTTAACAGACTTTTGTATATCGTTAAAATAGGGGAGCCCTTAACTGTTGACCCCTGCGTAAAAATGTTTCAGATTCATCGATCAGCTCCACGGTCACGACAGAAAGATCAAATTCCAAATAAAAATTGTGGATCTTCTCTGTTCATTCACCCCCAAATCATGTAAAGTTACTTATCGCAAATATTAATTCACCCCAAGAAATTATAAATTTTAAATCAGAGTATATTAGTTTTCTTTTGTTTTATATATATATATATATGGTGGCTGATGAAGACAGGGTATCGCACGTGATAACACACGTTGTATGTTAAAATATATATATATATATATATATATATATATATATATATATATATATATATGTGTGTGTGTGTGTGTGTGTGTGTGTGTGTGTGTGTGAGTGAGTGTGAAAAATATATAGAAAATAGGAAAGAACTCGTTAGGTAAATAATCCAAAGTTCTTTAGTATTTTCGTTATTATTTTTTAAAAATAGTGCTCGATACAAAAGTAGAGCATAAATATAATTATTTATTTCAAAAATATGATTCCAACACGCCTTTTTTTTTTCTTCAAATTAATTCCTCTGTTTTTTTGTAAAAGTTTAACAAGATAATTCCGTTTGTTTGTGGAATGTTTTTTAGAGAAATTCCGAAATTTACTTTTTCCATATTTTTAAAGAAGTTATTTTAAAAATAAAGGTTCAGAGTGCTCGACCTTAATATGGGAGCCATTTTTAAAAAATTGTGCTCGATACAAAAGTAGAGCATAAATATAATTATATATTTAAAAATATGATTCCAAGTAATCATATTTTTAAATAAATAATTATATATTAGGTTGGTGCAAAAATAATGACGTAATAATGTCGTTTTTTGACGTTAAAAAATACATCAAAAAACGACATTATTACGTCATTATTTTCGCACCGACCTATATATATATATATATATATATATATATATATATATATATATATATATATATATATATATATATTTGGCACACTTTCAAAATTAAAAATTTAAAATCGAAATTGGTTTAGTTTGCCTCGCAATAACTCCAATCCTTAGAATTAAAAATTATCAAAAATCTGGTAGTTTCGTTAGGTATGGATGATGTTTGAAATATTTAATAAGGAATTTTGAACAATTTAAAAAAAAAATCTATTTTTGACTTGTTCATCTGAGTAAGCGCGACACTGACTCCACACTTAAGGCACACGAGTCACCCACATTTGGAGCGACGCCAGGGTCAATGGAAGGGCCTAGCTCTAGGAGAATTTGGTGTGAATTTTAGTAAATATAAATTCTTTTCATTTTGGGGTGAATTAGCAGAAAAGATCCAAAATTATTTATCCGTTTAAGATACTAAATTTATTAGAACATATATTCAGTTTAACTACAGAACTGGCTTCAAAGAGGCGCGCTTTTTTGTTTATTTTTTTAAAATTCTTTTTTAAGCGTTTAACCCCAAGCGGGAAGCCACTAGCACGCAAGGGGTTACAGAGAGTTGGAACGAGAGCAAATAGGAGTGATAGAGGAAAGGATGAAGAGGAGGATAGGAGATAGATCAAAGCATCTGGAGACGTCGATTGGCATTACATTTGAATATTTGAAGATTTTAGCTATCAAGGAAACAGGAAAAGGGGAGGGAGTTCCACAGGCGAGAAGTGCGAGACACGAAGCTATTGGAGTAGAAGAGACGGCTACATTTAACAGTTTCGACAGTTAAAGGGTGAGAGCGAGATGCCAGCCTAGCTGAACGCTTAAATTCATGCAGTCTGGGAACCAGTGAAAGCAGCTCATCGGAGCAGTTACCGCGAAAGTATTTGTAAAAAAGACAGAGGGAGGCGACGGCTCGTCTGTAAGAGAGCGACTGCAGACGAGATGCCAGATCAGGGCCAATTAAATTGCATATCCGTCTCTGGATTTTATCAAGGATCTTGAGACAAACAGAAGGGGCTCCAGACCATATATGGCAGCAATACTCCATGTAAGAGCGAATGGTTGATTTGTAGATTTGAAGGATCGATTCCGGCGCGAAAAATTTCCTGGTGCGGCACAGGGAGCCAACTTTCCTTGCGGTGGACGAAGCTATTGACTCAATGTATTTGTTCCATCTCAGGTCAGCAGTTAATGTGAGACCGAGCAGTCGCAAAGAGGAGCTCTCGAGAAGTTGAGCGCCAGACATTCTAATTGGGAGCAGGGATGATTCTCTGTGATGAGTAATAGAGAGCAGTTTTGTTTTTGAGGCGTTAAAGTTCACCAGCCAATTCCTGTCCCAGTCCACAACCGATTGGAGGTCCTTTTCGAGACAAATGGCCAGGTTAGTTTTGTCACCGACACTAGATTTGTTTTTGAGGCAGAAGTAAATAGTAGTGTCGTCCGCATAGATGCCAAATTGGGGATACACTTTTCCTGTTCCCAATCTGGCACTAATATTGCAGTGGGGGAAAAACTCACTGGTTACATTCAATGCCTCGACAACGAAACTAGTTGCATTCTTTCATCGTCGATCGAACCCCGAACTTGCACCAATCGCAATGAGTGGATGTCCCCTCGGTGAGGCCCCGTGTCTTGAGCGTTAATGGGCCTTAAATTCACCCCAAACATTAAGTGGAACTCTTAAATACCATCCATCATTGAGGATGCAAGAAAAATAGCCGGTTCTCTGAACCGTTCTAGTATATTTAGCTACCCGCCACAGGGGTTGCATGTGGAATAAGGCCGGTTTAACGCTTAAACGCAATTATCAGGCATGGCGATTGCCTTTAAGCATGAAACCGAGTGTCGCCATTGTGTGTTGACTTCAATGTCCATGTTTACATTTACATACGATCTATTTCTTATATCTAGCACTTTAACTCTTAAATATAGTATACCTTGAAAAACTATATTTTTATCAAATATATATATATATATATATATATATATATATATATATATACAGGAAGAGAGAGATAGGGAGATTAACCACAATACAACAAATTGCATACATCGATATATACATACATATAGGGAGGGGAGGTGTGTGTGTTTAGTTAAAGGGCTTGACCTCGTCTTCTGTCAAATTTGAACACGTGCGTAGCAAATGCTCTTCAGTGAAAGAGAAAGAAACACACCCCATAACCCATTTTGATTAGCAGAGGGCGTTGCAATCAACTTGTCGATGACAAGTGGTTAGCGGCCGTCCCTTTCCAGATTACGCAAAAAGGAAAAAAAAAATTTTTAAATGAAGGAAGGAATAAAACAACTCGAAGCCGAATACACACATGCGCATGAAGATGCCTATGCAACGAAGTGTACATATGCAGTTCTTGTACAAAGAAGTGCACATATGCAGTTCTTATACAACGAAGTGTACATATGCAGTTCTTATACAACGAAGTGTACATATACAGTTCTTATACAACGAAGTGTACGTATGCAGTTATCATACAACGAATTATACATATGCAGTTCTCTTACAACGAAGTGTACATATGCAGTTCTCATATAACAAAATGTACATATGCAGTTCTCATACAACAAAGTGTACACATGCAGTTCATGATCTGTGTATAGATATTTGACTTTTTTCAGTTTTGCTTATGCAAACATCTATCTACTATTTTGCTTTTTACTTATTTTTGTATGTATGTATATATATATATATATATATATATATATATATATATATATATGTATATAAGCATGGGTATTATACACATACTTATATATATATATATATATATATATATATATATATATATATATATATATATATATATATATATATATATGTAATTATGTGTATATAAAAAAAACACACAGACACGTTAGGGTTAGGTTGAATGCTTTAAATAGTTACAATACATCTCAGAAATATAGACAGATATAAATAAACATACTATTGTCAAACGTCATAAATAAATATATATATTTAAAAACATTGAAATTTCACACACACATACACACACACATATATGTATATGTATGAATATTGTGATTTTCTTCGTTTATTGATAATGTTATTAAACTTATCAGACGATATGAAAAGAATTTACATAAAAAAAATAGACAACACTTGTCTATATTATTTAATGAAACATGCATCAATGAAAAACTGCTGCCTAAATACACACACACTATATATATATATATATATATATATATATATATATATATATATATACGTAAAGAGAGAAGTATATATATATATATATATATGTGCGTGTGTGTCTCTCTTTCTCTATCTATCTATGTCTATATAGTGTGCTTTCAAGATTTAGTATGAACCAAACAAGTTTACGAATTTAGACAAAAAACAACACACTCAGAATGACGTCAAAATCCGCGAAAAATTTGAATCCTTTAGTGTTCAGTTGTAATTAGTATAATTTGTAACGTATATAAATGTAAGTAGAAAAAAGGCAAATATTGATAAGATAGCGAGAATGATAAAGCATTGCCCAAGGCTGCCCAGTCGGGCTCCCCCGAACAAGTCTGTAGTTGGACAGGTCGGACATCTATCTATCTATCTATCTATCTATCTATCTATCTATCTATCTATCTATCTATCTATCTATCTATCCCAGTCTATTTCTCACTTACTTTCTTTCTATCTATCTATCTATCTATCTATCTATCTATCTATCTATTTCTCACTTACTTTCTATCTATCTATCTATCTATCTATCTATCTATCTATCTATCTATCTATCTATCTATCTATTTCTCACTTACTTTCTATCTATCTATCTATCTATCTATCTATCTATCTATCTATCTATCTATCCCAGTCTATTTCTTTTCTTTTCTTTTCTATACCAGTCTATTTCTTTCTTACTTTCTATCTATCTATCTATCTATCTATCTATCTATCTATCTATCTATCTATCTATCTATCTATCTATCCCAGTCTATTTCTTTTCTTTTCTTTTCTATACCAGTCTATTTCTTTCTTTCTTACTTTCTATCTATCTATCTATCTATCTATCTATCTATCTATCTATCTATCTATCTATCTATCCCAGTCTATTTCTTACTTTCTTTCTTTCTTTCTATATATCTATCTATTGTCGGTTTGGATCGCGTTTCTGTTAATTCCGTTTTAGTTACTGTTAGGAAAGGCAATTATTTCTGCATGTTTTTACTATTGCCTGATAATTTCAGAAAACATCTCGATTCTTGAGATAGATAGATAGATAGATAGATAGATAGATAGATAGATGGTGGGAGAGAGAGAGGGAGACAGAGTGCTTACGTGTGTGTGTACGTGCGTGTCTGTGTAGACAAATAAATACTTGGTGAACGAAGACATTTCAAGCAAGTGTTAAGAGGTTTCTTTTTCTTTTTCTTTTTCTTTTAAACTGTCTAAAATTTTCGTATTGCACGTGTCTGATTTTTTTTCCTGTTTAATTGTTTTGGGGGGAAAAAAGTCCATGTGAAATAGATGGCCCACCCCAAATTCAAGTTCTGAAAAAAAAGATAAATATGGTGAGGGGGAATCAGTTCTTTAATCCGTTGATAAGGTTATAGAATTAAAAGAATGAGACCACTGTGAATGGAAGAGGTATACAGCGAGAGACGAGGAGGAGAAAGAAAGAAAGAAAGAAAGAAAGAAAGAAAGAAAGAAAGAAATAGAAAGAAAGACAGAAAAAAGAAAGAAAGAAAGAATAGAAAGAAAGAATAGAAAGAAAGAGAAGAAAGAAAGAAATAGAAAGAAAGACAGAAAAAAGAAAGAAAGAAATAGAAAGAAAGAAAGACAGAAAAAAAAGAAAGAAAGAATAGAAAGAAAGAATAGAAAGAAAGAGAAGAAAGAAAGAAAGAAAAAAATGGAAAGAAAGACAGAAAAAAGAAAGAAAGAATAGAAAGAAAGAAAGAAAGAATAGAAAGACAGAAAGAAAGAAAGGAATAGAAAGAAAGAAATAGAAAGAAAGAAATAAAGAAAGAGAGAAAAGAAAGAAAGAAAGAAAGAAATAGAAAGAAAGAAATAGAAAGAAAGAACGAAAGACAGAAAAAAGAATGAAAGTAAGAAAGAAAGAAAGAAAGAAAGAAAGAAAGAAAATGAAAGTGAGAGACAATAAGAAAAAAAAAGGAAAAAAGACAGACGAAACGAAGGAAGAATTTGAAAGACGGAAGAGAGAAAAAAGAAGTCTTGAAAGACAGAATGAAGAAATTTGAATGATTAATAGAAAGACATTTGAAACGTTTGGAAGGAAACATTAAAAATATTTAGACGATTATATAAACAGATTTAAAAGAAAGAAAGAAAGAATGAATGAATGAATGAATGAAAAAAGAAAGAAAAGAAAATAAAGATTGAAAGAATAAAAAGAAAGAAAGAAAGAAAGAAGAATGGTAGGTGGCAAACAGGAAAAAGAGGAAATAAAAAATAAAGGAGAAGGTAATTGAATAAGAAAGAAAGAAAGAAAGAAAGAAAGAAAAATGAAGAAATTTGTCTTGAGAGAAAAAAGCAGAAAGAAAAATATTTAAAAAAGAAAGATTTGCGTGATTAAGAAAGAAAGAAAGAAAGAAAGAAAGAAAGAAAGAAATGAAGAAATTTGTCTTGAGAGAAAAAAGCAGAAAGAAAAATATTTAAAAAAGAAAGATTTGCGTGATTAAGAAAGAAAGAAAGAAAGAAAGAAAGAAAGAAAGAAAGAAAGAAATGAAGAAATTTGTCTTGAGAGAAAAAAGCAGAAAGAAAAATATTTAAAAAAGAAAGATTTGCGTGATTAAGAAAGAAAGAAAGAAAGAAAGAAAGAAAGAAATAAAGAAATTTGTCTTGAGAGAAAAAAGCAGAAAGAAAAATATTTAAAAAAGAAAGATTTGCGTGATTAAGAAAGAAAGAAAGAAAGAAATGAAGAAATTTGTCTTGAGAGAAAAAAGCAGAAAGAAAAATATTTAAAAAAGAAAGATTTGCGTGATTAAGAAAGAAAGAAAGAAAGAAAGAAAGAAAGAAATGAAGAAATTTGTCTTGAGAGAAAAAAGCAGAAAGAAAAATATTTAAAAAAGAAAGATTTGCGTGATTAAGAAAGAAAGAAAGAAAGAAAGAAAGAAATGAAGAAATTTGTCTTGAGAGAAAAAAGCAGAAAGAAAAATATTTAAAAAAGAAAGATTTGCGTGATTAAGAAAGAAAGAAAGAAAGAAAGAAAGAAAGAAATGAAGAAATTTGTCTTGAGAGAAAAAAGCAGAAAGAAAAATATTTAAAAAAGAAAGATTTGCGTGATTAAGAAAGAAAGAAAGAAAGAAAGAAAGAAAGAAAGAAAGAAATGAAGAAATTTGTCTTGAGAGAAAAAAGCAGAAAGAAAAATATTTAAAAAAGAAAGATTTGCGTGATTAAGAAAGAAAGAAAGAAAGAAAGAAAGAAAGAAAGAAAGAAAGAAATGAAGAAATTTGTCTTGAGAGAAAAAAGCAGAAAGAAAAATATTTAAAAAAGAAAGATTTGCGTGATTAAGAAAGAAAGAAAGAAAGAAAGAAAGAAAGAAAGAAATGAAGAAATTTGTCTTGAGAGAAAAAAGCAGAAAGAAAAATATTTAAAAAAGAAAGATTTGCGTGATTAAGAAAGAAAGAAAGAAAGAAAGAAAGAAAGAAAGAAAGAAATGAAGAAAGAAAGAAAGAAAGAAAGAAAGAAATGAAGAAAGAAAGAAAGAAAGAAAGAAAGAAAGAAATGAAGAAAGAAAAGGAAGATTTAAGAAATTAAAGGAAAAACAACTGGGAATGTAAACAGATAATGAAAGAAAAATAAGAAAGAAATACTGAAGTTGTAGGGAAAGAAAGAATAGAGAAACGAAAATGAAGAAAAATTTTAAAAGATTTGTGAGATAGTAGAAAAAATAATCCGATGTAACGAGAAAAACTCAAGCAACACACAAAAAAGCAACTAGAATAATAAATAATGCACGATGGACTTAAAGAATTGGAATAAGCGATGAAAGTCGTCTTTTTTTTTAAAATGAAGAAGCTCATCAAAATGGAGTCTGTTTGTTTTAAAGCGAATTTTTTAAAAAATGGCCGAAAATAGAAAGTTAAGATAAGAAGAATCCAAATTGAACGACCGAATAAAAAAATCTCACATTTGAAAAATGAATTAAAAAAAAGATTCTTTCTTTCTTTCTTTCTTTATTTCTTTCTTTCTTTCTTTCTTTGTCTTTCCCTAAAGACTTGCCCCTTTCTTTCTTTCTTTCTTTCTTTCTTTCTTTCTAATATGCATTTTTACAAAAGCGCGTTGTTGTCGTTGTTGTCGTTGTTGTTGTGTCTGTAATTGTTTTCTCATCGTTGCGTTTGATGTTGATACGGCAGATCCGCCCTTATCATTTTTTTTAGTGTCTGACTTGTATATAATAACGGGGGTTGAACATCCAAACATCCCCTTCTGTTTGTCTCAATGTCCTTGGTAAAATCCAAAGACGGATATGCAATGGAATTGGCCCTGATCTGGCATCTCGTCTGCAGTCGCTCTCAAACAGACGTGCCGTCGCCTCCCTCTGTCTTTTTTACAAATACTTTCATGGTAACTGTTCCGATGAGCTGCTTTCGCTGATTCCCAGACTTCATGAATTTAAGCGTTCAACTGGGCTGGCATCTCGCTCTCACCCTTTCACTGTCGAAACTGTTAAATGTAGCCGTCTCTTCTACTTCAATAGCTTCATGTCTCGCACTTCTCGCCTGTGGAACTCCCTCCTCTCTTCCTGTTTCCCTGGTAGCTATAATCTGCAACTATTCAAATGTAACGTCAATCGACGTCTCCAGTTGCCTTGATCTATCCCCTTTCATTCTCTTCATCCTTTCCTCTATCACTCCTATTTGCTCTCGCTCCAACTCTCTGTAACCCCTTGTGTGCTAGAGGCTTCCCGCCTTGCTTGGGGTGAAACGCTTAAAAAAAAATACCTCAAACAAGGAATGCCTCAGAAGAGGGGATTTTTGCTAACGCTCCCACCCGCCGAACTGACAAATTAATACCATATTTGAGACTGAACCCGCTCGCGCGGGGTCTAGGCAAATTTTGACCAGTGGCCTGAGCGTTCGCGCTCGGGTCCCCCCACGTCAAAACTCTGACCTTGTGTCGCATTCCGCCTCAGTAAATATTACTCCAAACAAGAGATAGGCTCATTAGGGCATGTGCAGAGGCTTGTCGTCACACACAGACATACACACACTCAGACACACACGCGCCCGCAAGTAAGCTTCGTAAGTAAAACCTTCGACTTATTTAGGCTCAAAGTACAGCGGATACGGGGAGCACAATACCACCGACGGTTAGGCCAAGTTTTCAGCTACGAAACGTGTTTCTTCCCTGTCTGGTGGTCTTTTCTATTCCAAGCGAACCTCGTGGCGCATTAAACATAACATAGAAAACTACATAGCATTTCTGATTAACTAAGCTTATATGATTTTCAGTATTTTGGCTGAGATGAAATGTGTGTCGGGGTGATATCGTTTTTACTTTGGCTTCTGTTTTAAGTAGCTCTTTACACGATTATAGCCCGGTAGAACTATAGCCTAATAGAAGCGAAAACAGACTCCTTTATATCGAGAGAGTGGGAGAGATAGAAAGAGAGATAGAAAGAGAGAGGAGAGATGGGGAGGGAAGAGCGATTCAGATTGATACAACAAAGAAAGATTTCGTGTTTACATATACACATACAGACATATCCATCTTGTGTAGGCGTGTCTGTTGATAGTAGAACTTTCATTACCTAATATACCCCCACGCCATGACGAACAGGGGTCTTTCAGCTTAGTTTATAGCGACCAGGGTTAGAGGTGAAGGTTAACCGTCGCTTGTAATACACATCTATATAACTTGTGGCGCTTAAAAGGTCATTCTCTGATATATATATATATATATATATATATATATATATATATATATATATATACTTTATTTTAGGGTATTATATTAAAAACATGTAAAAACGCTACACAAATGCAATCATGTTTCGATGCGTATTAACACATCTCATCAGGAGCTAGTACATAACTGGGAAATAGAATACTGCTTTCCTTTTGCATTGAGCCCTCTTTTAAATTGAATGTTACGAACGTCGGAATTGGATTCTATTCATTCTCATTTCATATACATACATGCATACTTATATATATATATATATATATATATATATATATATATATATATATATATATATGAAATGGACAAAGTCCCACAATTAATTTTTAAGACATTTATATGTTTATACGTTCTTTTTTATAGATGCAAATATTTAAGTAAATGCTCTGTTTATAATAAATTTTATTTATTTATATAAATATGTTTATAATAAATAATTTGTCCATTTCATAATGTATGACGTCATTTGTTTACATTTGGATACGCATTGAGGAGATATGAATGAATGAGAGAAAATCATGGAGAATTGTGTTTAAAACCAGTAAAATCGACCTTGCTAACCGAACGCTCCTCTGTGGCTCAATCGGTTAAAGACACATCAGGCTATATGAGGGTTCCGTATAGGATACAGGTTCAATTCCTGTCGGAGGACGCATATTTTCTATGAAAATTTTCTCGGACATTCAAGCCGATAAATGTTGTTAATACTGTTTATTATAAACAGAGCATTTACTTAAATATCTTTATATATAAAAAGAACGTATAAACATACATATATATATATATATATATATATATATATATATATATATATATATATATATATATATATATATATTAATGCATGTTAAATTAAATAATATAGACAAGTTTGTCTATTTATTTTAAGTAAGTTCCTTTCATATTGTCTGATAAGCTTAACAACATTATCATTGAAAGACGAAAGGAAATCACCATATTGATACATGTTTAAATCCAGTCTAAGCTTTCGGCTTACATAAGCCATTATCAGAGATGACAATTACTTTTCAGTATATCAACCAATACACGGAACAATAATGATAGTCTGTTTTTGTTGCATGAAAAATTTTAAAGCAACGACAAACTCGTGTATACGAGACGCGGAAGTGAAATCGCGTTGCTCCTCGTGACGTCACACATGACCATGCGAGAGTGAAAATGAGAAGTATTAAGTATGGGAAGTCGTTGGTATAAACCAATGGCTTCTGTTATCAACTATAGGCATTTAAGAATATAGTTGATAACCGAAGCCATTGGTTTTCCGTGCCTGCTAACAGTCCAGTGTCATCTGCATATCTTATGTTGTTAAGATTGTGGCCGCCAATGCTAAATCCTGGTAGGGTTTCCAGTTCTCTCAGAACTGCTTCGCTGTATAGGTTGAACAGGTCCGGTGAGAAGACGCATCCTTGTCTTACGACCCTTTCTATTGGCTGAACTCGTTCCCTATACGCCTGCATGCTGTTTGCTGCCAGTATAGGTTCTTGATTATTCTGATATTTTTTCTAAATATGTCAAGGCCGCTGAGCAGTTCCAGCAGATCCTTGTGGCGTATTTTGTCGAAGTGCTTTGCATAGTCTATGAAACATAGATACACGTCCTTCTGCATCTGTATCGCTCTTTCTGATAACATAGAGATTGATAATAATACATAACCAAACATTTTAGACAGAATCTATTTTGCATCATTCGGAAATTTTGTAGAAGATATAGGGTTTTTATTTTTTTTTGAATTGAAAACAGATAGGATAATAAGAATCCTTTGTTGTCCACCAAACAGAAGACCATTAAAATTGATCATACATTGGAGTGTTTGTTCCCATTTTCATTCTATCGCGATAGTTCTGTCTCTGAATAAACCTATTATTATCTGAATAATTTGTATTGTTTTATTTCATATCTGTGCTCAGTAAATCTATTATAATCTCAAGTGCTTCTTTCATTGAATCGCAGATAGACAAACTTTGTACTTTAAAAAATAGGACACAGAATCCAGAAAACGTTTGAAGAATATGACAAATAGAAAACCGTTTCATTCAAACTAAAATTACTCCTTTCGTCCTTTTCAGGCTTTATCAGATCAAAAAACGAAAGAAAAAAAATATATGTGTTGGTTTTTGTCTGTATGCTTAAATAATAAATCGTTAGTACTTTTTTTTCACTAAGCTGGCATTTCTCGGGATGGAAAAAAGAATGAAATTGTGCGACTTTTGTAAAAAAAAATAAAAAAAAAGCTGTTATTTTTATTATCTTTATAGTGATTTTCCAAACGTAGCTTAGATGTGGCGCGAGGCCGAAAGTAGGGGAATCCCAGTGAGGATCGAACTCTCTACTAATTGTTCTAGCGAGACAAGGTTGCTACATTACACCACGTCGAGGTGCCCTTATCTTTTTTTTCTGCATTGAATATCAGGTAAATCTTCATCCTATTTTCAGAATGGCGCCAAAGCAAACGATTCATATCGCCTTTTCTGAAATGAATTTAAAGTAAATCTTTATCCAGTTTTTCGGAATGGGTTGAAAGTAAAAGATTTATCTATATTTAGATCTGTCCTTGTGTTTTCCGTGTCTACAATATGTGTATAAAACAAGATACAGAATCCAAAGTTTGAAGAACCCGTTTCATTGAAACTAGATTACGCGTTTCGCCCTTACTAGGCTTCATCAGATCAAAAACGAAAGAAAAATAATCTATGCATTTATGCATGCTTAAATAATAAATCGCCAGCATTTTTCCGCTAAGCTACGTTTCTGGAAGGAAAGAATAAAATTGTGCGACTTTTGTAAAAAAAAAAAAACAAAAAAAAAACGGGAATTTTATTATCTTTTTTTTTTAATAATTGTCTTGTTTTTCTTGACATTTATTCATACATTCGCTCAGCTTTTCTGCATTGAATGTAAGGTAAATTCTCATTCTATCTGTACTTAATTATTGTACTTTTATTGGAACTTTTATGCCTAATTTATTGCGCTTTTTTTAAAAATTTTATACTTAATTTATTGTACTTTTATTTGAACTTGGATTTGTATTTTATATTCAATCGTCGTTCAAGTCAGTTCAGCGTATTTTAAACACTTCCCCCAAACGTCGAAATTAGCGAAGTTCAAAATTTAGTTTCGTTGGACTTTCAAATGCAATCCTCCAAAATTGCAAGCATCGGAATTCAGTATTTATTAACATTGGTCTTTCAAAAGCAATCCAAAATCTTACAAGTAGCTTAGTTCAAAATTTAGTATCACTGAAAACTAATCCCCGAAAGTTACAAGTAACGAACTTCAAAATTCAGTTGCTGTCTTTAAAAGTAACCCCTAAAAAGTTTGCAAGCAGTGAAATTTAAAATTTACTAACGATGGGCTTTTAAAAGTAGTCCCAAATAACACAAATTTTGAGATTAACCCTGCATTAGTCACTTTTGGATTTCCGAAATTAGATAGTACTCTGGGGTGTTTACAGACCCCAATGCAAAAAATGCTTATAGTGTTATAATTATGTAAAACTAGAATGTGTTTGCAACACGCTAATGCGTGTTGAAATCATCATAGTATTTTGTATTGTTGAAGTTATCGCTAACATTTTTGTCGAAATTTACAAACTCGACGTCTCGTTCAATTTCACAAACCAATCGTTGAAATTTGAATAACCTGATTTGTTTGGAAAAATACTTTGACTAAACTCCTACTTTAAATTAATTTAATTTTATATCACTTCATGGTAAACAATATTTATAAAAATTTTATTTTTTTTCCTTTTTTAACAGCAAAGAATAAATTTTTAGGATTTCTTACTCTTGAGCATGCAACATACAACTGGCCATGCGGAAATATTTCTTTCTGGAGCCAAATTCCAACTTTTTGAAGCGTTTGGCCTAGGGATTTGTTTATAGTTCTCGCAAACACAGGGCGAACTGGAAACTAGATTATTGTATATATAAAAGCTTAAAGAAAATATATTCCTCATTCTCTGATATTTTGAACAAAGACAAGATTAAAACAGTGAGTGAGAAAGAGAATGATAATGTTTTTGAGTAGCTTGTAATGACGTTAGTGTTATGGAGATATACATTAATAGGATAGGTTTGTGCTGAGATATTAGCCTTGTATGCGACACGCCATGTGGTTCGGTTGGGTCAAAAGAGTCGGTTCAGCTAGGGAAGGGAAACGAGACACGTCTTTTCACTAGGGCATCCTGTGATTGAATTGTAAAACAAGGAAGACCAAAGTCAGAGCCTTTTCCTCTTATACTGCTTTATCAATCTCTCCTATGAGTATCAGTCTTTCCAAACAGTCCTTCCCCAATATGTGCCCCAGAAATTTCAACTGTCTCTTCCTAATGTACGTTTGTCCTAAACCTTGTTCTGTCATCTAAATATGTTATGCGATTTTTTACTCTGTCCCAATTGCCTTTAATCTACCCTGTGAGTATCACATTTTCCAAGCCCTTTTTCATTATACGCTCTAGAAAATTCATTTTTGTGCCCATTTTCTCTAAAACCTCGTCGTTTGCTCACATGTTCGATCCATGGTCTCTTC
>OZ010596.1:90311735-90321735 GCA_963932145.1 Acanthosepion lycidas
CAGGCTTTAACTGACAAAACAGCAAGAATAAAAATGTTGGAGTTCAGGCTGACCAGTGATAATTATCTACTTTGAATGTGTAAGAAAAAAAATAAAAAATAAATTAAAATAGACGCCGAGAGAAAAAGGGGCGGGAAAAAAAGAAATGATGTCGTCTGCATATCTTTGGTCAGTCTGTTTCGGGTTTTGATATCTACAGTTTGCGGGCATCGAAGATACGGATTGTAGATTTTTGTATTTTATTCTGGAAGAAGAGGTAATTTCTGTCTTATTTCGGTCACTGTTAAATACACTCAACTCTCTTTTTGCAAAAGTGATACGTTCCAGAGACTACCGTGCAATATAAAACCGGGTAAAAAATATACATTGTACATATGAAAATTAGAGATAGGTTCAATCCAAATATTTTTAATAAAAAAATGTTAATTTTCATATACAAATTAATTAAATTATACGTTCCAGTAGCTAACGAGCAAAATAAAAATGTCAATTTTCATATAAAGGGTGTTTCATTAAGACGGATTATGTATAAGGATGTTTCATTAAGACGGATCAAAGTCAGCAGTAAATTAATCAGTGTTATTGGTGAAAATTTATTTATTTTTCTATTGTATCTTGTCATTTAAGTCATGGCAATTAAGTGTGAAAAACAATATCGCCCAAATGTCCGCCAAATATGAAAGTAAAAGAAAAATATCATTAGATGCTTAAACTTAACTCACATTAAAATCGGTCAAAGTTATTGGAACGCCCTTTACAAATAAACAGATGTTTTTATTTGTATATATATATATATATATATATATATATATATATATGATAATCATTCAGTCATTCAGTGTCACTACTAGACAGTAAAATTCTGTTGATTTTCGGTGGCGCAAAATCATTCTCGTCACTGGAAATATTTAATGACGATATATCTTCATGTGTATGTTGAATAAGATTAACATATTGTGATTCTTTTGTTTCACGGCTTTTGAATAAGAATTCGGTTATCCGTGATTTTGTTTTTGTTAGTTCTTTATATGATTCTTCATAAGGTGCTGTAATCATTTTCAAATCATTTTGGAATTGCACAGGTTTCCAATTTTATTGCCTATTCGGAGGCCTTCTAGAATTGTACTTTCAGATAGTGCAACCACTTCTTCATCATCACTACTATAAACTAACGTGGAATCATATACATTCTCTGAAAGACTATGTAGGTACAGTGCATATGTCCCTTCTTCGAAGAGTGGGGGATTACTATCCGAAAATAATAGATTGGATTCTATTTTACTTCGCTAAATTGTTACTTAATCACGTTACGTAGAGTTTCGGCATTTTGTAAATTATAATTGATTGATTGTTACTTAATCGTTTAATTGCCACTTGCAATAAATTCGGTCGTCACACAAGGAAAGATGTTTAAACCGTCTTGAAGTTCAAAAATAGTGCAAAAAGATAATCGGTTCTTTTTGTTGAACCGTGTTATTTCAAAACCGTGCAAAATGAATACGTGCAAAAAGAGAATTGAGTGTACTCTAATTTTAAAGAATAGGGGCAAAAAAAGAATTGAGGGAAACTCTAATTTTAAAGAATATGTGCAAAAAGAGAATTGAGTGTAACTCTAATTTTAAAGAATAGGGGCAAAAAGAGAATTGAGTGTACTCTAATTTTAAAGAATAGGGGCAAAAAAAGAATTGAGTGTAACTCTAATTTTAAAGAATATGTGCAAAAAGAAAATTGAGTGTAACTCTAATTTTAAAGAATTCGTGGAAAAAGAGGATTGAGTGTACTCTAATTTTAAAGAATAGGGGCAAAAAGAGAATTGAGTGTACTCTAATTTTAAAGAATAGGGGCAAAAAGAGAATTGAGTGTAACTCTAATTTTAAACGACATAATAGATTTGTTTCTTTTTTTGTTTCTTTTTTGTACGACTACGTCATAAAAGACTAAGCATTTTATTACCCATAATCTAAATCTATAAACTTTATTTCACTTTTTTTTTACATTATTGACTATTGGACTATTATCCCCTTCTTTGTTGTTACTATCGCTGGCTTTCATCAGGTACTTGTCGATTCGTATAAAATCCAGGGAATTTCGAAGTGAACTCTTTATTTAGTCTACAGGGATTGATTGTTCTCATTCCGCTGTCCATGTCTAAGTGACCTCAGGTCTTCCTCATATTTAATATTGATCATATTAAATTAAGAGTTGGGAAATTCGATGTGGTGTAATGCTTAGCAAGCTTGCCTAGATCAATTACAAATGAGTAGTGAGTTCGTTCCTCACTGGGTGGCCCATACTGTCGGCCTTGTTCCACATCTAAGCTATGCTTAGAAAATCATTTGGCACGTCCACGTGGTGTGATGGTTAGCAAGCTTGCCTCACTAGATAAATTACGAGTGAGTTCGATACTCACTGGGTGCCCCTTTACTCTTGGCCTTGTGCCACAACTAAGCTACACTTAATAAAATGGGCACGTCACCGTGGTGTAATGGTTAGCAAGCTGATCTAGCTAGAACTAGCTACAACTGAGTAGTGAGTTCGATTCTCACCGGGTGCTCCTCATTTTCAGCCTTGTGCCAAACTTTGACAATCTAAACATATTTTCTGGCTTTAAACAGTCTGTAAAGTGTTATTTTTACAAATGTTTATCCAGTAAAAAAAACGTGAGTCACTCAAGGTAGAGTCATTCTGTGTGGAGTTGTATTTGAAGAGGTCAAGATTTAATTATTGAACAACAATTTCAGAGATCGAGCAGAGACGTTAGGAGTTGAAGTAGACTTTAGGAAGAGGCGGAAATCCAATCCTAAACAGAAATCAGCGGACAAACTTCTACACTTGTTCAAAAGACCGGGGAGGAGTATGAACTGGGCGATAGGCAAACCTATCTAATCCCGTTAAATTGATAAGCTGTAGAAAACAAATCAGTTAATCAATCTTGTTCTTGTTCTTGTTCTTGTTCTTATTCTTCTTCTTCTTCTTCTTCTTCTTCTTCTTCT
This sequence comes from Acanthosepion lycidas, assembly GCA_963932145.1. Taxonomy (NCBI): domain Eukaryota; kingdom Metazoa; phylum Mollusca; class Cephalopoda; order Sepiida; family Sepiidae; genus Acanthosepion; species Acanthosepion lycidas. Next base: position 90,314,729 of record OZ010596.1, read on the forward strand.
ATTTTGTGCCGTGTCCATTCAGGACATGGACGGTAATGGTTAACCAAAATTTCCTGTTCTTTGTAGCTCATAGCAAATTTTGCTTTTTTTGCTATCTCTCCTCGCCCCTGTCCTTTATTCAAGCTCGTTAGGCAAGTTATACGCTGCTTTCGTATGTATCTTCTGTCTTTAATATGTCCTGTGAGTGTCAAATTTTCCAAGCCGTCTTTCCTCATTACGTGTCTTAGGAATTTCAGCTGTCTCTTTGTGATGCTACGAAGTTCCCTTTTTGTTTCCATTTTCTCTGAAACTTCGTCAGATCTTCTTTTCTTTTTTTTCGATAAGCGCTTAAAATGGATCCAAGTGAATAAAGCCAATAGGTTTTCAAGAGGACCATCCTTCGTAGGCTGGCACTAACAGCTTTACCAAATAAAAAAAAAACCCTATTTTCAACACTTCCAACAACAATAACAACAAACAATGAATAGAAGAGGAAATAATAAATTATGATGTTGAACTTCCACACAACCCTAAGGAAAAGGTTAGGAAAGAAACTCCCATCAGCGCTAGAAAGAGCGATAACGGTTAGTGGACTTGAAAAAATGTAATTGTTTGAAAAAAAAGATCTTATGAATTTCAAGTGTAAATTCAAATGAAGGTAATGTTAATTTTTCGGTCAATGAATGTCGAGTATTTGTTTTATGGAAAGAAATACACCATACAGCTGTGAAATAAAGATTATATGTGGCTGTTCCGTACATAATTCTAGTCTAAGCGTATTAACTTTTTTTTTTAAATATTAACTTGTTTCAATAGCGCCGGTTTTGGCATTACGCTTTCCGTTTTTTTATTTTTTTACTTAATTCAAGATAAACTTATTTGGTATATATATTAAGGCACAGTAGTCTATAAGTAGACCATATAGGTGTGAAAAAAGGGGTAGATGTGGTTGTTCCGAAGATAACTTCTAGTGTGAAAAAAAAGAAAGAAAAAAAAAGATAACGAAGAAGAAAGAGCGAAAGTGAAGAAGTAAACAAACACATAAAAAGTGAAAAAGAAAAAAGGGAAAAAATAAGCAAAGACAAAATGTAAGAAAGAAAGAAAGAAAGAAAGAAAGAAAAAGAGAGGTGTAAGTCATTAGGGAAATGTGACGAAAGAAAGAAAGACATAAAAGAAAGAAAGAAAGGTGCAAGTCTTTAGGAAAAGGTAAAGAAAGAAAGAAAAATTAATCTTATTAGGGAAGTCGGAGAAAGAAAGAAAGAAAGAAAGAAAGAAAGAAAGAAAGAAAGAAAAAAGAAAGAAAGAAAGAGGAACGGAAGGGGGTGAACAGGAAAAAGAGGAAATAAATAAGAAATAAAGGAGAAGGTAATGGAATAAGAAAGAAAGAAAGAAAGAAAGAAAGAAAGAAAGAAAGAAAGAAAGAAAGAATGAAAGAATAGAAAAGTAAGCAAAATGGAAAGAAAAAGGGAAAAAGAAGCAAAGACATAGAAAGAAAGAAAGAAAGAAAGAAAGAAAGAAAAAGACGGTCAATGACGCAAAAGCAAAGAAAAAAGAAGAGAGAAAGCAAAAACGTTTAATTACGCAAAGGCAAAGAAAGAAAGAGGGAGAAAAAGAAAGAAAGAATGAACGAGACAGTTAATTACACAAAGGCATAGAAAGAAAGGAAGAAAGAAAACAAAAAGAAAAAAACGAAGGGAGCAAAACAACTTCAATTGTAAGACAAAGAAAGAAAGAAAGAAAGAAAGAAAGAAAGAAAGAAAGAAAAGGGAAAAATAAGCAAAGATATAAAAAGTAGAGAACGAAAAAGAAAGAAGATGTAAGCAAATACATGAGAAAAGTGGAAAAGAAAGAAAGAAAGAAAAAAGAGAATGAATGAAAAATAAGCAAAGACATAAAAAGTGGAAAGAAAGAAAGGAAGAAAGACAGAAAGAAAGAGACAGAGACAAAAAAAGTAAGCAGAAACATAATAAAGTGGAAAAGAAAGAAAAAAAACGAAAGATATGCGCACATAATCTATTTTTTGAAAAAAAAGATGAGATGGACAGAAGAATCTTTGGAATGAGGAGAAAAGAAAACCAATAAAAATAAACGAAAATAAAAAAAGAAAAAGAAAAGAAAATCTCTAAAAGCGAGTTACATAACACTTTGTTTAGATGACGGGGTTATTTATCTTCTCACATCTGACGGGAAGTTTCGGACGCCATTTTAACAAATCACCAAGCGTTGAACTACGGTAGGCCAATGGGAACAAAATTTAAAAAGCCGAATCGAAAGTAGCATTGATAACAATGGAAATATTTTACGTGCAAATCAGTGTGCATATTCTGTTGACTGCATTAGCACGCGCATTAACAACGTACATAGACATGTCTATATTTCTGAGATGAGATATTATGTACAGTATTTACATTAGTCGGACTATTGTCCTCATCTTTGTCGCCATATTTGTCACAACGTTTCGGCCGTTGTACGCTCCGGCCTTCTTCAGGTGGTTGGAATTTCGAACTGAACCCTTTATTTCGATCACTGGGGTAGACTGGGGTGTCCTCAAGGACACATGGCACAGTGGATAAAGGTGTTGGTTAGATCCAGTGACAAACCCAAAGAGTGTGAGTTCAATACCCGGTTAAGGCAGTGGAGAACTTTCCGAGGGAAAATTAACAGGAGATAACTGATAACTGACATCCATCAAACATGGCACGTGGAACTAGAACAGTCTACCCCAGTGATTGAAATAAAGGGTTCAGTTCGAAATTCTAACCACCTGAAGAAGGCCGGAGCGTACAACGGCCGAAACGTTGTGACAAATATGGCGACAAAGATGAGGACAATACTCCGACTAATGTAAATACTGAACATAGACATATTTGCTGTCGAGAACGCGGATATAACATCTTTATAAGTCGTATTTAGCGAAATTGATACGTTTTTTAATGATGATAAATTTGATTGTAAATGATAAGACAATTAAGTATGTGTGCACTCTAAGCCTAGAAGGGTTGTAGATACCGTAATAATATATTATTTGTTTTAATTACTTTTGGAACTCCGTAACGATATTTAAATATATTCTCATATCATTTTAGTAAAACGACATTACTTTTCGAACGCGCTAATAATATTAAAATTTATTTTCCTATCCTTTCTAGTAAAACGTCATTACTTTCCGAACATCCTGATAATATTTTCATTTGTTTTCATATGATTTTTAGTAAAACGACATTATTTTCCGAACATCCTAATAAATTAATTTCATACCCTTTTTAGTAAAACGTCACTACTTTCCGAACATCCTAATAATATTTTCATTTGTTTTCATATGCTTTTTTAGTAAAACGTCATTACTTTCTGAACACCCTAAATACAGCCGTCCCACGTTTATCGCGGTTAATCAATTCCAGACCCTATCGCGATAATAGAATTTTTGCGAAGTAGGATTCTTTATTTATACATCGAATATTTTCGTAGTTAGATCACAGAAAACCTGTTTTCGAAATTCTAAATACGGTTTTTTGACATTATAGGAGCTCTTTAGACAAGAAATATCACCCCAGTAACCACCTTTACACATATATTATCCAATATATTAGACAATATAAGAGAAAATAAGACATATTAGACGTTACAAATATGTTATTATTATTGTACATTAAAATGCCACACAAAATTCTTACGCGTACATCGCTTCATCATTTAGTGTGAATCTAGAAAAATAATGCATCTTGTTCGATGATGAAGTGATGAAGAGATGTATTGCAAAACAAAGGTTACTGCTCCTCTAAATCATTTGCATAAACATTTCTTTATACTTTGGAAGGATTAATAAACATAATTTGATGTTTTCTTTTCAGTACCTCCTTTAAATCAATTATCCTATTTGCATCTTTGTATGTAGTTTTGGTTTTGTTACCAAAAATAAAATTTGGCTTTATTTTAATCGAATACTATTGCCTTGTTGTTTTGTACTCGATTTGTTGACAAATTACTATCTTCAGAACAATTTGATAAAATGTACCGTTTTGGAGTTATCGACAGTAAAAGTTCGGATTCATTCGCGTCTTTGGTGGCAGCCATTACTGGCGTTGTTTGCTAAGCGCGGAAGAATGTAGTTAAAGGCCTTCTTTTTTACTGATCTTACTCGTCCCAACTTGTTTCAGTTACTAAGCAAGAGGACTATATTGTGTGCGCAAAAATCAAGACAATTGAATATTCCAATCAAAGCTGTTCCGCAGCGAATGTATACAAACAACGCCAGTAATGGCTGCCTTGGTATGAATAGCTATGAATAGAATATTAACTTCTCTTGATTACTGCGCACGCAATATAGTTCTCTTGCGCAGTAAATGAGATAAGTAAGATCAGTAAACAAGGCCGTTAACTACATTCTTACGCACTTAGTTTTCCGCAGCGAATGTATGCAAACAACGCCAGTAATGGCTGACACCAACGACGCGAATGAATCCGAACTTTTACTGTCGATAAGCCCAAAACGGTAGATTTTATCGAATTTATCATCTCAAATTCGACTGAAGCATGTACAATTACACCTACATGTAAGTATTCTGGAAATTTTTAATGCGAACCGAGCGTGGGTGCTAAATTGCAAATTAACCAAAAACATTCTGATTAAATTACCTTTGTAGAAGACTTTTCGTCCCAAATTCTCTTAGCGTTAAATTCAAACTCACACTTTCTTTCTTGTCTTTTTCAGGTTTTACTGTGAAGAAAACGGTGTGATCATTCCAATTTCTCTCGACACATCGACCTCGAAAAAAGAATACAACTGAAAAATAAATAAATCAAATCACAAACACCCCGGTTGGATTTCTTAAGCAATCCACATTATTTCTGGTTTTCCCGAAAGCAAGAACAATTTTTCCCCCACTCTAAGGGTATTCTCATTTGATTTCTGTGTTCAAAGTTATCATACAACATACCTTTTTCCCATCTTTTAACTGCAACCGCTTTTCTTCACGAAAAAAAAAGAGAGACTAAAAAGGGAGATAAACAAAAAGAAAAGCAAAATCACTGGTTCTTGTCTTTTTGCTTGCCACAGAGATAAGTGTCTGATAATATTACTGAAAAAGGTGAAATTTTAAAAACGAAACGAAACACAAACTGCAGAAACTAAACACTTAACGATACAAATAAAAAAGAGGATATCAAAAAGAATTAAAAAAAAAAAAAGAAAGTTTGTATAAAAAGAGAGAAAGATATACGAACAAACGAAACTGTAAGCAACAAATATAAGATTTCAAAGAATTGAAATAAATAAATAAATATATATCTACATATATCTATCGAGATATAAATATATATATATATATCAAATAAAAGAAACATGGCGTGTGTTGAGATTAAAAGCATAAATCAAATACATTTGGGGCGGCACATGAGGTCTGAAATAGACGCTGATTTTTCAATTAAGGGTTGTTCTGTAACTTCGTCAGAAAGTGAAATGATTGTTGATAGTTTGCACTCGTCCACAACGTCGGACGATTTAGACAGTAGCGAGGATACTGTTCCCAAAACTACTGAGGATTGCGAGATGAACGACAATGTTTTTTCTCCGGAATCACCCGAACATGACCGAGAGAAAACGAAGATTCGTCGAGCAGAGTCCGAACTGAGCAGCAATAAAAACAACAAAAGTGTCGCTATGGTAACCGCGAACCCAGAAAATAATTTATCCAACAATATTATAAACCACAACAATATTAATAACAGTAGTAATAATAATAATGCTAATAACATCAACATCAATATTAACCACAATAACAACAATAACAAAATACTATTAGAAGGATTTTCAAAAAATAATTCCAAGGACACTACAGAGAATTTCCCTATCGGTCGAAACCCAACCGACAATCCCAGAAATCCGAAGCGACTCACCCTCAACGTGAATATCAAAAAAGACATGTCGGCTTCATTCGCATCATCCTCGTCTTCTATTCCTAAAACCTCTACATCACTATCTTCCTCATCTTCGTCACTGTCTTCTCCGTCAGCCATATCCCCCTCCTCAACTTTGTCCACGTCGTCGTCTGGTGGCGTTGCACCTTCTTCCGTTGGTGCTAACCCAAGTCCCGGGTTTATCTGCTTGGAGAGTGGCGCATACCCTTTGATTGCATCGCGGGAGCTGGGAACACGCTCGGCTAGTTACAGCGCGGAAAATCCCCTCGACCTGCGCAACAAAGCGGCACCGGCTTCTCTCCGCCGACGTTTTAGTGACGAAATTAGCCAGTTGCCAATCAGGAAGCTTGCTCGGCGTATGTTCACGAACAGCCGCGAGAGATGGAGACAGCAAAACGTTAACGGAGCTTTCGCCGAACTGCGGCGTCTTGTGCCGACTCACCCACCCGACAAAAAATTAAGCAAGAACGAAATCCTCAGGTTAGCAATACGGTATATCAACCTGCTGAGCAAAGTGATCGATTACCAAAAATCGCAGTCGCCCGACAGTGATCAGTCGATCGGAGAGGAGAATCGTAATAACAACAGCAGCAACAATAAGAAAGAGATGGGGAATGGAATAAAAGCAGTGGATCCTGAATTAGACGACGAAGAAGACGAAGAAATGATTGAAAACGTAGAGACAAGACACTCAGCAGCATCGCCGAATTCTTCTCCTTCTTCATTATTGACAGCAACAGCGACCGACGCTGGCATATCCAACTCTGTACCACCATTGTTGCCAGTAGGTCGATCCCACGGCATCCGGGATCCACAACACCAAACCGTGCTTCCTTATTATCCTCATTCGCATCTCCAGCATCACCACCATCACCACCACCATCACCATCATCATCACCTTGAACACAGCGATAACGGTAAGCAAATGCTACACATTGGATTGGATAAGACGAAAACAGTTTTGCACGTCAATCAGTCCGGATCTGATATGTCAAAGATGGAAGAAGACTGTTCAGTTTTAATGTCTCAGGAGCCATCGCCGGCTTCTACTTATTATGACGACACAAGTGGCGACGAGTCTTCCATGTAGACAAAACAAAAAAAAAAAAAGA
>OZ010596.1:90326735-90344235 GCA_963932145.1 Acanthosepion lycidas
TCCTCTTTGGATTTACCAATTCGGTTTACCAAGTTCCTTATAACTTAACTATATATATATATATATATATATATATATATATATATATATATATATCCGTGTGTGTGTGTGTATGTGTGTGTGTTGTGTAAAAATATGTAGAAAATAGGAAAGAACTCGTTAGGTAAATAATCCAAAGTTCTTTAGTGTTTTTGTTATTATTTAAAAAAAAATAGTGCTCGATACAAAAGTAGAACATAAATATAATTATTTATTTAAAAATATGATTCCAACGCTACATAAGAGTTCTCATGTTTCAAAACAAGAGCCGAAAACTTCAATATAATTATTTGAATTAAATTGAATTAAAGAACTAAGCTCTGTTCCATCTTCAAGCGAATTTTTTTTGGGAATAACTTATTCCTGATATATATATATATATATATATATATATATATATATATATATATATATATATATAACATTTGGAGACTTAATGACATTTTTGTGTCATTAAAAATGTATCCGAGAATTTACAATAATTGATAACATTTCCTCGTATAATGCATTCTGAAATCCATTAACACATTTCAAAAAGTTGGCATTCTATTTTTTTTTTTTTTTTTTTGCTTGTTAATTTTGGTCGCTTTTGTTTTATCAAATCTGCTTGAAAGAAAATGATATTTTAAAAAATATAGAATGTGTGATTTCTTAAAAAATAATTTAAAATTGTACAAAGAATAAACATGGCACGAAAAAGCGAAGACATGTTGAAATCAACTGACAATTATTTGGCGTCTCTTTTTATTTCTCGAAGTCAACCGTCTTTGTGTAAGCAGAATAACTTCCTTTACCCTCGGAAGCTACCCAGCGTAACATAAGTTGGCCTACTCTCTATCTATCACGTTTATTTATTTTTATTTTTATTTTTAATTTTTTTGGTTTTCGTTGTTCTTGTGAGCTATGAAATGAGTTTCCTTTTAAACCATTTTACATCACGTTATTATTAGTAATTCTGTTAACATTTTAAACCTGCCAACGATCCTCTTAGACAAGGTTTTGATCGAAAAGCAGGCCGCTGAAGAGAAATTACTCTATTTATTCCTTTCTGGCCGTTAATTTCAACATGTATCCGCTTCTTCATCTTATATATCGGAAAGACAAAGCGGACGTGTAATGGACAGCGACTCGGAATGAGGAATCGGAGAGCCGAGTTCGAATTCCATTCGGCTACGTTACGTTCATTTACAGCCAAATACCCCTGGGGAAGTCATGGATTCGATTCATCCCCTCCTCGTTATTTTTAAATAGTAGGACATTTATCTGGAAAGAAAAACATTGTTGTTCTCAAAAAAGAAATATTAATGCAACATTCTCTCTCTCTCTCAAAAAAATAAAAAAAAATAAAAAAAAAACCCAGAAAGGGTTGATAAGCCGTAAAAAACAAAGCCATAGTTGAATTTTGTATGCGGCTCCCAGTTAGGATCAAACTCACTATTCTGTAGTAATGGCGAAAGAGACAAGTCTCATTAACCATTACTCCCATGCCGAGGTACCTGAAATATGAACAACCGTGACAGAAAGGAAATGTCTGTGCAAAAATTGTTAATGCAATATTCCCCGACCCCGCAAAAAAAGTATTATTCTTCCAATCCCCCAAAAACTTATCAGATTAAAATAACCCACAAAGTGTTGATAAGCCATAAAAATCAGATCAATCGATCTGAAAGACAACATTTTTATTTTCAAGGATTTTTCTGCACAAAATTTACTGATACGAACTCTTTTCATTGAAATTTGTTTCCTGTAATTCACGCCAGAAAATATGTTCATTTGGGAAAAAAAGAAAGACGAAATTCTCCGAAAAAAAAAAAAAAAAAATCATTGGTACAGACGATATAACGAAACGAAAACGAGGCCTGACTTTCAATATTCATGAATAACGCTATAGTTTGTTTTTAAAATCATCTGTAAATGATAAAAAAAAAAAAATTATCTCCCCTTTGTTTTATTAGATTCAAAAAGTGTTTTAATATTTTTTGCTTTTTTTGTGGGAGATGCTTAACAAAAATATATAAAACTGATTTTTTTCAGGAAGGCATTAACCGTTTTTAAACCTCACTGACAAACATGTGGCATTTTCTGATAACGTTGCATTTATAATTTTCTAGAGAGAATGTTCGGGAAGAAAAAAAACAGAACGAAAAGGCCAGCCATATCTTAATAGTAATCCTGGTGACTAAAACATATTTTCATTTTTTTTTTTTTTTAAAGCAAGTGAACCATTTGATGAACATATCAAAAGAAAGTGTTTCAAACGTAACCTTTTCCCCTCTAAATGATTTGGTATTAACAATTTCACAACAAAATAACTTCGAGTTCTACTTCTCACCAAGTCATTTTTTTTAATCATTTCACCCCACGCAAGGCAATAAAGCCACTAAGACGCAACGGGTTACCAAGTGTGAAAGAATATGAGAAAAAAAAAACATTATTAAGGCGCGAGAACAATAAAAGAACTGTAATTAAGAAGACGGAAGATAACGACTGAAATTGAATTTAAATTTTTGAACATCAAATTTGACCTGGAAGCAGGAAGCGAGAAAAGAGTTCCACAAGCGAGAAGTGCGAGAGAAGGAACTGTTAGCAAAGAACTTACGGTTATATCTAGCCGTTTCACCTGTAAAATGATGAGACCTAGCTGCCAATCTAGTACTGCACTTAAATTCGTAAAGTCGAGATACCAAATATTGCTCATCGAAACAATTACTATGAAAATATTTATAGAAAAGCACAAGAAAGCTATGGTGAGAAATTCACTGGATCGAGATGCCAAGTCAGGACCAATAACATTGCAGATTTTTCTCGGTATTTTATCGAGAATATTAATTAATATGTCTATAAATAAATATGTCTCTTTCACCATGTCGAGCCAAACCAGAAATTGCTTACGTCATCGAATGAATTCAGCTGACATTTTTTTTTTTTAGTATTATTTCATTTTTTTTATGAAATGATTTTCTAAATAATTGAGTTTTTAAGAAATAAAAAAATAAATTTAAAACCCCACCAAAAAATCTGTTTTTGTTTCTTTAATTTTAATTTTGTCATTTCAAAAATTATTTTCATATAAGCTCTCTCAAATCTTGCAAGCATTCATTAAATAAACGAAAGAAAGAAATCTACCTCTTTGAATACAAGCGGTTGTTTGACGTTGCAAAATCAATTCTTCATATTCTATACATTCTCTGACTGCCTTCTCGAGATTAACTCGAAATTTTAACGCTTCATTTTGTGAGATATTCTAGTTAAAATGTCGTTTTTTTGTGTGTTTTTTTTGTGTGTTTTTTGTTTTTTTACCCCTAGGCTACAATTAGAATGATGAAAATTATCAGGTCATCCCATAATTTCTGTCCGAATTTTGAATAAAGAAAACAAGTGACCAAATGTTACATTTAATTACAGATTCAATCAACAATGTATTTTCCCTGATTATCTATGACTTCCTTCCATCTATTAACAAGCTTACTAATTTCATTACTGTAAAATTCTTTTGGCTTTGATTCGAAGAACTCACAAATGTCAGATTTAACCTCTTCCTGTGTTACAAAAGCTGTTTCTTCCAAATGATTCTGCAAGCTACGAAACAAATGGTAGTCTGAAGGAGCAAAATCGGGAGAATAAGGTGCATGAGGAATTTTCTCCCAACCAAGTTCGATCTTTTGTGACGTGATTCTTGCTGTGTGGGACCGCGCATTGTCCTGATGAAACATCACCTCTTTTCGATTCACTATAGCAGGGTTTTTTTTCCTCAAAGCTTGGTTCAAACGCTCTAATTGCGACAGTATATTTGAGCATTAATTGTTGCATTAGGTGGTAAGAATTCAAAGTGGTTTATTCCTTGGCGATCCCACCAGATTGAAAGAAGAACCTTTTGCCCATGAAGTTCCCTTCTCGGCTGTGGCTGGGGTCCTTCCCCTTTACCAAGCCACTGTCTACGACGCTTAACATTTCGATAAAAGATTCATTTTTCGTCACCAGTCACAAGTCTATCCAAAAAAGGTGAAACAAGTTGGCGAGAATGGAGAGAAGAGCAGATGTTAACTCGGGATTTGAGGTTGTTTTCAGACAATTCATGAAGCACCCATTTTCCAAGTTTAGGAATTTTTCCAAGTTGTTGAAGATGACGATGAACAGTTGTATGGTTTGAACTGAGAACCACTGCCAATTCCTCAACTGATAAAGCAGGATTTTCTTTAAGGGCTGCTTCAAGAAGCTTTTCATCAAACTCAATTGGACGTCCGGTTCGATCTTCATCTTCAAGGGTGAAATCTCCACCTCTGAATTTTGCAAACCATCTTCTGCAAGTTCTTTCATTCACACATTCCTCTCCATAAACTGAGTGAATGTTTCTCGCCGCTTCAGCTGCTGAGTTTCCTTTCTTGAACTCATAAAGCATTATGTGCCTCAAATGATTCTTGGGTACTTCCATGTTAGCAGGGTTTTAATCAAACAAAATTTAATTTTATTGTTCTCTGAAATAAAATTTGATCAGTTTAAATGCATCTAAACATAAAAATAATGTTCAGCTCCATTATAAAATACTCTTTAAATTTCGTTCATTTTAACAAAAAGTTAAAATTCGGACAGAACTTATGGGATGACCTGATATATATAGTACTAGACTAACCTTGACCTATTTGGTCACTGCTGGTTCAGGTTATAAAACATTGAAGTTGATTTCAGCTTTAAAAAAATGTCTGTTTGAAGAAAGTTGGAATAAAAATACTTACTGTATAAACAACTCGTATTTTTAAATCTTATTCACTTCAAATATTTTTGAAATCAGATTAACTTAAAAATATATCTTAATACGCCAAAAGGTATTTTTAAATCATATTCATTGAAAATAATTTTAAATATGCCAAAAAATATTTTTTTAAATATTTAAAATGCTCTTTGTTTGAAGAAGGTTGAAATATAGATAATTGCTCTGCAAATAACTGGACGAAACGGAAAATCTAGATCTCTTTTTGTCTGTCTTTAACTTAAAAATGTTTTAATTAAAAAGTTGCCTGCTTGATGACAGAATAAAAATATTTACTGTAAAAATAAATACGCATTTTTAAACCTTATTCGCTTAAATCAGATTAAATTAAATAATTATGCAACGGACGGACGCACCACGCAAGCACGCACACAATCATAGAGAGGTAGAAAGAGAGAGAGAGAGGTGTTAAGATAGAGCTGGAAAGAAAGAGGTAGGAAGAGAGAGATGGAAAGAGAGAGAGAGATGAAAAGAGGGAGGGAAAGAAACTTAAATCATTATGTACCAGACGCACCACGCAAGCATGCATAGAGAGGTGAAAAGAGATAGGTGGGAAAAGAGAGGTGGGAAGAGAGAGAAAGAGAGTTGGAAAGAGGGAGATGGAAAGAGGGTGGTGGGAAGAGAGAGAAAGAGAGTTGGAAAGAAGGAGATGGAAAGATGGAGGTGGGAAGAGAGCGAAAGAGAGCTGGAAAGAGGGAGATGGAAAGAAACTTTAATCATTATGCGCCGGACGCACCACGCAAGCATGTACAGAGGGACGGAAAGAAGAGGTAGAAAGAGATAGGCGGAAAGAGAGAGAGAGCTGGAAAGAGATAGGTGGAAAGAGAGAGATAGAGTGCTGGAAAGAGGGAGGTGGAAAGAGAGAGAGAGACGGAAAGAGGGAGGTGGAAAGAGAGAGAGCTGGAAAGAGGGTGATGGAAAGAAACTTTAATCATTATGCGCCGGACGCACCACGCAAGCATGCACAGAGGGGTGGAAAGAAGAGGTGGAAAGAGATAGGTGGAAAGAGAGAGAGAGAGAGGACTGGAAAGAAGTGGTGGAAAGAGAGAGAGAGTGCTGGTAAGAGGGAGGTGAAAAGAAACATAACTCATTATGCGTTGGACGGACGACGCACCACGCAAGCAAGCATCATAATCTTTTAGAATTATATAGATTTCTGGTATAGAAATGCAAAAGTTAAGCAAAATTCATACATTTCTATGCGAGCACCTATCTATAATGGCCGGTTTTCCAAGCACAGCCGTCAGCTAAGTCTATTAGCCGATCCCTGTTGTAGACACCAGCTCAGGCATGTTTTCTGAGCGGATCTTAGTTATAGTTTCTGGAAGTTACCGTATTATTTGACGTGATCAACAGTCTGAACAAGACCAGTACGCTCCAACCCTCGGTCACGATGACTTGTCAATTTGTGCTATCACAACTATCAACGGCTTCTGTCTGTCCAATTTCACTTACAATGCTTAGGTCAACCCGTAGTATGGTTAACAAACACTTTCCAAAAAACGACGGCAACTGGGATCGCCTTCGCTGGAGAGTAACATCAACAAGTCACCTTCATGACTAATGGACCATGGCGAGATTCGAACCTGGATCGTATGGGCGGAACAGTCAGTTATGTGCCATGCGTGATACACGCTTAGCTGATCATGTATCTTTTGATACATGACTGACCAGGCAGATTTTTTTCACGCAGTCGGTTGCCATTTCTTTCTGCAGTAGACCAGTTGCTTTCCAAGGTTATAGAACCAGGTTTGTCCTGCTCTTTACCCATAACTGGAGGGAGAGAAAGAGGATTCATACCTTTCCCAACGGTATTAGCAATTAAGTGAATGTAAGGTTTTCTCGACATAGTTGCCAGTATACAGGTGGCTTTTGTGGGTGTTGAACAAACACGAATGTGCCTGAGCGAACGTCTGAATTAGGGATTGGTTAGCCGCCTTAATAGACGTGTATCCTCGAATACGAGTGACCAGCTACTTTTTTATGGCTAGGGTAGTTGTATAAGTGCCCTTTTTCATTTTCTCTAAAAAATTTTCCTTTTCCATTTTCTCTAAAATTTTGTCGTTGTCCCCATGTTCGGTCTATGCTATTCTCAGCATCCTTCTGTAGAACCACATTCCTGTTGCTACAATCTCTTCTTCATCTGCATGTAGATTGTTCAGCATTAATTGTCATATAAGAGGACAGATATTACGTGACAGTTCAATACTCTTTTCTTTGTTTCTAACAATATTTTCTTACTTCTTAATACTTTACTTTGCTTCTGGAAGGCTTCTTTTACTATCCCAATGCGTCTCTAGATTTCAGTGTCACCCTTTCTGTCCTCTGTTAAAGCACTTCCCAGATACTTAAATTTTATAGTTTTTTGATTTTGCCATTTCCAATCCGTAGCCCACATCTTAGGCTGTTCCCTTTGCTTACAACTATATATTCTGTTTTCTTGCATTTAAGGTTTGGTCCTTTCTTCCTGTTTGTCCTTATGTAGGAGTTCTTGTAGTTTCTTTTCTGTATTTACTATCAACACTAGTAGAACTGACTCCCAAGTGGATGCTTTCCGACCACTACAAACTTAACTTCTTCAAGTCTAGGGTGAACGGTTATCTTCTTTACATATCCTCATAGATTGTATTTCTTACCTTACTGTTCATTCAACCTCTTTCTGTAACCCTCTACCTTGAGTAGCTCTTGGGCCTTGTATAGGACGAACATTAGTAAAAAAAATTAAGATGAACCGCTAATGCATTGGTTGTAATACTTGTAATGCCTGCTTATGAGTATACTGGGTGTCCATAAAGTTTGTGTGCACTTTAAAAAAATTATAACTTTATTTGTATTTGCGATAGAAATAATCTGTAAAAAAATGTTATAAAGTTTAATGTACCTAGTTTTAAGTATAGCTAAAATATTAGGTTGGTGCAAAAATAATGACGTAATAATGTCGTTTTTTGACGTATTTTTTAACGTCAAAAAACGACATTATGGCGTCATTATTTTTTTGCACCAACTAATGTAATTTCAGGCATTACTGTAAATCAGTTGGCAAATGTTTTCCGTGAACTGAAAAATCGTATTACCCTTTGTATTGCTAATGATGGAGGACATGTGGAAACTTAAATAAAATTTCAATAAAACCTTAAAAAAATATAGATATACTTCTTTCTAATCCTTTTTACAAATTATTTCTATCGCAAATACAAATAAAGTTATAAATTCTTTAAAGTGCACACGAACTTTATGGACACCTTGTATATGTCTTCATTTAATGTCTTTAATGTTTTACCGTATATCTGAGTCGAGTCAGATTTTTTAATTTTTCATTCAAGTTTAATGTTATTTTTTTTTGTTTTCGATCTTTTATTTATGGAAAAACGATGCATAAATATTTATATATCAAGAACAATTTTTGTGAAAACTATGGGGAAATCTATATTTGCCTTTTCATTTTTATGTGTGCCAAAGATTTCAATTTCTTCAAACTTCTTCATTTAATAGATACTTTCTCTATTCCCAATATCGGTCTGTAAAGAGAGAGAGAGAGAGAAATACTGAGTGAGACGAAGAGAGAGATAAAGCGAGAGCATGAAAGAGAGAGAGAGAAGAAATAGAGAGAAAGAGAGAGAGAGCTGTAGAGAGAGCGGAAAGAAGGGAGAAAGAGAGGTATAGAGAGAGAGAGAGAAAAAGAGAAAAAGGAGGAGAAAATGAAATAGGGGAGAAAGAGAGGTATAGAGAGAGAGAAAAAGAGAAAAAGGAGGAGAAAATAAAATAGGGGATAAAGAGAGTTATAGAGAGAGACAAAAAGAGAAAAAGGAGGAGAAAATAAAATAGGGGATAAAGAGAGGTATAGAGAGAGAGAAAAAGAGAAAAAGGAGGAGAAAATGAAATAGGGGAGAAAGAGAGGTATAGAGAGAGAGAGAGAGAGAGAGAAAGAGAAAAGGAGGAGAAAATGAAATAGGGGAGAAAGAGAGGTATAGAGAGAGAGAGAGAGAGAGAGAGAGAGAGAGAGAGAGAGAAGAGAAAAGGAGGAGAAAATGAAATAGGGGAGAAAGAGAAGTATAGAGAGAGAGAAAAAGAGAAAAAGGAGGAGAAAATAAAATAGGGGAGAAAGAGAGTTATAGAGAGAGACAAAAAGAGAAAAAGGAGGAGAAAATAAAATAGGGGATAAAGAGAGGTATAGAGAGAGAGAAAAAGAGAAAAAGGAGGAGAAAATGAAATAGGGGAGAAAGAGAGGTATAGAGAGAGAGAGAGAGAGAGAAAGAGAAAAGGAGGAGAAAATGAAATAGGGGAGAAAGAGAGGTATAGAGAGAGAGAGAGAGAGAGAGAAAGAGAAAAGGAGGAGAAAATGAAATAGGGGAGAAAGAGAGGTATAGAGAGAGAGAAAAAGGAGGAGAAAATGAAATAGGGGAGAAAGAAAAGATAAAGATACAGAGAGACTGAGAAGAAGCGAGGAACAGAAGCCGACAGAAAGAAAGAGAGACAGAAAATGAACGGTGGCGGGAAAGAAGAGATAAAGCGAGTGGTAGAGAGAGTGTGAAGAAGAGAGAAAGAGAGACATAGAAAGAGAAAGAGAGTGAGAAAATGAAAGGGAACAAAGGAAGAGAGCGAGTAGAAAAGGTAGAAAGAGAGAAATAGAGACAATGAAAGTGGAAAAAAGAGAAGAGATAGAGAGAGCGAGGAAAGAATAGAGAGAGAGAGGCATAGAGAGAAAGGAAGAAAGAAAGCAAAAGAGAAAAACAGAGGAAGAAAGAAGGAAGGAGGGAAAGAAGAGACAGAGAGAGAGAGAAGTAGAGAGTATAGGAAGAAGAGAGAAAGAAAAGAATAGAGAAAGAAAGAGTGAGAGGAAGAAAGAACGAATGAAAGAGGGGAGGCGAAAGAAAAGATAGAGAGAACTAGAGAGAGTGTGCAGAGAAAGGCGAAAGAGAAGGACATAGAGAGAGAAATGTAGATAAAGAAAGAATTTTCTGTCTGTATTGAGGTATAAGCATAAAAGAAAAACTGTTTTGGGGTTGAAACACGGCTTTCCGAAAAAGGGTCAGAGGTCGCTGTTCCAGTTAAAGTAATCTCCTTCATTTCATTCCGGACCCTCAACCCTCAAAAATCAGACTCATACCGCGCCAAGCTAAGTACGATATCGTGATAGTTTTAATAACTTTTACTTATCTTAAAGATAGAAAGGTTTATAATGAAAGTTGATATGAATGACAGATTACGAGGCAAAGCTATGCGTTAAAGTAAATATTGAATTACGTTCTTTTCTCTCGGAGAATAAGATTATCAAATCTTTTCCCCTTGACAACAAATCGGCGACCTGTGAGTTGAGCGTCTTTTTTCAAAATTTCGAAGACATTGAACCGAAGACTTGTCTCTTGTTAACGTTCTTGCTTTTAGAGTATTCCGCCTTTATTTATTGAGGTAAATAAATTTGATTTTTGGCAATAAAATCAAGCAGCTGTGGCTGGGTGGGTGGTGAGCGAACGAAAATAATCCGGTTTTTCATGCAAGGGCACTGGATCAAAGAAAGAAAAAAGAAAGAAAGAATTACAAACTAGGCAAAGATACAAAAAAGAAAGAAAGAAGGGATTGTAAATTATGCAAAGAAAGAAAGAAAGAAAGAAAGAAAGAAAGAAAGAAAGAAAGAAAGAAAGAAAGAAAGAATTGCAAATTAGTCAAAGAAAGAACGAAATAAAGAAAAAAGAAAGAAAGAATTTCAAATTAGGCAACGAAAAAATGAAAGAAAGAAAGAAAGAAAGAAAGAAAGCAGGAATTTCAAACTAGGCAACAAAAAAGAAAGAAAGAAAGAAAGAAAGAATTGCAAATTAGGCAAAGAAAGGAAGAAAGAAAGAGAGAAAGAAAGAAAAAAAGAAAGAAAGTAAGAAAGAGAGAAAGAAAAAAGAAAGAATGAAGAGTAGACAAAATAGGGAAAAAATGTGGAAAAAAGAAAAGAAAGAAGGTCTCAAATGGGCGAGTGGAAAAGAGAAAATAAAGATTTTAAATTAGTCAAAGAAAGAAATAAAGAAAAAAGAAAGAAAGAATTTCAAATTAGGCAACGAAAAAAATGAAAGAAAGAAAGAAAGAAAGAAAGCAGGAATTTTAAACTAGGCAAAGAAAGAAAGAAAGAAAGAAAGAAAGAAAGAAAGAGAGAGAGAAAAAAGAAAGAATGAAGAGTAGACAAAATAGGGAAAAAATGTGGAAAAAAAATGAAAGAAGGTCTCAAATGGGCGAGTGGAAAAGAGAAAATAAAGATTTTAATGGGAAAGTAAGCAAAGACATGAAAAGTGAAAAAAAAATAAATAAAGAAAGAAAGAAAGAAAGAAAGAACAAAAGAAAGAAAGAGAAAGAAAAAAGAAAGAAAGAAAGAACAATAGAAATAAGTGTGGAATAAAGAACAGAATGAAGGATTAAAAAGGACGAGAGGAAAAGAAAGAAAGAAAGAAAGAAAGAAAGAAAGGGTGGAAAATAGGCAAAGACATAAAAGTGTAAAAGAAAATAAAAAAGAAAGAAGAGTGGAAAAAGAAAAGAAAGAAAGAGTAAAAAGGACGAAAGGAAAAGAAAGAAAGAACGAAAGAAAGAATTGTAAATTAAGCAAAGATACAAAACGAGGAAAGAAAGAAAGAAAGAAGCGTGGAAAAGAAATGTGGAAAAGAAAAGAAAAGAAAGAAGTGGTAATAAGAACGAGAGGAAATTAAGAAAAGAAAGAAATGATGGGAAAATAAGTAAAGACGTGAAAAAGTGAAAAAGAAGGAAAGCAAATAAAAAAGAAAGAACGTAGAGTAGAAAGAAACGTGGAAAAAAGAAAGAAAAAAGAGTAAGAAGAAGTAAAAAGGAAAAGAAAGACAAAAGAAAGAGTGGAAAAATAAGCGATCATAAAAAGTGGAAAAGACAGAAAGAAAGTAAAAAGTAAGAAGAGCGGAAAAAAGAAATAAAAGGTGTAAAAAAGGATGAGGAGAAAGAAAGAAAGAAAGAAAGAAAGAAAGAAAGAAAGGGAAAGTAACCAATGGCATAAAAAGGGGAAAAGAAAAAAAGAGAGAAAGAAAGAAAGAGTGAACAAATAACCAAAGAAATAAAAAAAACGGTAAAGAAAGGAAATAAAGAACTAACCCAAAAGAAGAAAGAACCTCGTAAAAGAGTCAAAAATGAAACTGGAACAGAAAGAAAGAAAGAAAGAAAAAAAGAAAGAAAGAAAGAAAGAAAGAGAAAGAAAAAAGAAAGAAAGAAAGAGAAAGAAAGAAAGAAAGAAAGAGTAAGAAAAAAGAAAGAAAGACAGAAAGAGTAGGAAATTAAGCAAAGACATAAAAAATGGGGAAAAATGGAAGAAAAAGGAAAGAAAAAATAAATGTTGTAAAAAAATGAAACTGGAACAGAAAGAAAGAAAGAAAAAAAGAAAGAAAGAAAGAAAGAAAGAAAGAGAAAGAAAAAAGAAAGAAAGAAAGAGAAAGAAAGAAAGAGTTAGAAAAAAGAAAGAAAGACAGATAGAGTAGGAAATTAAGCAAAGACATAAAAAATGGGGAAAAATGGAAGAAAAAGGAAAGAAAAAATAAATGTTGTAAAAAAATTGTAAAAAATAAAGAAAGAATGTAAATGAAACAACAGAGGGACAAGAAAGAAAAAAAATGAGACAAATAAAACCAGTGAAAGAAAGCGCGGGAAAGAAAGAAAGCGCGGGAAAGAAAGAAATCGCGGGAAAGAAAAAAAGCGCGGGAAAGAAAAAAAGCGCGGGAAAGAAAGAAAATTGAACACTGGGAAATAAGAAAGAGTGGAAAAGAAAGAACAAAAAGACAAGAAAAAGAGAAAAAGAAAAAAAAAAAAGAAAAGACGAATATTATATTAGTTAATGCAAAACGTATCCTGGTGAGTCTTTTTCTATGTGCTCTGTCACTTTAGAAAGTCGGTGATCATTATTTAGATTCTTCGGACTATTGTCCTCATCTTTGTAACCATATTTATTATAACGTTTCGGCCGTTGTACGCTCCGGCCTTCTTCAAGTGCTTGGAATGTCGATCTGAACACTTTATTTCGCTCACTAGGGTAGACTGGTCTAGTTCCACGTGTCATGTTTAATGGATGTCAGTTATCAGTTATCTCCCGTGAATTTCCCTCTGAAAGTTCTTCACTGCATTCACCGGGTATTGAACTCACACTCTTTGGGTCCTGTCACTGGATCTAACCAACGCCGTTATCCACTGTGCCATAAGTAATGTAATAAATATGGCGACAAAGATGAGGACAATAGTCCGAATAATGTAAATAGTGTACATAATACCTCATCTCAGAAATATAGACAGATACTAAAGGGCCGAAACGTTGTAATAAATATGGCGACAAAGATGAGGACAATAGTCCGAATAATGTAAATAGTGTACATAATACCTCATCTCAGAAATATAGACAGATACTAAAGGGCCGAAACGTTGTGATAAATATAGCGACAAAGATGAGGACAATAGTCCGAATAATGTAAATAGTGTACATAATACCTCATCTCAGAAATATAGACAGATGCTAAAGGGCCGAAACGTTGTAATAAATATGGCGACAAAGATGAGGACAATAGTCCGAATAATGTAAATAGTGTACATAATACCTCATCTCAGAAATATAGACAGATACTAAAGGGCTGAAACGTTGTAATAAATATGCTGACAAAAATGAGGACAATAGTCCGAATAATGTAAATAGTGTACATAATACCTCATCTCAGAAATATAGACAGATACTAAAGGGCCGAAACGTTGTAATAAATATGGCGACAAAGATGAGGACAATAGTCCGAATAATGTAAATAGTGTACATAATACCTCATCTCAGAAATATAGACAGATACTAAAGGGCCGAAACGTTGTAATAAATATGGCGACAAAGATGAGGACAATAGTCCGAATAATGTAAATAGTGTACATAATACCTCATCTCAGAAATATAGACAGATACTAAAGGGCCGAAACGTTGTAATAAATATGGCGACAAAGATGAGGACAATAGTCCGAATAATGTAAATAGTGTACATAATACCTCATCTCAGAAATATAGACAGATACTAAAGGGCCGAAACGTTGTAATAAATATGGCGACAAAGATGAGGACAATAGTCCGAATAATGTAAATAGTGTACATAATACCTCATCTCAGAAATATAGACATATACTAAAGGGACGAAACGTTGTAATAAATATGGCGACAAAGATGAGGACAATAGTCCGAATAATGTAAATAGTGTACATAATACCTCATCTCAGAAATATAGACAGATACTAAAGGGCCGAAACGTTGTAATAAATATGGCGACAAAGATGAGGACAATAGTCCGAATAATGTAAATAGTGTACATAATACCTCATCTCAGAAATATAGACAGATGTTGAAGGGCCGAAACGTTGTAATAAATATGGCGACAAAGATGAGGACAATAGTCCGAATAATGTAAATAGTGTACATAATACCTCATCTCAGAAATATAGACAGATATTAAAGGGCCGAAACTTTGTAATAAATATGGCGACAAAGATGAGGACAATAGTCCGAATAATGTAAATAGTGTACATAATACCTCATCTCAGAAATATAGACAGATACTAAAGGGCCGAAACGTTGTAATAAATATGGCGACAAAGATGAGGACAATAGTCCGAATAATGTAAATAGTGTACATAATACCTCATCTCAGAAATATAGACAGATGTTGAAGGGCCGAAACGTTGTAATAAATATGGCGACAAAGATGAGGACAATAGTCCGAATAATGTAAATAGTGTACATAATACCTCATCTCAGAAATATAGACAGATACTAAAGGGACGAAACGTTGTAATAAATATGGCGACAAAGATGAGGACAATAGTCCGAATAATGTAAATAGTGTACATAATACCTCATCTCAGAAATATAGACAGATACTAAAGGGCCGAAACGTTGTAATAAATATGGCGACAAAGATGAGGACAATAGTCCGAATAATGTAAATAGTGTACATAATACCTCATCTCAGAAATATAGACAGATGTTGAAGGGCCGAAACGTTGTAATAAATATGGCGACAAAGATGAGGACAATAGTCCGAATAATGTAAATAGTCTACATAATACCTCATCTCAGAAATATAGACAGATACTAAAGGGACGAAACGTTGTAATAAATATGGCGACAAAGATGAGGACAATAGTCCGAATAATGTAAATAGTGTACATAATACCTCATCTCAGAAATATAGACAGATATTGAAGGGCCGAAACGTTGTAATAAATATGGCGACAAAGATGAGGACAATAGTCCGAATAATGTAAATAGTGTACATAATACCTCATCTCAGAAATATAGACAGATACTAAAGGGCCGAAACGTTGTAATAAATATGGCGACAAAGATGAGGACAATAGTCCGAATAATGTAAATAGTGTACATAATACCTCATCTCAGAAATATAGACAGATACTAAAGGGCCGAAACGTTGTAATAAATATGGCGACAAAGATGAGGACAATAGTCCGAATAATGTAAATAGTGTACATAATACCTCATCTCAGAAATATAGACAGATACTAAAGGGCCGAAACGTTGTAATAAATATGGCGACAAAGATGAGGACAATAGTCCGAATAATGTAAATAGTGTACATAATACCTCATCTCAGAAATACAGACAGATACTAAAGGGCCGAAACGTTGTAATAAATATGGCGACAAAGATGAGGACAATAGTCCGAATAATGTAAATAGTGTACATAATACCTCATCTCAGAAATATAGACAGATACTAAAGGGCCGAAACTTTGTAATAAATATGGCGACAAAGATGAGGACAATAGTCCGAATAATGTAAATAGTGTACATAATACCTCATCTCAGAAATATAGACAGATACTAAAGGGCCGAAAGGTTGTAATAAATATGGCGACAAAGATGAGGACAATAGTCCGAATAATGTAAATAGTGTACATAATACCTCATCTCAGAAATATAGACAGATACTAAAGGGCCGAAACTTTGTAATAAATATGGCGACAAAGATGAGGACAATAGTCCGAATAATGTAAATAGTGTACATAATACCTCATCTCAGAAATATAGACAGATACTAAAGGGCCGAAACTTTGTAATAAATATGGCGACAAAGATGAGGACAATAGTCCGAATAATGTAAATAGTGTACATAATACCTCATCTCAGAAATATAGACAGATACTAAAGGGCCGAAACGTTGTAATAAATATGGCGACAAAGATGAGGACAATAGTCCGAATAATGTAAATAGTGTACATAATACCTCATCTCAGAAATATAGACAGATACTAAAGGGCCGAAACGTTGTAACAAATATGGCGACAAAGATGAGGACAAAAGTCCAAATAATGTAAATAGTGTACATAATACCTCATCTCAGGAATATAGACAAATACTGTCGCTGATCATGTCTCTCTATAATCTTTGTAGCTCTTATTTTTAGTTCAAAATTGGTACACTGCACCAAAAAGAGATATGTTACCAGAATGGTTCGAGATTTCGTTTTGATGTAACAATTTCTTTGTAAAACAGGCGAGAGTAATGTAAGCGTTAGGAAGAACAATGACAAAATTAAAATTAAATTTAAAAAAGAAGCCATACAGTTCATTGAAAATACATTGTATTTCTAAAATACGACATATCTGATCAGATCAGTTGATGATAAAAAAGGAAAAAGATGTAGGATGCGGTGTTGCCTTTTCATTGCCCCGTAAATTGACGAATCAGCAGCTCGCGTAAAGGCGAGATTTCCTAGTACAAAAGGAGTTTCTCCCACGAGAATACTTAAGCAATGGGAGAGTTCCTCTCACCCACTTCACCATCTCCGTCACTGTCAAGTAGTCGGCAAAATGTCTTTACTAGGTACAATAAAAGTAGCCAATATAGACCAAATGTATTGTGCAATTTATTACTACAAGTAAGCCTTGCCCCTGATTAAGAAAAAAATGGTCGATGTGATTGTAAGACTTTGAAATATTAGCAGCGATTTAGATAAAGTCAGTGGCACAACCACGACGGTCCACAACGAAACGTAACCGCTAAACACATCATGCCGGATAATAGGCAATGTAAAATCGAGAAATCCGGAATATAAATAAAGACAATTTCGAATCAACGGATTCATTTCACGTGTGAGTAAACGCTGTTAGTCATGTGACTAGTATCGTATTAGCATTCCGGCAAGTCTTCCTGATGAAACTGGGACTTGCGCTCATTTAATAAGCATTTTACAGGAAGTGACGGGTTTGCGACGAGAATATATCAACTGTAAAGAGACTTCATGACAACTTTATCAAGGTCGTTAAAAAGTATTTCTATCTTGGCATTCTTTGGCGGCCATCAGACAGATCTCGCCTCTGCATATCTTATCTATTTTCTTATCTGGGTCACTTAAAGAAATTAGCATATCTATTTAAGAAATGCATACCTACGCCAACCGAAGGATATACGTATCTGCTAAGTCACTCGATGGAAATACATACCTGTTAAAATCACTCGACAGGTCTAAGTCATTGAGGGAAATACGTAACTGTCTAAGTTACCCGTGTGTTATACGTACCTAGATATCACTGGAGGGATATACATACCTGCCAAAGTCACTTGAGAGAAGTACGTACCTGTGTAAGTCACTTGAGGGAAATACGTACCTGTCTAAGTTACCCGTGTGTTATACGTACCTAGATATCACTGGAGGGATATACA
>OZ010596.1:90351735-90369235 GCA_963932145.1 Acanthosepion lycidas
TATATTTATACGTTCTTTTCAAAGATACACATATTTAAATAGATGCTCTGTTTATAATAAACAGTATTAAAAACATTTACCGGCCTGAATGTCCGAGAAATTGTCATAGAAAATATGCGTCCTCCGACAGGAATAGAACCTGTATCCTATTCGGAACCGTCATTTAGCTTGACGTGCCTTTAACCGATTTGGCCACAGAGGAGCGTTCGGTTAGCAATGTCGATTTTACTGTTTTAAAAAATGTCTTAAAAGATAATTGTCGAACTTTGTCCATTTCATCATTTGTTTACATTTGGATGCGCATCGAGCACATATGAATGTACGAGAGAAAATCATGGAGAAATGTATTTAAAAACAGTAACATCGACCTTAACATCGTTCTTAAGTGTCATGGTTTAGAGATGGAAGTCCTTCAGAATCGGTAGAAAATAAATGAAAGCATAGTTTTTTTTTTATCCGTTTTATGCGTTGTACATACTGTTAGTATGTTATAAATATGGGTATACGGTGGAGTAATGGATAGCTGATCTGAGAACGGAATCGGATAGCCGAGTTCGAATTCCAGTCGAATCCATTATATTCACTACTACCCGCCCACTCAGCTATGGATAAAATAGCCTTGGATGGCAACTGGTCTACCACAGAAAGAAATGGCAGCCTACTTCCGGAAAAATTTGCCTCGTCAGTCATGTATTGAAAGATACATGATCGCCTAAGCAGGTATCACGCAGGGCACATAACTGACTGACTGACCCTTGGGAAAGGTATGAATCCTCTTCTCCCCCCAACAGGACAGACCGGGTTCTATAGTCTTAGATAGCAACTGGTCTACCACAAAAAGAAATGGTAAACTACTGCGGGAAAAAAAAATCTGCCTCGTCAGTCATGTATCGAAAGATACATGAACGCCTAAGCCTGTATCACGCAGGGCACATAACTGACTGATTGACTTACTGACTGACTGGCCCTTGGGAATGGTATGAATCCTCTTCTTCTCCCTACCCCCAGCAGGACAGACAGGAATCTACAGCCTTGGATGGCAACTGCTCTACCATAGAAAGAAATGGCAACCGACTGCGGGAAAAAAATCTGCCTCGTCAGTCATGTATCGAAAGATACATGATCGCCTAAGAGTGTATCACGCATGCCATGAATCTCGACCGAGTTATAAGATATATTTGAAAAAAACGTTCATGAAAGTATGTTTCTAAAATAATATATGTCCCTTCAAGAGGTGAGTGATCATGGCTCTCCAGATCTTCTTCAGCTCCTTTACGATCCTCCTTCGCTATTCTGTGATTTCTTCCTCCATAAATTCTGCCACAAGTTCTGACCTTCACGGCTATTTTCTCCCATTCTTTCTTTCTTTCTTTCATGGTGCTCACTTTGTAGCTAGCCCTCCCAATTTCCTTCATATTCCATTTGTGAGATGTAAGTTCAGCCCGAGCAGCTCCTTCCTGCGAACCGCTGCTCTCTGGAACCGGCTCCCAACAGGGTGTTTTCCTGATTACTATAATCTTAACATGTTCAAGTCTAGGATTAACAATTATCTTCCCAACATATTCCCATAAACAGTGCCTCTTATTTTGTAACTCTCTAGTGGATCGAGTGGCTCCCAAGCCTTGTACACGGTGAACATCATTGTAAAAGAAAAATGTCAAGTAGATTACCGTTATTTTTTTTTTTTGTTTTTTTGGTTTTTTGCTTCAATGTGCCGTGTGAGTGTTAAATTCTCCAAGCCTTCTTTCCTCGCTACGTGTCCTCGAAATGTGCTTATTTCTGCTGGTCATCGGCAACTTCTCTGTCGTTCTTGTTCAAGCTAAATCTTCCAAATTTGCCACACACGCTCCCTATTGTATTTTCGACCGTTTCTTCACTGAAAGGCGAAATTGTCCAGAAGTTTCCTATTAATTTATTTCGTTTTTCATCTCACACTTAATTGTAAATTCTCTCTCTCTCTTTTTCTCTTTGACTATGGCGCACTTTCATCCATTTTAAGTGCGCTAAAAGCCTATGAGAGTGAGTGGGCGTACAGATGGTATCCGGGCCATGTGTCAAAGTGGGGGTGGGGACATAGGAGAAGAGAGGCCCCAATAATATCCTGGGATCTCAGAAAATGCGTGCTTATATTGGAGACTAGCGTTTATATATTATGCAGTCCTTTCATAGTTTTATATATGCGTAAACCGTAGAATTTATGATCCATATATTTGTTAGATGTCTAATCGAGAACGTAATTGGCGAGAAGAGAAAGAAACTTTGTTCGCCCTGAAAAAAAAAAGAAAAAAAAAACAAACTTCTCTAACAGGCACTGATTGCAGGCGATAATACAGCAATTATCCTTTCATAGGTGGCATGTTCTTCCTTTCTAGGAAGTACTAAATAATTGATAATCTTCTGTTAAATTTTAAAACAAATTAAAAACAACTAACTAGATTCATATGTTTCGAACATTTCTCCAAATAGTTCAAAAATAATTCAGCAGACGATATTATTTCATTTATGGTAACGGTATCTTGGTATTTATCAATCCACCCACGAGGATCGAATGTAGCACAAGGCCGGTTTAATGTGGGTAGCCCGCGAGCCCGTAGCCTCGGCCAAAAATATGACCTTTGAACCCGCCTAGACGGGTTCAGGTCCTGTCTACCTCCCCGAAGGAAACCTTGCCCTTCGGCAAAGCTTCCTCCGAGTTCCTCTCTGCATTAGAGAGTTCGACAGAAGCCAGCCCGGATGATCACAAAGCACAGATACTACACTTTGATCCTAAACGGGCCGAGCAACGGTATCTTGGTATTTATCAATCCACCCACGAGGATCGAATGTAGCACAAGGCCGGTTTAATGTGGGTAGCCCGCGAGCCCGTAGCCTCGGCCAAAAATATGACCTTTGAACCCGCCTAGACGGGTTCAGGTCCTGTCTACCTCCCCGAAGGAAACCTTGCCCTTCGGCAAAGCTTCCTCCGAGTTCCTCTCTGCATTAGAGAGTTCGACAGAAGCCAGCCCGGATGATCACAAAGCACAGATACTACACTTTGATCCTAAACGGGCCGAGCAACGGTATCTTGGTATTTATCAATCCACCCACGAGGATCGAATGTAGCACAAGGCCGGTTTAATGTGGGTAGCCCGCGAGCCCGTAGCCTCGGCCAAAAATATGACCTTTGAACCCGCCTAGACGGGTTCAGGTCCTGTCTACCTCCCCGAAGGAAACCTTGCCCTTCGGCAAAGCTTCCTCCGAGTTCCTCTCTGCATTAGAGAGTTCGACAGAAGCCAGCCCGGATGATCACAAAGCACAGATACTACACTTTGATCCTAAACGGGCCGAGCAACGGTATCTTGGTATTTATCAATCCACCCACGAGGATCGAATGTAGCACAAGGCCGGTTTAATGTGGGTAGCCCGCGAGCCCGTAGGCTCGGCCAAAAATATGACCTTTGAACCCGCCTAGACGGGTTCAGGTCCTGTCTACCTCCCCGAAGGAAACCTTGCCCTTCGGCAAAGCTTCCTCCGAGTTCCTCTCTGCA
The DNA here is from genome assembly GCA_963932145.1 of Acanthosepion lycidas. Taxonomy (NCBI): domain Eukaryota; kingdom Metazoa; phylum Mollusca; class Cephalopoda; order Sepiida; family Sepiidae; genus Acanthosepion; species Acanthosepion lycidas. The sequence goes on from OZ010596.1 coordinate 90,355,263, forward strand.
TTAGAGAGTTCGACAGAAAGCCAGCCCGGATGATCACAAAGCACAGATACTACACTTTGATCCTAAACGGGCCGAGCAACGGTATCTTGGTATTTATTAATCCACCCACGAGGATTAAATGTGGCACAAGGCCGGTTTAATGTGGGTAGCCCGCGAGCCCGTAGGCTCGGCCAAAAATATGACCTTTGAACCCGCCTAGACGGGTTCAGGTCCTGTCTACCTCCCCGAAGGAAACCTTGCCCTTCGGCAAAGCTTCCTCCGAGTTCCTCTCTGCATTAGAGAGTTCGACAGAAGCCAGCCCGGATGATCACAAAGCACAGATACTACACTTTGATCCTAAACGGGCCGAGCAACGGTATCTTGGTATTTATCAATCCACCCACGAGGATCGAATGTAGCACAAGGCCGGTTTAATGTGGGTAGCCCGCGAGCCCGTAGCCTCGGCCAAAAATATGACCTTTGAACCCGCCTAGACGGGTTCAGGTCCTGTCTACCTCCCCGAAGGAAACCTTGCCCTTCGGCAAAGCTTCCTCCGAGTTCCTCTCTGCATTAGAGAGTTCGACAGAAGCCAGCCCGGATGATCACAAAGCACAGATACTACACTTTGATCCTAAACGGGCCGAGCAACGGTATCTTGGTATTTATCAATCCACCAACGAGGATCGAATGTAGCACAAGGCCGGTTTAATGTGGGTAGCCCGCGAGCCCGTAGGCTCGGCCAAAAATATGACCTTTGAACCCGCCTAGACGGGTTCAGGTCCTGTCTACCTCCCCGAAGGAAACCTTGCCCTTCGGCAAAGCTTCCTCCGAGTTCCTCTCTGCATTAGAGAGTTCGACAGAAGCCAGCCCGGATGATCACAAAGCACAGATACTACACTTTGATCCTAAACGGGCCGAGCAACGGTATCTTGGTATTTATCAATCCACCAACGAGGATCGAATGTAGCACAAGGCCGGTTTAATGTGGGTAGCCCGCGAGCCCGTAGCCTCGGCCAAAAATATGACCTTTGAACCCGCCTAGACGGGTTCAGGTCCTGTCTACCTCCCCGAAGGAAACCTTGCCCTTCGGCAAAGCTTCCTCCGAGTTCCTCTCTGCATTAGAGAGTTCGACAGAAAGCCAGCCCGGATGATCACAAAGCACAGATACTACACTTTGATCCTAAACGGGCCGAGCAACGGTATCTTGGTATTTATTAATCCACCCACGAGGATTAAATGTGGCACAAGGCCGGTTTAATGTGGGTAGCCCGCGAGCCCGTAGGCTCGGCCAAAAATATGACCTTTGAACCCGCCTAGACGGGTTCAGGTCCTGTCTACCTCCCCGAAGGAAACCTTGCCCTTCGGCAAAGCTTCCTCCGAGTTCCTCTCTGCATTAGAGAGTTCGACAGAAGCCAGCCCGGATGATCACAAAGCACAGATACTACACTTTGATCCTAAACGGGACGAGCAACGGTATCTTTGGTGATTGCGTTATTCACTTTTCCTCGTTTGATAATGTTATATTCCATGCTAATAGGAATATATACTTGAAAAACAAGGTGGATAAAATAAGTAAAGGTTTATTGTAAAAATAAACCAGTACAATAAGAAAAAATTTCCCATAGAACCCGCATAAACGGTTTCGGGTCTGTCTACTTCCCCGGACGAGGCTATGCCGAAGGGTAAAGTCTCGGCCGGGTTCCTCTCTGCTCGGAGGCAGAGAGTTTGACCAGCACAGCTGGAAAAGTGTCCAGCTGGTATATTTACTAACCTCCCTACGCGATCAGATGTAGCACAAGGTCGGTTTTAAAGTGGATCATCCGAGCCCGTAGACTCACCCAAAAATTCCCCATTGACTCCGTATAAAAACGGGTTCGGGTAGCTGTTTCCCGAGATGAGACTTTGTCCTTTGGCATAGCCTCGTCTGGAGATCCTCTCTTCCCGGGAACAGAGAGTTCAAGAATCACAGCTGGAAAAGATTCCAGCTAGTGTATATAGCAAATGCCCCACGCAATCACATGTGGCACAAGGCCGAATTTAATGTGGTGTCCCCCCCACCCTGGATCCCGCATAAACGGTATCGGGTCTGTGTACCCCCCACCGGACGAGACTCTGGTTCCTCATTGCCTTCAGGCAGAGAGTTCGACCAGCACAGCTGGAACAGATTCCAGCTAGTATATCTAAACCCCACCACGAAGGTCGTATGTGGCACAAGGCCGAGTTTAACGTGGGTTCTCCGAGCCCGTCAGCTCGGCCAAAAAATATTCCCTTTCAAAGCCGTATAAACGGGTTCAGGGTCAGTCTACCTCCCCGAACGAGACTCTGCCCGAAGGCAGAGCCTCGTTCGGGTTCCTCTCTGCCTTCGGGCAGAGAGCTCGACTGTAGCAGAAAAAGATTAGGAAAGTAAGAGGGGTAAAGTCTCTAAGGGGGGAAGGGGCGAAAGAGGAATAAACAGAGTAAGAGGGGTAAAGTCTCTAAGGGGGATGGAGCGAATGCGGAATAAACAGAGTAAGAGGGGTAAAGTCTCTAAAGGGGGAAGGGTCGAAAGATGAATAAGGAAAGTAGGAAGGGTAAAGTCACTAAGAGGGGAAGGGGCGAAAGAAGAATAAACAGAGTAAGAGGGGTAAAGTCTCTAAGGAGGGAAGGGGCGAAGGGGAATAAAGTAAGGAAGGGGGTTAATGTCGAAAGAGAAGAAAGGAAAACAAGAAAAAACAAGGTGAAAGAAAAAGACTAGAGTTACGATGTGGAAATATGATGGATGGTTTCGTTGTTTTGTTTTACGGCATATCAACACCTTAATGGGTTATTTAATGCCGACAAGATTATTATTGCTGGTAATATTTTTTTCCAAAAATGCATTGCTCATATTAAAACCTATTTTTACAATTTTATTGTGTTTAGAACCCAGTTTTGGGGTTAACTATTTGCCCATAGTTGGGACCCTAACAAGTGCCACTAACCCGGGACAGCCGATTGGGTATGAATATAAGATGTAGAGAGAGAAGTTATAAAAAATATAGTGGATCGCAGTCGAAAGAAAGAAAGAAAGAAAGGTAAAAACAAAGGAAAAGAAGGTAAGAAAGACGAAGAAAGAAAAAAAGAATGATAAAGAAAAGAAAGAAGATAGTATGAAGGAAGGGAGAAAAAGAAAAGTAATGAAAAGGAACAAACGAACGAACGGACGAACGAAGTAGCAGATAATTTAGAAGGAGGGAATGCAAGATAAAACGCAAAATGGAAACGAAAGGAAAATGAAGAAAAAGAAAAAAGGAAAGAAAAGAATAAAATAAATGAGAACGTAGACAAGCAAGGAAGAAAGGAAGGAGAAAAAAAAGAAAGGAAAAGTAGGAAGAAAGGAAGAAAGAAGGAAGCAAAGAAGGAATAAAGGACAGACAAACTAAAAATGTGAAAGAAGAAATGAAAAGAGTCAAGTAATATGAGGTAAGGACGAAAAGAAAAAAGAAAGAAAGAAAATAGGAAAATAATGAAAAGAATAAAAAGTAACAGATAAAGAAAGAAAGAAAGAAAGAAAGAAAGAAAGACGGAAACAATTAAGAAAGGAAAAAAGAAGAACGAAAAAAAAGGGGGATGAAGAAAGAAAGAAAGAAAGAAAGAAAGAAAGACGGAAACAAGAAAGGAAAAAAGAAGAACGAAGAAAAAGGGGGATGAAGAAAGAAAGAAAGAAAGAAAGAAAGACGGAAACAAGAAAGGAAAAAAGAAGAACGAAGAAAAAGGGGGATGAAGAAAGAAAGAAAGAAAGACGGAAACAAGAAAGGAAAAAAGAAGAACGAAGAAAAAGGGGGATGAAGAAAGAAAGAAAGAAAGAAAGACGGAAACAAGAAAGGAAAAAAGAAGAACGAAGAAAAAGGGGGATGAAGAAAGAAAGAAAGAAAGAAAGAAAGAAAGACGGAAACAAGAAAGGAAAAAAGAAGAACGAAGAAAAAGGGGGATGAAGAAAGAAAGAAAGAAAGAAAGAAAGAAAGACGGAAACAAGAAAGGAAAAAAGAAGAACGAAGAAAAAGGGGGATGAAGAAAGAAAGAAAGAAAGAAAGAAAGAAAGACGGAAACAAGAAAGGAAAAAAGAAGAACGAAGAAAAAGGGGGATGAAGAAAGAAAGAAAGAAAGACAGAAACAAGAAAGGAAAAAAGAAGAACGAAGAAAAAGGGGGATGAAGAAAGAAAGAAAGAAAGAAAGAAAGAAAGACGGAAACAAGAAAGGAAAAAAGAAGAACGAAGAAAAAGGGGGATGAAGAAAGAAAGAAAGAAAGAAAGAAAGACGGAAACAAGAAAGGAAAAAAGAAGAACGAAGAAAAAGGGGGATGAAGAAAGAAAGAAAGAAAGAAAGAAAGACGGAAACAAGAAAGGAAAAAAGAAGAACGAAGAAAAAGGGGGATGAAGAAAGAAAGAAAGAAAGAAAGAAAGAAAGACGGAAACAAGAAAGGAAAAAAGAAGAACGAAGAAAAAGGGGGATGAAGAAAGAAAGAAAGAAAGAAAGAAAGAAAGACGGAAACAAGAAAGGAAAAAAGAAGAACGAAGAAAAAGGGGGATGAAGAAAGAAAGAAAGAAAGAAAGAAAGAAAGACGGAAACAAGAAAGGAAAAAAGAAGAACGAAGAAAAAGGGGGATGAAGAAAGAAAGAAAGAAAGAAAGAAAGAAAGACGGAAACAAGAAAGGAAAAAAGAAGAACGAAGAAAAAGGGGGATGAAGAAAGAAAGAAAGAAAGACGGAAACAAGAAAGGAAAAAAGAAGAACGAAGAAAAAGGGGGATGAAGAAAGAAAGAAAGAAAGAAAGAAAGAAAGACGGAAACAAGAAAGGAAAAAAGAAGAACGAAGAAAAAGGGGGATGAAGAAAGAAAGAAAGAAAGAAAGAAAGAAAGAAAGACGGAAACAAGAAAGGAAAAAAGAAGAACGAAGAAAAAGGGGGATGAAGAAAGAAAGAAAGAAAGAAAGAAAGACGGAAACAAGAAAGGAAAAAAGAAGAACGAAGAAAAAGGGGGATGAAGAAAGAAAGAAAGAAAGAAAGAAAGAAAGAAAGGAAGAAAAAAGAAAGACGAAAAGAAAAGGAAGAAAGAAAAGGACGACGAAGAAAGAAAGGAATCGAAAGAAAGTAAAGAAGAAAAGAAAGAAGCAAAGTATGCAAAATGTAAAATGTGAAGAAAGAAAAAAAAATGATAATGTAGCCGAGGGAAGAAACTAAAGAAAGACAAGCGAAAGAAGAAGGAATAAAAAAAAAAACAGAAAAGTCTCCATGACAGTGAAAATGGCGGAAATTTCTGAAATAATCTTTCTTAGGGTGAATGAATAAACGACAAAATCAAATGAAGGATTTTATGAGTGGAATCAAGGCAAGTAATTCGTGTAGCGAATTCTTTGATGAGTGCCAGAGACGGCAGGGGTGAAAACCGGAGATGGGGGATTGGATTTTATGCCATCGCTGTTACCGTTGTCAAGATGCATGAGATAGGCACGAGAAAGAATTGAATTGGCCGTAATGAGAAGAGAGAAGAATTGAAGAGAAATGGAAGAAGGAAAGAGAAAGAAAGAAAGAAAGAAAGCAGCAGCAGAAGAAGAAGAAGAAATGAGAGATGTAGTCTTTGTAACAAAAATGATAATTGAAAACTCAGTGAAAAAGACGACTGTAAAAGGTTAAGATGAAAAAAAGAAGGAAAGAAATAAAAAAGTAGAAAAAAATAAAAGAAGAAATAGATAAACATTAATAAATGATAGAAAGAAAGAAAGAAAGAAAGAAAGAAAGAAAGAAAGAAAGAAAGAGTGGAGAAGAGAGAATAAACAGGATGAAATAAAAAATAACGATTGGTCAAAAAGAAAGAAAGTAAGAATGAAAGCAAGAAACAGCGGAAGAAAGTAAGCAAGAAAGAAAGAGTGGAAAAGAGAATAAAAGGGGAATAAATAAGAAAAAAATAAGAAATGATAAGAACGAAAGAAAGAAAGCAAAAAACAACGATAGAAAGAGTGGAAAAGAGAGAATAAAAAAGCCATAAATGAAACAAGAAATTGTAAGATCGAAAGAAAAAGCAAGCTACGAAAGAAAGAAAGAAAGAAAGAAAACAAAAACAGACAGTTTGGCAATGAAAGAAACTGGAAAGAAAATAAAGCGAAAAAAGAAGACTTGTATAAGAAAGACATGTATTATGTTGGTGCAAAAATAATGTCGTTTTCTCACATATGTTACTATGTGAGAAAACGACATTATTTTTGCACCAACCTAATAAAATGTGATTGTTTTAAAAAGCGTTTATTGTTTTTTCTATTACGCCTTGTTTCCATCTTAATAATACAACGAAAAGATTCTTAAGTTTATAGAAACCTTTCTCTCTCTCTCTCTCTCTCTCTCTCTCTCTCTCTCTCTCTCTCTCTCTCTCTCTCTCTCACACACACACACACAAACACATTTTCAAAATTCGTCACCTCTTCCCGAACATCCAGCTTTCTCTATTCTTTTGCATTCACTGTTTTGGCACGGTCGTTATCGTCTGTTTTTTGTTTTTTTTGGGGGTTTTTTTTTTCTTTTTTTTACTGGAAATCTGCAATTTTATTTGACGGTATTAGGAAGCTTTGATATCAGAATAAAGGAAAGTTGCTCATTTATTGTTTAAAAAAAAAGCGAAGATTAGAATTGTAATAAAATCTAAACATATGATGAAAATGAATTTATACATTTTTTTTTAGTTCTTGAGAATTTAAAACAAAAATATTAATCACTATTTTTTTTATACATACACAGCAAATATATCAAGAAATCAAAATAAAATGGTCAAATTCGTCAACACAATACAAACAATATTTCTACATTTGAAAATATTCTCTTCAAGCATAAAGTAATTGACGTAATTTTTCAGTTGACAATATCAATAAAAAATAGTTTCTAAATTCGTCTAGTTTCTAATGATATTTTGTTTGTTCGATATACATGCTTTGTTTCAATAAATGTATTTCGTTGAATAAGTTCGCATTGGGCGAAACGCATCGGCTGAAATCTACACAGTTTTCCTATTGTCTTTTTTCTTTTCTACATATTGCTTTTTTCTACAGCTTAATTCTGAGAAATTTTTACACACACACACTAACACACACACTCACACGAATATATATATATATATATATATATATTACAATGTATCATTCATGCTAGAAGTAGATTAGTAAAGTTAATGATATAAAATGGCGAAATCCTTTCGTAAACAAAATTTTAAAGGTGCATTAACCTACAAATCACTCTATGAATGTTATGATCCTTGTTTTTAAAAATTATAGACTGTATAAGGTCTTTCTTTAATACGCAAGTACTTTTGATTGGACATTCAATCATCCTCAGGCATGGAAATTTATTTTAGTAAAATATAGGTAATATAAATAGAACTGCACCACATTATATATATATATATATAAACACACGGAAAAGACACACGGAAACCTACCCAACTCCATCCACAACATACTACTAGAAAATACAAGTATAATATCTCATGCGCATGTAAAAAAAAATCATTAAAAATAATAGATATACTAATAATAAAAAAAGAAACGCCAACATTGAATAACATTAATTATGATCACGGCCAGAACATGCTGACCGAGTTTGGAAAATAAAAGATTCGTATAACTTCAGACATATATATATATATATATATATATATATATATATATATATATATATATATATATATATATAAACACACACACATCCAGTTAAAAATAAAAAAAAAATAAAATCGTTCTTGATATTGACTAGAAGAATAGTCGAAAGCGCTCGGATATGCAAAACTTTTGGACAGTTTTTACACATTTTCTGTTCTGAAAAGGAGACACTTGTACGAACACAAGAAAAAAATTAATGAAAAGTTTAATCGCAGTAACTTGTCAGTCATCTTTAATGAAATTGGTATAAAAGTGAGATTGCTGCTCAAATACACAATTATATATATATATATATATATATATATATATATATATATATATATATATATATATATATATACGCATTATGAAATGGACAATGATTTAAGACATTTTTTTTTTGTAAAAAGAGCGTAAATATATGTATATATATATATATATATATATATATATATATATATATATATATATATATATTTATATATATACTTTGTTGTCAAATTTCTATTCATATACATATATATATATATATATAGAGAGAGAGATAGAGAGAGAGAGAGAGAGAGAGAGAGAGAGAGAGAGAGAGAGAGAGAGAGAGAGAGAGGACTCTCCCGTGGAATTCGTTATATGAGGGTCAAGCACATATGATTTCGTTATAGTGGTGAAGGCTATGTGTCATTATATATATATATATATATATATATATATATATATATATATATAGCAATTGAATGTTAAATTGCAAAAATTCAATATAACGCGTTTCCTGCGATGAAGTCATTTTAGATGAGGAAACTCGTTACACAGAATTTTTCACTTTGTTAATGCAACTGCTTGCTAAAGTTTGTTATTATATATATATATATATATATATATATATATATATATATATAAATTCATATGTAAATTTTACTATTATATATATATATATATATATATATATGTACTCTTCCATTATTAATTATTTATATATATATAGTTATAACACCTGCAAAATCTAAATTACAGTTTAAATACCCCTAAAGAAACTGTGTTCCTGATCAAACCAAACTCATAAATAATTATATTGGTCATATCACTATATACCTATCTAGACGACTCACGTTGCACCTATCTGACCATAGCTCAATTAGGACTCGTTTAAACACACACGGAAACCTACCCAACTCCATCCTCAACATACTACTAGAAAATACAAGTATGATATCTCATGCGCATGTAAAAAAAAAAATCATTAAAAATAATGGACATACTAATAATAAAAAAAGAAACGCCAACATTGAATAACATTAATTATGATCACGGCCAGAACATGCTGGCCGAGTTTGGAAAATAAAAGATTCGTATAACTTCAAACATATATATATATATATATATATATATATATATATATATATATATATATATATAAACACACATCCAGTTAAAAATTTAAAAAAATAAAATCGTTCTTGATATTGACTAGAAGAATAGTCGAAAGCGCTCGGATATGCAAAACTTTTGGACAGTTTTTACACATTTTCTGTTCTGAAAAGGAAACACTTGTACGAACACAAGAAAAAAATTAATGAAAAGTTTAATCGCAGTACCTTGTCAGTCATCTTTAATGAAATTGGTATAAAAGAGAGATTGCTGCTCAAATACACAATTATATATATATATATATATATATATATATATATATATATATATATATATATATATATAAATATATAATTTTTTCGTTTCATTTCATTTTTGGAAGTGCTATCTGATGATCCGGCGTCCTTTAAAAGGGCTCTGTTGAAATAAATTGTTATAATGGTACCTTAAAGTAGTCTGTTTTCCTTTTAAATTTATATATATATATATATATATATATATATATATATATATATATATATATACGCTCTTTTTACAAAAAAAATGTCTTGAATCATTGTCCATTTCATAATGCATATATATATATATATATATGCATTATGAAATGGACAATGATTTAAGACATGTTTTTGTAAAAAGAGCGTATATATATATATATATATATATATATATATATATATATATATATATATATATATATATATATATATATACCTTATTGACATTTAAGCTAGCTCCTGCGGAGGGCTCTTGATTAGGCCTTCGGCTTGTCCAGGAGTTTGAGAATCCCTAAGTCTTTCCATATTCTCAGCTTCGGAAGCTCTGACTGCCGTTTGATCTCGGTTTTCATTTGCATGTGACTTATTTTGCTCGCAGTCTGGGGTTTTTTGCTCGCAGTCTGGGGTTTTTTGCTCGCAGTCTTGGGTCTTTTGCTCGCAGTCTGGGGTCTTTTAATCGCAGTCTGTTCCTCTGTTGGCGGCGATTTATTTTTCCGAGGCAGACACCTGTCGTATTCAATAGGCAACAATAAACTATAGAAGACCTCAAAATCGATCCCTGTATTAATGCATAGTATTTAAGCTTACTTTATTTTACTTCAACGATTATTCTTCTGTCGCCACTTAATTGAAAGACAATTTGATGTCCGTAGGTCCTTACTTCCCGTACAAACAATTATTTGTGTGACTTTCGCGATTAATTTCAATTATTCCCAAATTTATTTTCAAGTTATAAAAATTGTTATAGTATAAAAAAAATTCGTTGCAAAAAATCGCAGTAATGAAAAGGTGGGAATCCTAAAATTTCTGTAACATATGTTATAGAGTTGTGTCCCTTTAATTGAAAAAGTGTGACACACTGACATTCGCATTATATATATATATATATATATATATATATATATATATAATATTGTTATTACGTATATATATATATATATATATATATATATATATATATATATATATATGTAATAACAATATTAATATATATATATATATAATAACAATATTAATATATAAACCCACAAATCAGGACCTACCCACATTTCTTACCCACACAAGACAGACATGCTTATGGAGGTGTTGAGGCCTCACACTTATACACCCACCCACACAAATATACACGCTTACACACATCATAATCACTCTCTCCCTAAGAACCAAATAACACACACACACTTAACAGAGGCACATCCCCTTTTCAAGAACCAATAAAACTGTCAAAATGACCAAAGGAATTCAGAGCAGCATGAATCCTCCAGCTCTTATCTTAAATAATGACTTAAAAGAGACTGTTTGACCAACACAAGAACTGACCAAAATTCATGTTAAAAAAAATAAAAAAACAAATGAAAACTACAGACAAAAGGTCATTTTCTCCATCAAGACATTCATTTCTGTAGTTCATTGCTAACCAACAAGTAGAATTTTTTTTCTCCTGATGATGGCTATGTTGGCCGAAACTAGTCGAAGAATCTAAATGAAATAATAATAAAAACGAAGGAATATTAATATACAACCCACTGTGTCTGAAGATTTTAATTTTTTAATATTTTTTATTGTTCAATATATATATATATATATATATATATATATATGGAGATAGATAGATAGATAGATAGATAGATAGTATCAGATCATATTGAAGTCCTACGATTCAAGCTTTCCCCGTATTTTTTTTCTATTTTAATTTAATATTTTTTCGTTGCTTTTATGAAAAAAAGTTTCGTCCTCAATTTCTCGCCCGACTAATATCACACTCATAAAAACTGAAATTCCTATTTGGGTGCCAGGGACCCCGTCGGACTGGCCTGTTTGATAATCTATGTTCTGTAATGAAATATCGATACATAAAACTCCTGGACACAGGGAAGCACACGTCCACACACACACACACACATACACACATATATATATATATATATATATATATATATCAATTTAAACATTATTGTTAGTGTATACTTGAGTATACACATTGTTTATTTACTAAACAGTATATTTATTTTCGTCGACCCGGCCTTCTGAATATTCTAGAAATCTTATTAAAGAAAATATTATTCTGAAAATTTTTCATATCTATCAGTTTCTCATTCAAACGTAAACAAAGCAATTTTTCAAAGAATTGATACTAGCTAGCTAGGTAACTAGATAGATAGATAGATAGATAGATAGATAGATAGATAGATAGATAAATAGGAACAGTTTCGTACGTATATATATATATATATATATATATATATATATATATATATATATGTAGAGAGAGAGATAATGAATACACTGAGATAGTTAACTAGCTAACTAGGTAGCTAATTAGTTCGCTGGATAGATAGATAGATAGATAGATAGATAGGAATAGACTGGGATAGATAGATAGATAGATAGATAGATAGATAGATAGATAGATAGATAGATAGATGTGGGAGTGAATTTAGCGAAAAATAATGAAGCCCGATAAATAGATTAATTGATTTATTAAGCGCACGAATAATGTCCATCATCGAACGCGTCCGGCTACTTCATTTTCCTGGTCGCTGATTGGCTAAAATCTTCGATGGGCTGCGTCCTTTCGGAACTGTTCCTTTTTTTTCCAATTATCATTGTTGCCTGATAGCCACGCCCACTTCGGTGACGCGCGAACGGTTTTCTTTCTGAAAACCGATTGTCTTCTTTAATGGATAGCAACCGAAATGAGAAATTGGAAAAATATGTGATAATTTTAAATCGAAAATCAAATTTTCTCATAAGAACCAGTATTCAAAAATAATCTTCATTATTTCTTTTCATGCGTATTTCACCAAGTCTGTTAATTTTAACACAAAAACATGTAATGTCCATACATATAGACAGATGCGTCTACAGTACAATTACTAAGGGTTCCGGGGTTTTTGTTTTTTTTTCTTTAAAAAAAAAAAAAATAATAAACCGATCCAGATAGACAGAAAAAGAATGTGATAGCTATGAAGAGAATGAGATAGATAGATAGATAGATAGATAGATAGATAGATAGATAGATAGATAGATAGATAGATAGATAGATAGAAACAGAATGTGACAGATGTGAACAGAATGAGTTAGATAGATAGAAACAATGAGTAGAATGAGATAGATAGGTAGATATATATGAACAGATTGGGTAGATAGATAGATAGATAGATAGATAGATAGATATGAACAGACAGAAAGATTGATATGAACAGATAGATACATACATACATATGAACAGGTTAAGATAGATAGATACATACATATGAACAGGGTAAGATAGATAGATAGATAGATAGATAGATAGATAGATAGATAGATAGATAGATAGATAGATAGAAACAGAATGTGACAGATGTGAACAGAATGAGTTAGATAGAAACAATGAGGAGAATGAGATAGACAGGTAGATTTACTTTCTGGAAAATCCTGGTAAATATCTATCTATCTATCTATATATACATACATATATATATATATATATATATATATATATATATATATATATATAGAGAGAGAGAGAGAGAGAGAGAGAGAGAAAGATTTTATCACACACTTATTTAATTTTATGAAACTTAGAGAAAAAAGCCAACGATCAATAGCATCAACTAAGATATGCTGACCATGTTTTTAAAATAAAAAATAAAATTCATCACTGTAGATACATATATAAAAAATCTACATTCAATTAAAAATAAAAATAAACAAATATCCATGATAATGGCTTATAGAATAGCCGAAACTTCTCGTATATGAAGAAGATTCGGACAGTTTTTACACACTTTATATCCAGAAAAGAAAACACTTATACGAACATAGAAAAAATTGATTAAAAATTAAAAACATTAATCGCAGTGCCTCGTTAGTCGCCTTTAATGAATATATATATATATATATATATATATATATATATATATATATATATATATATAAAAGTGAACATAGAAGTTAACACTTAGAGGCGACAGTCTGTTTCATGCTATAAAATCGTGTGGCCTGACTATTGCATATAGCATGAAACAGACTGTCGCCTCTAAGTGTTGACTTCTATGTTCACTTTTATATTTACACACGCTCTATCTCTGATATTGAGCACTTTCTCCCATAAATATAGCACATCTTAAGACTATATTTCTTCATATATATATATATATATATATATATATATATATATATATATATATGTATATATGCATGTTTCATTAAAAACGGCAAAGAAGGTACTACGGTCAAGCTTTTTATTTAATTTTTCTTGTGTTCTAACAAGAGCTTTCTTTTCTGGACAAACAGTGTGTAAAAACTGTCCAAATGTTTTAAGTTCCGAGCGCTTTCGGCTATACCTTTAGCCATTATCAAGGGTGATTCGATTTTTCAGCTTGAGTGTGTGCATTCTGTGTGTGTCTTAGTGTGTGGTAGGGATGTTTTTAATTTCCGAATACGGTTAGAACATTGTGGCCATGTTCGTAGTTAATATTGTTAAGAGTTGGCTTTTTCTTTTTTATTATTAA
>OZ010596.1:90371735-90394235 GCA_963932145.1 Acanthosepion lycidas
CAAAGGGTTTTTCGGCATTTTTCCGTACTTGTATACTTAAAGATTCAATCTTGGGGTATTTGGATGAGAATACGTTTTATTTAACTACAATTTTAAGATATTTTTACTCTTAATTACTAATAGACTATATTTCTTTTTAAAACAAGTAAATATAACAGAATTACTTAAATTATTTAAAATTACTCATCTATATATATTAGGTTGGTGCAAAAATAATGTCGTTTTCTCACATAGTAACATATGTGAGAAAACGACATTATTTTTGCACCAACCTAATATATATATATATATATATATATATATATATATATATATATATATATATATAATTATTAAATAAAGCAGTTTAATTAATATTGTAAAATAGTCATTCAAAGATTAAATTGATAAAGTTAATGTAATTAATGGCGAACTCACTTCGCTAACAGATTAAATAAGGCATTAACTCACTGACCACTCGCTGAACGACGCGATCCTTATTTTTTTTATTAAATGTACAATGGGTTAGATTTTCGGCGCATATTGCTTGCAAGTACTTTTAACATATATATATTTATATAATTGTGCATTTGATGACCCCTTGACAACTTTGGAATCTCCTGTAACTTTTCTGGACGGTCTCCTTGTTTAAGTTGGTGAATGCTGTCATAATCGTTCCCCTGAGTTCATCTTTGGTGTTATATGGAGTTTTGCTGGTCTCCCGTTTAACTGCACACCCAACACAATAATCAAGGGGGTTGCAGTCTGGGGAATTAGGTGGCCAGTTATTAGGGGTGATGTGGTCACAGAAATTGTCTGACTGCTATGACTGAGTTCTTCTGTTTGTATGGCATTGTGCAGAGTCTAGTTGCAAGATATAGGGTCTTCCAACAGCCACCCTTTTGACCCAAAACAGCACTACCTTCTCGAGGGACTTCATGTAGGCCTCTGTGTTGAGTTTGAGGCCCGGTGATAAGATGAATAGAGGCATAACGTCCCCATTACTAGTGATCACCCCAAACACCTTTGTAATCACGATTAGACACGTTCAGCTGTTTCCGAATCATCTGCACTGCCGTCATACTGACACCTACACACTGAAATGCTCGTATTGAAGCTCCGATGTGGATGCCAAGCAATATAGCATGCCGTTTCCAAATTTCTAGTGGAGTGAATTGCATCATGGTGCTCTTTTTCTCACAGACGGTGCCCAACTGACCCTACTATACTGTGGAGTTGACAAAATCAAAAACATATAATGCGCATGCGCGAAATTAAAAATATAATGTGGCGACAATTTAACCATTGCACACTGTATATATATATATATATATATATATATATATATATATATAATATAATGAACATAAAAGTCAACACTTAGAGGCGACATTCTGTTTCATGTTAGACGCAATCGTCAGGCCACGAGTGCTATTATTTTTCACGGTTATTTATATATACGAGTCAGTGGTGCATTGTGGGTAGTCTATTTTAGCGGTTATTTTACCTGAAGTCGTTTATTTGTTTATTTATTTGGGTTAAATTATTTTGCTTGTATTTATTTATTTCTTATTTTTATTTTATATATATATATATCTTAATCTAAAATAAACGACTTCCGGTAAAAATAACCGCCAAAATAGACTACCCGCAATGCACCACTGACCAGTATATATAGATAACTGAGAAAATAACAGCACTCGTGGCCTGACGATTGCGTCTAACATGAAACAGCCTGTCGCCTCTAAGTGTTGACTTCTATGCTCACTTTTATATTTACATACGCTCTATCCCTGATATTGAGAACTTTATCCCATAAATATAGCACACATTAAGACTATATTTCTCATATATATATATATATATATATATATATATATATATATATATATATATATATGAAGTGGATTAACGATGCTTTCCTGAATTTGTCTTGTGCTAAATCAGTATCTGTTTAGAACATGAAATAATTTTGTTAGTTCAAGTAAGAAGCAATAACACGCGCGCTCGCAGAAATGCACACACACAGGCATACATACATATATATATATATATGTATATGTATGTATGTATATATAAATAAAAAGAAAGAACAGTACAGTGTAGCGGAAAAACAATATTTTAAATCAATTAATTCATAAATAAATATATATAATAATCGACTCTCCCGTCGAAATTCAACGTATGAGGGTCAAGCAGATCAGTTTCCAGGAAACCGACAGCCCGACACCGGCACATGAGATTTGATTATAGTGGTGAAGGCCTCGTGCAGGACCATCCACACTTTTTGGAGGGACAAATACAGAGACCTGGTGCACCGAATGCCACAAGGTTCCCAAACGACCCACCGCAGGTTTTGAATTCACAGTTGTCCTTCTCCTAGACCATTTGCTATCCAAGGCTATAGAACCCAGTCTGTTCTGCTATTTTACCCATAGAAGAGGGGAGAAGAAGAGAATTCATACCTTTCCCAAGTGAATGTAATGGATTCGACTGGAATTCGAACTCGGCTCTCCGATTCCTCAATCCAAGCCGATATCCATTACTCCACCATGCCTCCTATACATATACATGCATGTATATTAACGTTTCTTGTATACAATAATTATTCAATTAAATTGCATATCACAAAACAACGCAAAAAATATTGTAAGAAACCAGACAAATCTTTACCAAAATAATTAAAAATAAATAACATGCTCTCAAATTTAGGAACTAACATTTAAGAAAATACTACCTTATATATATATATATATATATATATATATATATATATATATATATTAACTCTATCATATACGCAAAACCATTTTACAAACTACAAAGATGCAACTTCGTTTCAGTGCATTTCAAATGCACTTCGATGGCTGAGAACCAAAGCAGGATTGTTCATAACCATTTTCGATTCTCACCCGTCGAAGTGCATTTGAAATGCACTGAAACCAAGTTGCATCTTTGTAGTGAGTAAAATGGTTTTGTCTATATGATAAAATTATAATAAATAATTATCGCTCTACTATTGATATCAAGCCCTCTTTTGGATTAATGCTGTGAACGTTGGAATTTATATATTACTTTTGTTCTCATCGCATCCGATATATATATATATATTCTGTTTATATATATATATATATATATATATATATATATATATATATATATATATATATATATATATATTAAGAGACAGAAAATTTTCGTTAGAAACAGAAAAAGTTGTATTTGTATATAAATATTGCTGTAAAATTGAACTAATATTTTCCTGTAATTGTTCATTGATAAAACTTTAATATTTTTGCTTTTATTCATTTTTTGTTGTATTAAAAACAACTAAATTTCGGAATGGTGATGACAGCTTGAAGACTGATAGGATCAAAATAAATTCTTATTTCCTAAACATTTTAATTGTATTTTTATTATAAACCAAACGGTTACTGGACGTAATGTTAAAAAATTCTTTTAATCATTTCACTCCAAGTAAGGCAATAAAGCCACTAAGTGGCAACGAATTACTGAGAGTGAAAAAAATATGAGCAAAAGAAAAAAAAATTAAGACGAGAGATGAAAAAATGTCCTGGAATTAAAATGTCAAAAGATAACCACTGACATTGTATTTCAATTTTCGAAGTTCTGAAATATGCTGAACCGGAATATGTAATATTGATATAAAAAATATTAGACTAGAAGAAGAAGAAGAAGAAGAAGAAGAAGAAGAAGAAGAAGAAGAAGAAGAAAAAGAAGAAGAAGAAAAAGAAGACGACGACGAAGAAGAAGAGGATGATGATGATGATGATGAAGAAGAAGACAACGACTACGAAGAAGACGAAGACGAAGAAGAAGACGACGACTACGAAGAAGACGAAGACGAAGAAGAAGACGACGACGACGAAGAAGAAGAAGAAGAAGAAGAAGACGACGACGAAGAAGAAGAAGAAGAAGAAGAAGAAGAAGAAGAAGAAGACGGCGACCAAGAAAAAGAAGAAGACGACCACGAAGAAGAATTGATTTATTTTATACAGCTTATGAATCCTTTGCAGCTTATTTAAAGCCAGAAAATAACTTTAGATTGTAAGATTTTTTTTTTTTTTTGTTAAAGGTTTGGGAAGATAATAACGGTTTAGTAATAAAAGTCTTAGTAAGTAAGCCATAGTATTGGAACTCCTCCCTCCGATTAACAAATCCAAACAACCAAATTACACCACCCGCACACCCAATCATCACCTATTTCCCAAGCGGTCTCCAGAAGAAGAAGAAGAAGAAGAAGAAGAAGAAGAAGAAGACGATGAAGAAGAAGAAAAAGAAGATACGACTTCATAAATTCCTCACCAGGGCGAGTGACAAAAAAAAAAGTATTTAAAAAATCATTGCAAGACGGATGTCGTTATCGAAAATCGATTTGCTTCCATAAATAAATCTATTCACAAAGAGTGTGCATATCAGAAAAGGTCTGGGCAGATTTGTACGCGTGCAAAGCCGTATGTGTGTGTGTGAGAAAGAAAGAAGGAAAGAAAGAAAGAAAGAAAGAAAGAAAAAAGAAAGAAAGAAAGAAAGAATGGAAGAAAGAAAGAAAGGAAGAAACAAAGAAAGAATGCAATAAAGAAAGAAAGAAAGAAAGAAAGAAAGAAAGAAAGAAAGAGCGTGCGTGTCTGTCTTGTGAGCTGAAGAATCTGTCGTTTCAGTTTGTTTATTGTTCTGTATATTTTTACACTGGGAGTATTTTTTTACCACTTATCAACGAGACATCTGAACAGAGGGGAAAATAAGTTATCAGACATCGAGATCACGTTCCCGAGACTTGCAAAAAAAAAAAAAATATTAAAACAGAAATCGGGGTCCTAATCTGATCAGAAATATCCTGATTATCTTGAAAACTTACACGCCGAAGTTATTTTGATGTTGCAGGAAGAATATGCACATGTTGAGTCACTCAAAGAGCATATGCAAAATATTCAGTATTGCATGCAGGGACGACTTGTCAGGGTCCTTGTAAGCGAAGCGTTCGATTTCAGACACGAGTGCAATAAATCCATGGCCGGACGTAGAATTTTGATCTGAAATTTTCACTGTATAATGTTCGATCATCGTGATTAGAATTCAAGATAGAATTAAGTGCACCGACAAAAAAAAATGAGATTATTGAAATGAATTCAACATAGAATTGTGTGGAAGGACACAGAATGAGATTATATTGAAAGAAATCCACAAAGTAAATAAGTGCATTGACACGAAATAAATATATATTGATTGAAATTCAATAAGGAATTAAGTGCATTAACACAGAATGAGATTATATACGAAAGTAATTAACTGTAGAATTGACACAGAAAGTGATGATATTGAACGAAATTAAACAAAAAATTACGTGGATTGACACGGAATGAATTTATATTTGAAAACATTCCCCAAAGGATTAAGTGCATTGACAGGCCTGAAGATTGCATTCAAGCATGAAACAGGCTGTTGCCGCTCGGTGTTGTCCTCAGTGTCCACTTTTATATATGCATAGTACACAGAGAAGAAATGACTAAAATTCAATTTCAGCGTAAGCTAGCCTTCGTGCGCAAATGTAATCACATCAACGTAAATATTATTTTAGTCTGATGAAGTCCTAAAGGTCGAAACACGTCGCAAGGTTTTTTTTCCAATTGTCATTGTTCTGGTACGTAAAAATACATATATCATGCTCTCACACAGAGAGAAGCGTATCTCCCGAAGGAATATATTGGAATGGTATACCTTGAAAAAAAAAAGACTGTTGACTACATGCAAAAGCGAGCACGAAACGGAGAGTCTTGGTCGCTCTTGTTTACGCCAGATTATTATATATATATATATATATATATATATATATATATATATATATATATATATATATATATATATATAACATAATATAAAAGGCTCAAACACTAATATTCCATGGATATGCAGCGAAACAAGATCAACCAACCAAAATCCAAATATTTAGATTTCGGCATTAAATAACCCATAGAGGTGTTGATATGCCGCTAAACAAAATCAACCAACCAAAATTCAAATATTTAGATTTCGACATTAAATAACTCTTATAGGTGTTGATATGCCGCTAAACAAAATCAACCAATTGCCATAAAATTAGTTCAACGAAACTTTTATAAAGGTTTTTGCTCCGTGCTTTATTTTCTCTATTTTAATATATATATATATATATATATATATATATATATATATATATATTGGGAACAACTGCAATTAAAAGGTTGTTCCACGCTGCTCAAAATCTGCAGTCATTTCATCAGAGGCTTTGTTGCCGGATGTAGATTATCGTCATGCCCAAGATTTCCCTAATAATGAGGATGGAAAGAAGTATATATATATATATATATATATATATATATATATATATATATATATATATATATAATAAAAAGTTTTAAACACTAATATTCGATGGTTATAATTTATTCCATTGAAATCGTAAATACGATCCAATTCATCAGACCTACAAATTCAAAAAGAAAACAGAAAAAACAACTCCGGGAATAAAAAATAAAATTTAGAGAGAGTGTAAGTATGAGAGTGTGGGACGAATGTTAGAGCTATAGAGAAGGGTAACAGACTAGAGAAGGTGGGGGATTAACATTTTCCAGAGAGAAGTTTTAAAGGGGGGAGTCAAAGACGGTTTAAGTGAGCGAAATATGAATGTTGTCGGATCTGATCTTTAAAATTCGATCGTCTATTGTGTGTGTATGTCACCAGAAAATGTATCCTTTCCGGTTACATCTTTAATGTATTAGACATCCGACAACATTCATATTTCTCTCACTTAAACCGTCTTTGACTCCCCTCTTTAAAACTTCTCTCTGTTAAATTTGAATCCCCCATGGTTATGAACAATCCTGCTTGTAGGCAAGCTATATGTGAAACGTCACTTCCTTTTTTCTTTTTCTTTGAAAAGAAAAAATATATACATAAAAAAGAATTTTCATAACCATTTTCGATTCTTACCCGTGGAAGTGTAGTTGAAATGCACTGAAACCAAGTTGCATCTTTGTAGTGAGTAAAATGGTTTTGTATATATGATAAAATTATAATAAATAAATAATTATCTCTCTACTATTGATATCAAGCCCTCTTTTGGATTAATGCTGTGAACGTTGGAATTTATATATTACTTTCGTTCTCATCGCATCGGATATATATATATATATATATATATATATATATATATATAGAGAGAGAGAGAGAGAGAGAGAAAGATAGAGAGAGAGAGATACTTTTACAAACTCTTGGGGCGTGTTCCACACATCAAAACAAGGATAAACTTCCATATAAGCATATGTCCGCAAAATCTTCGTTTTTTAGTTAAGTTTAAAGAAAGTTTACGGTAGATGACGCTGTGTTGCAATGTAGACTAGGTTTCATTTGTCATTCGTGTACATTTCTGGCTAGTCTGTCTTCAATGTTTAACGTGTGTAGTAGCGAGTTAACCGAGAAGTGTTCCGATTGACAATAGCCGGATATTCATATCGTGAGCAGACATATGATTTTTACATACGGCCGCGTGAATGGTAATGGACGCGAGGCTGCACGGCTGTGTCAGGTGGCGCTTCCAGACCGAAGGCAGCCGAGTCATCAGACCTTTACTGGTGTTTATCGTCGCGTTGCTGAGACAGGATCTGTCGCACCACAAATTATGAATCGAGGAACACCGAGATGCACTTGTACACCTGACCATGAAGAACACATTCTACGGGCTGTCGGACGACGATCCAGATATCAGCACACGTCAAATTGCCCTAGAGTGTCGTATATCACATAGTACCGCATGGAGGGTACTCCAAGAGCAGCTCCTGTATCCGTATCATTTGCAATGATCACTCACAACCGAAGAACTTTTGACGATGGTTTATTGCACAAATTGCTGATCCGTTGTTTGTCACTTGGGAAATTTGTAATTTAAAAGCAGTAATTCGACCTTGCTAACCAGACGCTTCCTCTGTAACTAAATGGTATGGCACGTCAGGCTATATGACGGATGCAGGTTCGATTTCTATCGGAGGACACACATTTTTTATGAAATTTCTCAGATATTCAGGCCGGTAAATATTGTTAATACTGTTTATTATAAAACAAAGCATTTACTTAAATATTTGTATCTATAAAAATAACTTATAAACAATATATATGTATGTGTGTGTGTGCGTAGATATATATATATACATACATACATACATACATATATATATATATATATATATATATATATATATATATATATATATATATATATATTATTCGGACTATTGTCCTCATCTTTGTCGCCATATTTATTACAACATTTCGACCGTTGTACGCTCCGGCCTTCTTCAGGTGGTTGGAATGTCGAACTGAACCTTTTATTTCGCCCACTGGGGTAGACTGTTCTAGTTCCACGTGCCATGGTTATTGGATATCAGTTATCAGTTATCTCCTGTTAATTTCCCTCTGAAAGTTCTCCACTGCCTTAACCGGGTATTGAACTCACACTCTTTGGGTCCTATACAACGGTCGAAACGTTGCGATAAATATGGCGACAATGATGAGGTCAATAGTCAGATATATATATATATATATATATATATATATCCTTGTGCAGGTATGCAGAAAATAGAAAAGAACACGTTGGGTGCATAATCCGGGGTTCCTTAGTATTTTTGTTTTTATTTTTAAAAAACAGTGCTCCATACAGAAGTAGAGCTTATATTATAATAATATTTTTTGTTTAAAAATATGATTCCTTCGCTAAAAAAAAAAAAAAAAAAAAAAAAAAAAAACCGAAATTCAATGCAAAGCGATCTGTATATTAAACACCCACTTAAATAAACAAATAAATAAATAGATAATCAGATAGACAAGAATAAGAGACAATTCTCCAGACACAGAACGACTGTTGGCGCGCCATAAAAATATCCTTCACTGGGAACCAACTAAAGGATGACCGTAAACATTAGCCTTGAAATGGATACCCTACCCAACCTTAGCAAAACCTCTCAGAGGATGATGAATCTACTGATAAGAATTAACTCCCTGACCACTTAAAGAATGAAAATAGTATAGCCACTCCCACAATAACAAATTCTGTAAAAATACACGTAAACCGAGAGATAGCTTATTCCTAAAATTTCGCTTGAAGATGAAACGTGACTAAACACCTCAATCCAACTTAATTTTATTAATTATTTGGATGATTTCGGCTCACGTTTTTGAAACATGAGAACTCTTATGTAGCGAAGGAATCATATTTTTAAACAAAAAATATTATATATATATATATATATATATATATATATATATATATATATGTATGTGTGTGTGTGTGTGTGTGTGTGTGTGTGTGTGTGTGTGTCTGCATTTGCATTCATCTATTTTCTGGTATAATTGTTGACTCAGTGATTACTGATGTTTCGTCAAAGGTTCAGGCAAGCTGTATTTTCTTTTAGTTACGACCTTTCCAGCTACGATAAGCCATGCAGCTTTCACGGAGTTGAATTCTGCTCATTTCCCCCGTATTCCAAATTCAATTAGAAAGTGCCATACGGACAGCTTTTCCCAATTACTCCTACTTGGTTGAACAGACTCCCACGTGGATGCTTCCCTGAACGCTACAATCCTAACCTCTTCAAGTGAAGGGTCAATCATTACCTCTCCTCCTTATCGTCGTAATTTTTATTCTATACCGTTCACCCTATACAAGGCCCGAGATTCCCTCGTGGTAGAGGGTTACAGAGTAAGAGGCATCACCGGAAGTGATAGAAAAGGAAAAGACTTTAGTGAGAACCGGGAACGCAATCCTAAACATGAAGCAAAGGATAAACTTCGACTCTAGTTCAGAAGACCAGGGAGGGTTGTGAACCGGACGATAGGCAAACCTGCATCTTCACTTAATAATAATAATCTGCTACTTCCGGTTTCATTCATACCACACACCTCATTCATCTTAACCATTTTAGCAATAACCCTCTACCTTGAGTAGCACTCGACCCTTGTATTAGGTGAAATTTAGTATAAAAAACGTTCAGCAGACTTCGTTGAATGAGTATATGTGCCATTTTTTCTTTATTCAATGACACATGGGTGTGCAGGTGGTGTAATGTAATGTTCTCGGAAAGAGAAATCGGAGATCAGGTTTCGAATTCCGATTTGGTTTAATACATTCGCGTGCGCGCAAATACCTTGTGAAATTTATTAATTCATCTAAGTATGGGTTAAATAAATTTGTATCTGGAAAAATCATTGTTATTCTCAAAAAATTTGCTAGTGCAATATTCACACACAAGAACTTATTCATAAAATCCGAAATAAGTTCCGGCTTTAAATAACCCATGAAAGGTTGATAAACCGTAAAAAAATCAGATCAGTTAGTCATTGCCACACCTCAGCTTTGTATGTGTTATCATATGATCCGCCATTTTGTCAAGCTACTACCTGCAATAAACAAAAAAAATAGAAAAAGAATGAGACTATTGGTTATTGGTGGGTAGGTTCCATCTTCATTGTTATGTCACCAACATTCTACTAATTTTGTGAGTCAATAAAATAGGAGGCATTATTTTTGGAGCAACCCTCGTATAGATAGAATTCATTTTTAATCTCACCGAATCTTTCGCCGGACACCTGACGCAAGGAATCAAAGACAGTCTTGTCATAGGTGACATGCAAATTGAAAATGACATGAAACTCCAGATGTCAAAACACAGGCCAGGCTTTTCACCCAGGCGTCGTCACCTGTTGTTTGATTGCCAAGGAGATCAAGCTCACGGAACAGCGGTAAAACAAACAAACATGGCTTCCGGTAATAGAGACACTGGCGAGGTAAAAAAAAAAAAAAAAAAAAAAGCCTGTGTAAAATTATGGAGGTTAGTATTATTTATGATAATTAGAGGCAAAAAAGATATCTTTTATCCCCGACTCACAAGATCGATTTATTAAAAGCCTAAATTTAAATTTACATATCAATAAGTCCTTGAAGCAAATTTAACTCTCTTTAAAAAATATAACAACGACTAAAAAAGCAAAAAAATATTCTAAATTAAAGAAAAAACGATTTAATATTAATTAATTTGTATCAACAGTTTATATATATATATATATATACATATATATATATGTGTGTATGCGTGTATATGTACAAATGAGTTTACTAATTCCTCATAGAAAGACAGTATATGTATGGAGGGGGAATATACGTACGCATATACACACGCATGCTGACAGAAACACACAAAAATGGAAACAAATCCAAGAACACATAGGGGTCAGTAAAACATTAAAAGATAAAATGCTGATAAGTAATTCATCATTTCGCTTGGACCAACCTTAATTGTTTTAGGAACCTTCGCGCAGAACTCTTCATTACCAATTCAAGAAAGACATTCGGATTACAAACACAGAAAATGTCTCATATCGAGAATATTTAACATTGAAAAACAAAAAAAAATTAATTATTTTTAATAATATGTGGAAATCTCCGATTTTACCTGAAGACGGTCACGAGACCAGAAACACGTGTAGTAAAATTATGTACAAAAAAACATAATATTTTTTCTAAATAAATCCACATTACAACCAAAAACGTTTACGGCACCTCTCTTCTCTCCTTTTTAATATACATACTTTTCTCTCGTTGGAACCACTATAACCTCTTCCTTTTATATATATATATATGAGAATAAAGCAACGCTTCCCTCCCAGGACTGTGAATCCGGGTGCCAGGAAAAGTCACCTAATTAATACTTCTGTCTCTTCTATTGCAGAGCATGTTATAAATAGCAGGAATTGTGTCTTTGATTTTAGGGTGGACAGTTTTTCGATTTTATCGAGGTTCCACCCCTCATTTCACCTCAAGGTTCTAGAGTCCTTGTATATCAGATCCCGTGGGGGCCTTCCCTTTGTAAACAGAGGGAATGCTTACTTGGTCTGAATGTTATTGAACTCTAGTTTTCTTGAAATTCATATTTTTTCTCTCCATTGGTTATCATTAATATCAATTAAATTCACACGTTTATTTTTTTATATCCCAGAAATAAACTTGATAAGACTAGGACGAAACCGGTTATTTTTTTTATTTTTTTATTTTTTTTTAGCTTTTAAAATATACATTAAAATGCCATATAAATTATCCTTATTCCTAGCTATCCTTAAATTTTGTACTACAAAAACTTATTCATATATATATATATGCGTGTATGTATGTGTGTGTGTGTGTGTGTTGATTTAATAGGAAAGAACTGATGGAGTGTTGATTCAAAGTTATTTAGTATAAAACATTGTTCGATACAAAAATAGAGCCTTAAATTTCTGTGTCGCGATGGAATCATATTAAAAAATAATATATATATATATATATATATATATATATATATATATATATATATATATATCGGGTGCAACAGCAAAATTGTCCAAATATTGTAACAGTATAATTATCTATCCCACAAAATGCTTAATATCTAAAAAAAACAATAAAAAAAACAAAAAACAAAAAGAAATCACTAAACTAATTCAGTTTCTTTTTATCATGTTTTCAAATAACAAATTTAGCCATCTTGACAATATTTTTCGTAGCAGTCACTGAAAAACCCTTTGAGTTATTCAACTAAAAAGGAAACAGGTTGAAATTGTTTCGTTTCAGGCAAACTGTCTTCCCAATTGAGTAATGGTGAGAGGAAAAATATCCTTCAGGCCTTCAGTAATGGTACCAACATTCATACTCTGGCTTCCATCTTCAAAGTCCATTCAAGAACCATTAAGAGAACGGTGAATAAGTTTAAAAAAGCGAGAACAGTAGAGAGGAAAACTGGATCAGGAGGTCACAACAGGAAGAGGGATCATCATTTCTGCTAAAGAGATCAATTAGAAAAGATCCAATTCAATTCATAAGACGTTTGACAGGTGATAGAGGAGTTTCACTCATGACAGTACAAAGAGCAATGAAAAAAGACGTGAAAATGGAATCGTACCTGAAAAGTCTCAGGCAACTTGTTACTCCAGGACAGAAAGTTAGAAAGTTAGAGAGGGTGAAGATCATCTTGAATAAGTTGGAAAATGATCCTTGAATAATGTATACTTGAACTTTATTTCAATCCTGCATGAGCTCCTTAGCTATGATTAATTAATGATGATCATGTGATTTTCGTTTATGACCGATTTCATCACGACACCTCTGATAATCCTAAAGAGTAATTATACATTCTTACTGCTCAAAGTAGAGTCCATTAGTGATATAAAAACTTCGGAGAATTCCAGTAAGATATCTTTAATCATTTGTAAGATATAACGGCTCAGAGCTTAATCTAACAATTGGACAAATTTGCTGTTACGCCGGTGTATATATATATATATATATATATATATATATATATATATATATATATATATATATATATATGACATCTAACGTAGACCTGTTTAACAGCTGTAATATTGGAGGAATCGAGACTTTTCTCATACACTCCCAGTTACGATGGACTGGTCATGTCTTGAGAATGTCTGATGACAAGATACCCAAGATCCTTCTGCATCTTGTTAGCTGTCAATATACCTCATAACACCCTCGAGCGCTTAGTCTTGGAGCAGGTAGAATGGAGATCAACATGTTTTAGTGGACACACCAGTTTTCCACCTGCTTATCTCAATCGTCTTCCAGAAGCGAGAGCAAGATCTAAAACGTCAGCCAATCTAACAGTGATCTCTTCTCACAATCCTCACTCTTGCTCCATATGCAGCTTCCTTTGTAAATCACTAGCGGGTCTTAAGTGCCACTTAAGATTATCGCACATAACTGAATCAATTGGTCAAGTTGCCAGATCCTCATACGTCTAAACCAACGAGAGAGTCCATTATATATATATATATATATATATATATATATATATATTACGTTATTCGGACTATTGTCCTCATCTTTGTCGCCATATTTATTACAACGTTTCGGCCGTTGTACGCTCCGGCCTTCTTCAGGTGGTTGGAATGTCGAACTGAACCCTTTATTTCGCTCACTGGGGTAGACTGTTCTAGTTCCACGTGCCATGTTTGATGGATGTCATTTATCAGTTATCTCCTGTTAATTTCCCTCTGAAAGTTCTCCACTGCCTTAACCGGGTATTGAACTCACACTCTTTGGGTCTGTCACTTGATGTAACCAACGCCTCTATCCACTGTGCCATGTGTCCTTGAGGATGTGTGTGTGTGTGTGTGTGTGTGTGTGTGTGTGTGTGTGTGTGTGTGTGTGTAATTATAATAATTTCGTTTTTAATTTCCATTTCGTGAACACGAGGATGTTCACGAAATAAAAGTTATAAACAGAATAGATAATTAAAGTCTCCATCTTTTTACTATCATTATAATGCTCTGTAGTCTACATTGAGCTCTCCCTGCATTTGACAAGAGCGTATCATCAAGTTCCCCTGCGTAAAGAGAAAGAAATAGTCACTATTAGTAAATAGAACATTGTAAACTATAATCAATTAGAAGTATTTACTAATATTTCTTTAGTAGTTTCGTTTTCAGGGTCAGGCACTGGGCAATAAACGCAGCCCCCTCCCAAGGAAGAGGTACTGCCTGGTGTGGGAGAAAGCCCTCTGGAGCTTGGGCTAATATTCAATGAATAGGAATCCCAACCACTGGTCAAGATTAGTATATTTAGCTACCCACCTTCCCACGAGGGTTGCATGTGGCACAAGGCCGGTTTAACGTGGGTTCTCCGATCCCGTAGGCTCGGTCAAAATTATTCCCTTTTTGAACCTGCATAAACGGGTTCAGGAGCAGTCTACCTCCCCGAACGAGACTCTGCCCTTCGGCGGAGCCTCGTCCGGCTTCCTCTCTGCCCGAAGGCTGAGAGTTCGACTGTTTAGCTGGAACAGGTCGAAGCTAGCCTCTGTAGTCCGTTGACTTACAGATACTTATAGGTAGTTACTACCTATAGTGTAGTCACTCATAGGGGTGACAGTTTATTCCATTACATCAATCAGGAAACGGTTTTAGGGGCAGTCTACCTCCCTGATCGAGACTCTGCCCTTCGGCGGAGCCTCGTCCGGGTTCCCTTCTGCCCGAAGGCTGAGAGTTCGACTGTTTAGTTGGAACAGATCGAAGCTAGATGGTCAGGATTAGTTCAGCCTCAGGCTGTATCAACTGCAATTTATATGGTGAAGATTTGCATATGTATATAACATTCTTTCTCACATTATTTTGACAATGTAACTGTTCTGATGAATTTTTCGCTATGGTACTTTATGAATTTAAGCGTAGTACTAGATTGGCGATTTGCAGGACGGGAACACTAGAATCAAGCAGACGCGGAAGTTTAAATATCTGGGAATCGGTCTAATAGAGGACGGTAAATGCGACACTGAGATCCGTAGACGTATTGGGGTGGCCAAGGACAAATTCCAAAAGTTGAGCAGAGTATTGCGAGACAGGAGGACTTCTTTGGTAACAAAGAAAAGAATACTGAGCTGATACGTGACATCTGTCCTCCTTTACGGCAGCGAATGTTGGACGATTTCCTCAAAGATGAAGAAGACAGTCGCGGCAACAGAGATATGGTTCTACAGAAGGATGCTAAGGATATCATGGACCAAGTGTGTGAGCAACGATGACGTCTTAGAGAGGATGCAAACATGTACGCGGCTTATACTTAACATCAGGGAAAGGCAGCTTAAGTCCGAGGACACATAATGAGGAATGGAGAATATGATACTCACGGGTCGAATAGAGGGACAAGAGAAAATAACACGTGACATACCTGGCGGGCTTAAGCTAGCGGATGACAGAACGTGGTCTGGAAGAGGAAGCAGAGGGAACTTGTTGAGAGCTGCAAGGGATAGAGGGAGGTGGAGAGCCATGGTCACTTATGTTCTGAAAGGACATGGCGCATAAAAAGAAAGATTTGATTGGCTGCAAGGTGTCATCATTTTACAGTTTAAATATCTCGATGTAACCGTAAGTTCTATGTTAACAGCACTTATGGAACTGCCAGTCAAATTTGATCTTCAAAAATTTAAATTCAATTCCAATTGTTATCTTGTCTTCTTAATTTCTTTTATTTTGTTGTCCTCTTTCTTTAATAGTTTTTTCACCATATTCTCTCACATTAAGTAATGGCTTGCATGTTTTATTGTCTTGTGCCTATAATTAGAAGTATTCACTACTATTTCTCTCGTAGTTTCGTCTTCAAGGTCAGGATTAGTTTAGCCTTCAGCTGTATCAACAGCTATTTATATAGTGGTGATTTTCATATGAATAAAACACATTTTCTTTTCTTATAATTGGTGTTTAGCCCTTTCTTTCCAGTTTCCTTTACTAATTTCATTCTGCAGGTTTCTTTCGGTGACTGGAATTAACACCGTGTTATCTGAATATCTTATGTTGTTAGCATTGTGCCAACCAAACGAGAGATTACCATCTCGAAAACCTACAGTTAACTGTAGAGCAGGAAAACGGAAGTAGATTTAAAAACAATTATGGCAGTTGTACAATTATTCAGAGATCTTATAAAGAGTAAACTTGTTTGCTTTGTCAAGTTTTCCCACCAGTCGAAATTTTTGGCCCAACTCCTTTCCGTCTTGTGTCTGATAAAAAAAAGTCTCCTTAGAAACACACACACAGCACAATTTTAAAATAACTGGTGGACAAATCAAGAGTGTTTTTTGTTGTTCTTGTTAATTTTGTGTGTGTGTGTGTGTGTGTGTGTGTGTGTGTGTGTGTGTGTGTGTGTGTGTGTGTGTGTGAAATTCCAACTTTTCCTTTGATGTCTTGGTGTCGTCTGTTTATTTTTAATCCTGGACGGCAGACATATTGGTTTATGGAACGGTCAAGTGTTTACGAGCCAAACAAAATTTTACCCCCACTCCAGTTTAATTCTATCTTCGACGCTCTAGAATTACTTGCTCATTCACTTCTTTACGTGCTCTGTCCCCTCAGGACGTAATCGGTCATGACTCTCCACGATTTCCTGTCCTTTGTAGATCTTAATAAATTTTGTCTTTTCGTTATTTCTCCTAAACCTTGTTCAACCATCCATTTACTTAAGCTCATTCTTCTTCTATCTGCTGTATACCTTCAGGACGTAGGCGATCATGGCTCTCCTCAACTTCCTGTCCTTTGTAGCTCTTCTTTTTGTTATTTCTCCTAAACCTTATTCGGCCATCCATTTACTCAAGCTCCTTCTTCTTCTTCTATCTACTATATCCCTTCAGGACGTAGGCGATCATGGCTCTCCACAACTTCCTGTCCTTCGTAGCTCATAATATATTTGGTCTTTTTTTATTTCTCCTAAACCTTATTCAGCCATACATTTACTCAAGCTCATTCTCCTTCTTCTATCTGCCGTAACGCTTCAGGACGTAGGCGATCATGGCTCTCCACAATTTCCTGTCCTTTGTATCTCTTAATAAATTTTGTCTTTTTGTTATTTTTCCTAAACCTTATTCCGCCATTCATTTACTCAAGTTCATTCTTCTTCTTCTATCTGCTGTATCCCTTCAGGACGTAGGCAATCATGGCTCTCCACAATTTCCCTGTCCTCTGTAGCTCTTAATAAATTTTATCTTTTTGATATATCACCTAAACCTTTTTCCACCATCCATTTGATCAAGCACATTAAATATTCTATGCGTTGTTTTCCTCTGTCTCTCTTCAATTTGTCCTGTGAGTATCAGATTTTCCAATCCTTCTTTCCTCATTATGTTCCCTAGAAATTTCAACTCTCTCTTCCTGATGTGAAGTATATATTGTCTTTTTGTCTGCATTTTCTCTAAAACTTCGACGTTGTCCACATGTTCGGTTCATGGTATCCTAAGTATCCTTCTGTAGAACCACATTTTTGTTTCTTCATCTATCATGTACATCCTTAAGGAGATTGTTACGCATTCACTGCCATATAGGTGGACAGATATCACGTAACAGTTCAGTACACTTTTCTTGGTTTCTAAGAAAGTTCATTTTTCTGTTTCTTAATAACCTGCTTAGCTTTTGGAAGGCATCTTTGGCTACCCAAATGCTCCTTCCGAATTCAGTGTCGCAGTTTCCGTCCTCTGTTAAAATACTTCCCATATATTTAAATTGTTGGACTTGTTTGGTTTTGACATCCCCAATTTGTAATTTTCATGTTGGGCTGCTCCCTTTTGCTAACAACCATGCATTTCTGTCTTCTTGCAGTTAATGTTTTAACCTTCCTTTCTTCTCACTTTCCTTCACCTGGACGAGTTTTTGTAGTTTCCTTTCTGTATCTGCTCTCAACACTCTGTCAGTGGCATATCTTATATTGTTAAGATTGTAGCCACCAATAATGAATCCTGATAAGACTCCTAATTCTCTCAGAATCACCTCTCTGTATAGGTTGAAGTCCGGCGAGAAGACACATCCTTGTCTTACCTTTATTGACCTTTTAGGATATTGTCCAGCATTCCCTGCCATATAGAGGTACTGGTATCACGTAAAAGTTCAGTACTATTTTCCTTGTTTCTACCAAAGTTTTTCTGTTTCTCAATACTCAGGTTATCTTTTGGGATGCATCTTTGGCTATCCAAATGCACCATTTAGACTTCAGTGTCTCACTTTCTCTCCTCTGTTAAAATACTTCCCAGATATTTAAATTGTTGGACTTGTTTGGTTTTGGCATCCCCAATTTGTAATTTTCATATTGGGCTGCTCCCTTTTGCTAACAACCATGCATTTCTGTCTTCTTGCAGTTAATGTTTAGTCCTTTCTTCTTGCTTTCCTTCACTGCCTTCTGTAGGAGTTCTTGTAGTTTCCTTTCTGTGTCTGCTATGAAAACTGTATCATCTGCATATCTTATATTTCTTATTACTCCAAACATTATTATGTTCAATCTAAGGTATCCTCAGCATCTTTCTGTAGAGCAACATTTAGCTTTTGGAATGCAACTTTGGCTATTCGAATACGCCTTCAGATTTCAGTGTCGCATTTTCCGTCCTCTGTTAAAATACTTCCCAGATTGAGTGTATTTGCAACCATGCTGTTTAAAACAAGTTACTTTTAAGATGTGTATTCTTGTATATAAGTTATTTTTAGATGTGTATTCTTGTATGTAAGTTATTTTTAAGATGTGTATTCTTGTATATAAGTTATTTTTAAGATGTGTATTCTTGTATATAAGTTATTTTTAAGATGTGTATTCTTGTATATAAGTTATTTTTAGATGTGTATTCTTGTATGTAAGTTATTTTTAAGATGTGTATTCTTGTATATAAGTTATTTTTAAGATGTGTATTCTTGTATATAAGTTATTTTTAAGATGTGTATTCCCAAAAGAATTTCCCAAATTGTTGGACTTGTTTGGTTTTGGCATCCCTAATTTGTAATTTTCATGTTGGGCTGCCCCCTTTTGCTAACAACCATGTATTTCTGTCTTCTTGTAGTTTCTGTTCGCTTTGCTATATTTTCTGTAGGAGTATTTGTATTTTTTTTTCTTTCTGCGTCTGCTATCAGCACTGTACCATCTGCCTATCTTATGTTGTTAAATAATGGTGTCCGCCGTTGATGAATCCTGGTAGGACTTCTAGTTCTCTCAGAATCGCTTCGCTGTTCGTGGCTTTGTGAGCATATTAAAAGCTTCTTTTCGGAAAGAATGAAGAAGCTCTTTGAACGGTATATGAGTGGATAGCATGCTTTGAAGTGTGAGGAACTAGTGTAACGGATGACAACCTATCAACATCGTGGATGTCTTGATCAGGGATATACGGACGAATTACCTTAGCGCAAGTGGTGGGAATCGTGGACATCAGTTATGGATCTGCACAAGTCATAGTGCATCATGACTTAGGGTACCGTAAAGTTTTCTTGAGTTGGGTACCCCAACAAGCAAGCGGTGTAAACGTGGCTTTGTGATCAACTTAAAAGCTTTTTTTTGGAAAGGATGAAGAAGCTCTTCGAACGATACCAGAAATGCATCGCTGTGCAGGGTGACTATGTTGAAAAGAGACATATGTGTTTGTTCTTCATCAGTGGAAATAAAGGTGTTGCATGGTAATTGCCTTTACATATTGAATTACGTATCGCCTTTACGTATTAATAATGGCGTTATATATATATATATATATATATATATATATATATATATGAATGACCTCTTCCTAGATGAGTACCTAGACTTTTTTTAAATTTAAGCGCAATACTAGACTGGCGTCGGGATCTCATCAATTTACAGTTGAGCTGGATAGACGTAGCCATAAATTCTATGCTAGCACTTTCTTTTCTCGCACTTCCCGCTTGTGGAACTCCGTTCCGGCTCCATACTTTCCACACAACTATAATCTGGAAAAATTTAAATACAATGTCAATCGCTATTTACTGTCCTCCTGATTACTCTTTCCTTTTCCCCGCTCATTATTAATGTTTCTGTTCTTAATTGTTCCACACCTTGTAAGGCCTTGTGTCTTAGTGGCTTTATTGCCTTGCTTGGGGTGAAATCGATTTTAAAAAAATAACTTTAGCAGAGATGTGCATTGAAAATGAGGAACTATGCGAGTGTTGGTGATTTTGAAGTAAAGCAACTTATTACTCAAAGGATAGTTTGTTTTGTTTTTTAGGGATTTTTTTTTTTTATGAAATAAAATGGATTTAAAAGAGAAGGCACCGAGGGAAAAAAATGAAAAACCTCTAAGGTAAATGGAAAAAAACAAAAAAAACAAAAAAAAACAAAACATAAATTACTCAATTATCAACAAAAAAAAAAAAAATTAAATTTTTTCGTAATATAAAAAACTGAGTTTCCGTACAAATAGATACAACCTGAAAAAAAGACCAAAAAACAACAACCTACTTTCTCGCTTCCTTAAGACAACAAACTAGACGAAGCCCCTAGCGTCTAGGAAGTAATGGCGAGCCTTTTGCTTACAAAGCTCATGCGATTGGAAGTGCTGAAAGTGGTGAGTGCCATTGAAGAAATTAGAGTAGCTGGGTCGAATTTCGACAGAGGTTACTTTTGTTCATTTAGTATAAATGCCTATGGGAAAAAGCACACCGTATTTTCTTGTATATAATACGAGAAGACTTTGAGCGAAAATTAAAGACAAAAAACGGCGCTCGTCTTATATACAAGAATACGCATCTTAAAAATAACTTATATACAAGAATGCACATCTTAAAAATAACTTGTTTTAAACAGCATGGTTGCAAATACACTCAGTACGAAAACATCAAAAATAATTTTTGAAACGGAAATGCAGAAAAATACAAAATGGCTAAACATCCGGTTCCTTTCTATTCTTCAATATCGTGAGAAATTAAATATTTTAATGAAATGCATGTACGGCATTGCGATTTTAATGGATAATATGGTACTATCTAAAAAAAAAAAAAAAAAATACATAGGGATGACCGTATTAGGGTGTATTATTATACAACGACGATGTTTGTTTTTAGCACGAAGTAGCAAGCCATCGTGACCGAGGGTTTGAGCGTAGTGGCCTTGCTCAGACTGTTGATCACGTTCTATAACGCGCTCTTTCCCAGAAACTGTAATTAAAGTCCGCTCAGCATAGATGCAATATAAGCCAATTGGTCTCTGTGGGTGTTGAGCAATCAGATATATGCCTGAGCAGGCGTCTGCAACAAGGAAAAACTAGACGCTCTAGTAGAGAGGCACGCTCGAATACGAGCGGCCAGTCACCACATTATACTCAAGGATTTAATTTATTCCCTGTTTTTAGCTTCCGAAGCACGAGGGCGTATTATACACAAGAAGCACGGAGGCGTATTATACATAGAAAATCGGGAAATAAATGTCTTATTGTCCTATCGTCAAAGTTTATGGACTATTTCTAATCACAAACTAAAATGACTGATAGAGAAGATGGGAATGATGATTTGGGCAAACCATTCTACCATAACTTACCTGATCACGTATTAAAAAAATAAAGCTGTTACTCCCATAGCCAACCTTGACAGGAACCATTCGTGAGACCGTAATCTTGAACGCGCATACATTTTTCTTAATTGTTAACCCAGTACAAGGCTCAAGACCTTTAAAATTTTAAATTGAATGCTCTCTCTCTTTCACCCAATACAAGGGTCAAGACCTTTAAAAATTTAAATTGAATGCTCTCTCTCTTTCACCCAATACAAGGCTCAAGACCTATAAAAATTTAAATTGAATGCTCTCTCTCTTTCACCCAATACAAGACTCAAGACCTTTAATAATTTAAATTGAATGCTCTCTCTCTTTCACCCAATACAAGGCTCAAGACCTATAATAATTTAAATTGAATGCTCTCTCTCTTTCACCCAATACAAGGCTCAAGACCTATAATAATTTAAATTGAATGCTCTCTCTCTTTCACCCAATACAAGGCTCAAGACCTTTAAAAAAATAAATTCAATGTCCTCTCGCTTTCACCCAATACAAGGCCCAAGACCTTTAAAAATTTCAATTCTATGTCCTCTCTCTTCTTAATAGTGTTTATTTTTTCATATTTTCTAAAACCTCTTGCGTATTAGAAGCTGTATTGCCTTGCTTGCGGTGAAATGATTAAAAAAGAC
>OZ010596.1:90399235-90401735 GCA_963932145.1 Acanthosepion lycidas
AACATTCCTGGCCTGATCTGGGTCCGCAATCCTGAAATTTTGGATTCGCAAATTTTCATTACTTCAATCGTTTTCAGATTATGCCATGTGGACTTTTATTGATAAAAACTATTAAAGGGACACAACTCTCTAACTTTCAATAGCTAATGTTCAAATGAAAAAAATTACTGTTCTTAAATTACAGTGTTTCAAAATAAAATTGTCCGTGTTTTCAACTTTACCCGTAGAGATCGTAGCCCAAGATATCTTACCATTTTTGAATCAGGTTGACTCCATGAAAAAATTAAAAACATTCCTGGCCGGAACAGTATATTTTTATAATAAAATGGGCAATGATACATTTTATAGCAAAATAACAATTAATGCAACAATAAAAATTTATATATAAAAATAATTTTTTTAGTTAAATTACCAACAATACAATTTATGATCTGTACAGTGTTTCTCAATCTTTTTAAGCCAAGGCACACCAAGGAGAAAATGAAAATATCACAGCACACGTAGCAAAATTTTTAAAGGGTATACATTTAAATTTAATGAAATAAAACTATAGATTTTTTTTAAACAAATACACACACAAATATGAACTTTATTTCAATGTTTCTATTCAACTTTTTTGCAGCTTATTCAATGTGAAACCTGTGCTTGGTGCATTTTGGCGATTTCATCAATATTTTGCGGCGTACTTAAGAGGATTGCGCGGCGCACTAATGATCTATAAACTATATGTCTAAAAAACATACCTTTACCCTAAAAGTATAAATATCTGTAGCTGAAAACATAAAATTACGATTTTTGCATTAAATGACCCATAGAGGTGTTGATATGCCGCTAAACAAAATCAACCAATCTATCCTCACTGTCGTCTATTATGTTATGGCAAACCAAAACGAAAAAGTTAATCTGGAGAAGTTTTGTCAAATAGATCCTCCAGCAAGGCTTCTGATCAGAAGATTGGAGCTTTTATGGAGCGTGAAACCACTTCTTAATTGCTATCGTTCCTAGATCCACCCTGACCCGGTGTGGTAGCACCTGTTAGGGTCCCAGCTCTGGACAAATAATGAACTCCCAAACAAAAACAAAATGAAAATGTGAAAGGGGGTTTTTGTGGTAAAAATACTAGCAGAAAATTTTTATATAAGGAAATTAGTGTCAATGACTATTTATACTAAAATTACCAACAATACATTTTTAAAGCCAAATGACCAACGATATATTTTATCTGTAATTGAAGGCATACAATTACGTTTAAAATATATTTAGTTGAAGCCATAAAATTGTGTTCAAAATATTTAGATCTTGGCATTAAATAACCTATAGAGGTGTTGATATGCCACTAAACAAAATCAACAAAACAAAAAACCACCATGAAAGAATTCTTTCATGATATTAATCCATATAATATCCAACATTTCCTTAAAGAAACCAAACTGTATTCCAAAATATAACGTCAACAAAAACTATAGCATAAAACACACATATCACCACCTCTAGTAATTATGTCCATACAAACATATATATGCATGAAAGCCAAGTATCATCTACCATGTGTCCAACTGTGAAAGCAGAATAACATATATCATACAGTGTAACCCAGATATAAGAGAGTTGTCGGGACCGGAGAAGAAGTATCTTATATCCGGGTTTCTCTTATATCCGGGTTTGGTCTGTTTTGTTTACATTAACACAGGCTCAATTTGGGACCAGAGAAATTCTCTCTTATATCCGGGTTTCTCTTATATCCGGGACCCTTATATCCGGGTTACACTGTATTTCTATTAACAAGTTTGACTTTGGTGGAGTAACTGGCCATGGTTAAGTGTAATTGACAAAATCCTCAACAAGCAGAATTAACAGAGTTTTCAAACAATAAGAAAAGGAAGAAAAAACATGGCGTACAATTACGTTTAAAATATATTTAGTTGAAGCCATAAAATTGTGTTAAAAATATTTAGATTTTCGTATTGAATAACCCATAGAGGTGTTGATATGCCGCTTAACAAAATCAAACAGTCAACATGAAATAATTCTTTCATGACATTAATCCATATAATATCCGATAATTTCTTAAAGAAATCAAACTATATTCCAAAATATAACTTTAACAAAACTACTATATAAAGAAACTTGAAGCAGCAGAAATGTCGTTTTACAGAAGGATGCTGGGGAAACCCTTATGTGAATAACGAATTTTAGAGTTTAACATTGGGAAGAGAGAGTTGAGTTTTTAGGTCACGTAACGAGGAAAGAGAGCTTGGAAAATCTGATACTCACGGGACAGATTGAAACGAAAAGAGATAAAAACGATGAATAACATACTTAGTGAGCTTGAGTAAATGGATGGCAGAACAAGGTTTAGGAGAAATAAGAAAAAGACAAAATTTATTAAGAGCTACAAAAGACAGGAAATTGTGGAGAGCCATGATTGCCTACGTCCTGAATGGATATAGCAGATAGAAGAAGAAGGAGAAGAAGAATAATGAGCTTAAGTAAATGGATG
>OZ010596.1:90406735-90431735 GCA_963932145.1 Acanthosepion lycidas
AAGCTGTACCGGCTCGGAAAACGTTCGGTGTCTTGATATGCAAATAATCAAACCAATACCAAAGGAAAAATAAGGTATAAAAAAAGAAAGAACAAAGAACATGTACGTTAGCCGAAAATAATCGTCCATCATGCAAGTCCAAAGCCCAAAGAAAAAAAAACTGATACGTGTACGCAAAACAACTAAATAAAGTGCTCAATACGGTAAGTAGAGCAGACCTCGTTAAACCTAAAGAGCCAGACACTCTTTCTTTACGTCATTTTTCTCTACCACTATTCAACCGGTGGCTGGGCATTACGTCATTTTTCTCTACCACGGTTCAACCGGTGGCTGGGGATTACGCCATTTTTCTCTACCACGGTTCAACCGGTGGCTGGGCATTACGTCATTTTTCTCTACCACGGTTCAACCGGTGGCTGGGCATTACGTCATTTTTCTCTACCACGGTTCAACCGGTGGCTGGGGATTACGCCATTTTTCTCTACCACTATTCAACCGGTAGCTGGGCATTACGTCATATTTCTCTACCACTATTCAACCGGTAGCTGGGCATTACGTCATTTTTCTCTACCACGGTTCAACCGGTGGCTGGGGATTACGCCATTTTTCTCTACCACTATTCAACCGGTGGCTGAGCATTACGTCATTTTTCTCTACCACGGTTCAACCGGTGGCTGGGGATTACGCCATTTTTCTCTACCACTATTCAACCGGTGGCTGGGCATTACGTCATTTTTCTCTACCGCGGTTCAACCGGTGGCTGGGGATTACGTCATTTTTCTCTACCACTATTCAACCGGTGGCTGGGCATTACGTCATTTTTCTCTACCACTATTCAACCGGTGGCTGGGCATTACGTCATTTTTCTCTACCGCGGTTCAACCGGTGGCTGGGCATTACGTCATTTTTCTCTACCACTATTCAACCGGTGGCTGGGCATTACGTCATTTTTCTCTACCACTATTCAACCGGTGGCTGGGCATTACGTCATTTTTCTCTACCGCGGTTCAACCGGTGGCTGGGCATTACGTCATTTTCCTCTACCACGGTTCAACCGGTGGCTGGGCATTACGTCATTTTTCTCTACCACTATTCAACCGGTAGTTGGGCATTACGTCATTTTTCTCTACCACGGTTCAACCGGCGGCTGGGGATTACGTCATTTTTCTCTACCACGGTTCAACCGGTGGCTGGGGATTACGTCATTTTTCTCTACCACGGTTCAACCGGTGGCTGGGGATTACGCCATTTTTCTCTACCACTATTCAACCGGTGGCTGGGCATTACGTCATTTTTCTCTACCACGGTTCAACCGGTAACCGGTGGCTGGGGATTACGTCATTTTTCTCTACAACTATTCAACCGGTAGCTGGGCATTACGTCATTTTTCTCTACCACGGTTCAACCGGTGGCTGGGGATTACGCCATTTTTCTCTACCACTATTCAACCGGTGGCTGGGCATTACGTCATTTTTCTCTACCACTATTCAACCGGTGGCTGGGCATTACGTCATTTTTCTCTACCACGGTTCAACCGGTGGCTGGGGATTACGTCATTTTTCTCTACCACTATTCAACCGGTGGCTGGGCATTACGTCATTTTTCTCTACCACTATTCAACCGGTAGTTGGGCATTACGTCATTTTTCTCTACCGCGGTTCAACCGGTGACTGGGGATTACGTCATTTTTCTCTACCACTATTCAACCGGTGGCTGGGCATTACGTCATTTTTCTCTACCACTATTCAACCGGTGGCTGGGCATTACGTCATTTTTCTCTACCACGGTTCAACCGGTGGCTGGGGATTACGTCATTTTTCTCTACCACGGTTCAACCGGTGGCTGGGGATTACGTCATTTTTCTCTACCACTATTCAACCGGTAGTTGGGCATTACGTCATTTTTCTCTACCACGGTTCAACCGGTGGCTGGGGATTACGCCATTTTTCTCTACCACTATTCAACCGGTGGCTGGGCATTACGTCATTTTTCTCTACCACTATTCAACCGGTGGCTGGGCATTACGTCATTTTTCTCTACCACGGTTCAACCGGTGGCTGGGGATTACGTCATTTTTCTCTACCACTATTCAACCGGTGGCTGGGCATTACGTCATTTTTCTCTACCACTATTCAACCGGTAGTTGGGCATTACGTCATTTTTCTCTACCGCGGTTCAACCGGTGACTGGGGATTACGTCATTTTTCTCTACCACTATTCAACCGGTGGCTGGGCATTACGTCATTTTTCTCTACCACTATTCAACCGGTGGCTGGGCATTACGTCATTTTTCTCTACCACGGTTCAACCGGTGGCTGGGGATTACGTCATTTTTCTCTACCACGGTTCAACCGGTGGCTGGGGATTACGTCATTTTTCTCTACCACTATTCAACCGGTAGTTGGGCATTACGTCATTTTTCTCTACCACGGTTCAACCGGTGGCTGGGGATTACGCCATTTTTCTCTACCACTATTCAACCGGTGGCTGGGCATTACGTCATTTTTCTCTACCACGGTTCAACCGGTGGCTGGGGATTACGTCATTTTTCTCTACCACTATTCAACCGGTGGCTGGGGATTACGTCATTTTTCTCTACCACTATTCAACCGGTAGTTGGGCATTACGTCATTTTTCTCTACCACGGTTCAACCGGTGGCTGGGGATTACGCCATTTTTCTCTACCACTATTCAACCGGTGGCTGGGCATTACGTCATTTTTCTCTACCACGGTTCAACCGGTGGCTGGGGATTACGTCATTTTTCTCTACCACTATTCAACCGGTGGCTGGGCATTACGTCATTTTTCTCTACCACTATTCAACCGGTGGCTGGGCATTACGTCATTTTTCTCTACCACTGTTCAACCGGCGGCTGGGCATTACGTCATTTTTCTCTACCACCGAGAAGGCGGTGGTCAGGACACAAATGATTAATAGTATATTTTTTTCATATTCTTTAACGGTCAGTAACTTTGCGTCTTAGTGACTTTATTTCCCTACTTGGGGTGAAATAATTTAAAAAAAGAAATTTCGAATATGGCAAGTAATGTTTC
Organism: Acanthosepion lycidas; assembly: GCA_963932145.1. NCBI lineage: Eukaryota > Metazoa > Mollusca > Cephalopoda > Sepiida > Sepiidae > Acanthosepion > Acanthosepion lycidas. The sequence goes on from OZ010596.1 coordinate 90,409,791, forward strand.
CAGTATATTCTTATTTTTTTTAATCTAGACTTGAGGCAAAAGACACCCCCCACCAAAAAAAAAAAAAAAAAAAAAAAAACAGGATATCGAATGAGGATTTCCGACACAGGCAAACCTTGAAAACTATTATTTTAAAAAAATGGCACGTTCATTCAGGATGTAAGAATCATTTACTATCAAAGTTCTCCTTTGTGCTATGTCCCTACATGACGTTGATGATCATGGTTCTCCACAACTTCCTCTCTTATGTAGCTCTTTGTAAGGCTTGTCTTTTCAACATAATTCGCACTGCCTGTTCTGTTATCCATTTATACAAACTTGCCAAGTAGGTTGCTTGCCTCTTCCCTCTGTCCATTTTGCCTACCAAAATGTCCTGTGTGTGTCAAATTCTCCAACCCATTTTGCTTATTATGTTTCAGCTGTCCCTTGTCTGGTTCTAAGTAAAAAGAATTTTTGTTTCAATTTTCCTTAAAACATTTTCGCTTCTCGCATGTTCAATGCATAGCATCCTCATCATCCTTCTGTAGAGCCACGCCTCTGTTGCCTCAAAACTCTTCCTTTTTAAAGAGATCGTCCAGCTTTCGCTGCCATATAGAACCACATAATAATTCGGCACACTTTTATGTGTTTGTTAACGAAATATTTCCGTTTTTAAATATTCTGCTTAGTTTTTAAAAGGCATATATATATATATATATATATATATATATTAAATGCTTCTTCGTATTTCGGTGCCATTGTTATTCTCCATTTTTCTGCAAGTTCATTTACGATCAATAAATCATGCCATTTTATTTGTGGAATTGAAAATAATGGAATTACATTCTGTTTCCTCGGATTTATTTCCATCAAAGTCTGCGATTTTCTACGGCTTTTTCTGTAATGCCCGTTAGTAGTTGCTCCACCTCAGGACAGTGGAAAACATGAGACCATGAAGGCGCAGAGAGATGCTCTCGTGAAAGAAAGTGACTGGAGTTGAGATGCCAGATCAGGACCTATTACTTTGCATATTCATCTTTGGATTTTGTCAAGAACCTCATGATGAACAGTGGGAGCACCAGACCATATATGGCAACAGTATTCAATGCAAGGACAAATGGTAGATTTGTAGATTTGAAGGATGAACTCAGAAGAGAAAAACCTTCTGATGCAATACAGGGAACCAACTTTCCTTGTGGTAGATGAAGCTAGTGATTCAATGTAGTTGTTCCACCTCAGGTCAATGGAAAATGTGAGACCAAGAAGATGCAGAGAGACGCTCTCGTGAAGTTGAGCATCAGCCATGCTGATAGGAGGCAGGGAGGTTTCTCTATGGTGTTAAATGAGAGCAGTTTCGTTTTGGAGGCATTCAAATTTACAAGCCACTACCTGCCACAGTCAACCATAGATTGGAGGTCTTTTTCAATACTAATGGCAGGTTAACTTTGTCAGCAATGAGACAGGAGTAAATGGTAGTGTCATCTACATAGATGCCTACTTGAGAACTGATGACATCAGGAAGATCATTGATGAAAATCGGAAACAGTGTAGGACCCAGGATAGAGCCTTGGGGAACACCAGTTTTTGTATGAAAGGGACTGGAGGAGATCTCGTTTAATATACATACATACATACATATATATATATATATATATATATATATATATATGTGAGTGTGTGTGTGTGTATGTGTGTGTGTGTGTGCGCGCGTGTTCGTGTGAGTGTGCGTGAGTGTGTGTTTCATAAAAGTCAACGGACAAGTTACTGCGATTAAGTATTTTATTTAATTTTTCTAGCGTTCGTATAAGTGGTTTCTTTTATGAACATGTTGTGGATTCCGAGATGAATTCGGTCTCTAAGGAATGACAAACGCATGCCATATTTCTTGTAGCCATAACTGTTGACCATTTTGGTATTTCTGCATTTGTAATTGTTGCTCATTTTGGTGTTTTATCAGTTCTACGAACATATTTTTTAAATCTTCCATGATAACTCAATTTTATGTATTTTTACTCCTCGAAATTGTTTGTCTCTAATTTGTTGTTGTAACGACGAGGGAAGGATTTTTCTTTTGTTGATTAGTTTTCCGCGTGTGTTCGCCAAGTTGTTTGTTGCTTAGGCGTACGAAAAGTTTTTCTTTCCCCGTGTGAGTTTCGAATCCTCGTTCACCAAGTTGTTGTTGTTATCCGCGTGAGTTCGAATCCTTGTCGCCAAGTTGTTGTGGATTCCGAGATGAATTCGGTCTCCAAGGAATGACAAACGCAATAATTAAATATAAGAAATAAAATGTATTTACACAATCATACAAAGAGTAATACTGTTAGTAAGTCCAGGAACGTAGTTAGTAGCAAATACAGATATATATATACAGTCTCGAACTAGTACTTCCTTAGAGTCTACGTGCTTCTAACTGACTTCTACAAGAGGTTACCTCACACTAACTCCGTTCGTATATTCTCTCACTCTCCGACTGCCGACTACCTGACTGTAACTCTGGGTATTTAACGGTAGCAGTCCAGGTACACTTGGTAGAGACCACTATATGAAAAAGGGGTGGACCCCATAACAGAACATTTAATTAAAACTTAATGAAATTTGTATAAAAAAGTGGCAGCTGCACAAATTCACAATATATATATATATATATATATATATATATATATATATATATATATATATATATATAATTACATGAATCATTCATACAAAAAACAAATATAGAGGTTAATGATTTAAATGTGAAATGAGGAGTGGAACCTCGATAAAATAGGAAAACGGTCCACCTTAATATCAACCACACAATTCCTGTTATTTATTACATGCTCTGCAATATATATATATATATATATATATATATATATATATATATATATATATAAGCTTGTTTACATCTATCTTTCTATCTATCTACCTATGCGGAACTAAAACGTTTTTCGCTATTTAACCCATAGCTGAGAGAAGAAGAGAGGAATTATTGCAATTACTAAGCGTAACGGTACGAAGTTAAGCTATCCGAGGTTTTCTACAGACTAGGACGGAGTTTGAACTTGGTTCGATAATTCCACTTTTGGTACCGGTATCTGTATATTGACGAGTGCCATATATATATATATATATATATATATAGAGAGAGAGAGAGATAGGTAGATAGATAGATAGATAGATAGATAGATAGATAGATAATATTAGTGGTCAATATATATATATATATATTCCCAAGAGGATAGAATCCAGGTAGAACTCAATACCCAGGACAAATATTCCGTGATTATAATTTATTACATTGGAATCGTACTCACGATCCAATTCATCAGACACACAAATTCAATATATATATATATATATATATATATATATATATATATATATATATATATACTCGTTTGGAAAACCTCGGATAGCTCAACTTGTAGATATGTCAAAAGAAATCGGATCGGTACCCGAGGAAAAAATTGGAAATAAAAAAAAAAAAAACTAAAAATACCAGAACAGGGCCAAACAAATCATCCAGAGCCTTAAGTGTTTAGTTCAAGAAAAAAAAGAACAAGCGAGTAGTAAGATTAAAATGTAGAGTGCTCAATACGCTAAGTTATATATATATATATATATATATATATATATATATATATATATATATATATGGAGGCACTTTATATCGGGTCCCGCAAGCCTTCCCTCTGTAAACAGCGTGAATGTTTGTTGGGGCTTGCTATTATTTGTCTCTAACTCTTTGTGTTCCTTTTTCCCGCCCTCTCCTTTTCATTACACATTTTCTGTTGTATTTAATTTAAGTTAAATCTCCCAGAGGCCTGAATAATGGGAACGAAACCGGTTGTTTCGCTTTTAACATGTCTTGCAATATTAAGCTACACACTTTTATTTCTATAATTAGATTTTGTACTTTCAAAAATATTTTCAAATATATATATATATATATATATATATATATATATATATATATATATATATATATATATATATATATACATATATTCATACATGTTTCATTAAATAATATAGACAAGTGTTGTCTATTTATTTTATATAAATTCTTTTCATAACATCTGATAAGCTTAAACAAAATCCTAAACAAAATCAACTATGGAATCTCCACAAATATCCTTAAATGTCTATAATTGGTACCAGAAGCCATTGGTTTATACCAACGGCGTACCATACTTAATACTTCTCGAATTCACTGTCGCGTGGTCAAGTGTGACGTCAAGAGCTGCGGTGCGATTTTCGCTTCTAGCGTCTTATATGCACGTGTTTATCGTTGCTTAGAAATCATCCATGTAAACAATAACAGACTATCATTACTGTCTTGTCTGTATATTGCTTAATATGTTGTACAGTAATTGACATCTTTGATAATGGCTTATGTAAGCCGAAAGCTTAGATTGGATTAAAAGATATGGATCAATATTGTGATTTTCTTTCTTCGTTTAATGATAATGTTATTAAGCTTATCAGACGTTATGAAAAGAATTTACATAAAATAAATAGACAACACTTGTCTATATTATTTAATGAAACATGTATGAATGAATAAATACTGCCTAAATACACAATATATATATATATATATATATATATATATATATTGAACAATAAAACATTAAAAAATTAAAATCTTCAGACACACTAGGGTTGTATATTAATATTCCTTCGTTTTTATTATTATTTCATTTAGATTCCTCGACTAGTTTCGGCTAACATGGCCATCATCAGGAGAAAAATAATTTTCAGCTTGCTGGTATATAAGGTCCCCAGAAGTGTGCTTTGAAAACTAGAGTCTGAATATACCCTCATCGTTGCGCATTGGTAAGTATACAGCTGTAAATTAGTCCGTGTGTTTACAGATTTTTCTCTTTAAAAGAAAATCAGACCATAACCCCCTGCCAATGCGAGAACTGACACCAAAATAAAAGCCTTGCCAACATATCAAAAAAATTTAAATATATATATATATTTTACAGTGTCGCCGATAACAAAAAAACAAAAAAACGAAAATAAAATTCAATCGCTTGTTTATAGAAAATAGTTTATTTTCGAGAAATAAAGGAAGAAAAAAATATCTAAAACATTTTCGGGCCAGAAGTGTTATTTTTCTGACGAGTTGCGGTTTAGGTCGGAGACATGCGCAGTAAATGTTTCGTAATGAGAACGAAGCTATCAGCCATTTTGACAAGGTGTCGAAATTAAGAATTAAGACGGCAGGCCAGAGATTTTCCTATGAAATGCTATTCCATTTGGTGGACGACTGACGACTCGGCCAACATTTAACAAATTGCTTCTTTGCGACGAGATTTATCTTGTAAGTCGTTATTTTACGCCCACTTTCCAAATGTTAATCGTGGGAAACAAATTCGATATTATATACGTGCACACACACACACATCCACCGACATAAATATATAGCATGGATATATATATATATATATATATATATATATATATATATATATATATATATATATATATATATATATGTGGAAGAACTATGGCTAAACTATGGAAAAAGGTTTTCGCGTCACGCGTTTCATCCTCATCGGGCCAAAGTGATGTTTCCGTTGATGCTGCTATATATACGCATGGAGGAGAGGGAACGCTGAGAATTTTAAATTTCAAAGTTCTATTCTAATAGTTTGCTGTGGGTACTTATCGACTGTGGAACTCTCTTCTGGTTTTTTTTTTTTGGTTTTTTTTATTCCCCAGCCTTATCAGTCAGTTAAGTGCCTTGTGCAATACACGCTTCTGAGATCATTTTTCTTTCGTTTCATGACTGACGAGGCAGAAAATTTTCCTGCAGTAGTATTTCCTGTGTTAGACTGGTTACCAACCAAGGCTATGGGACCCAGCCTGTGGTGCTATTCAGATTTTCCCGCAATCGTTTACAGTTTCTTCGTGTTAAACTGGTTACCTTGTTTGGTAACCAGTTTAACACAGGCGAATGTATTCAAGAACATTCCTGGTTATCTTTCGAAGATGAATTTAGCAGTCGTCATTTTCACGCCGTTGTTTCGTAGGGGTGGTATAATATGAGATTTAATTCTAATTTTCGGGGGCAGTGTGATTTTAGTTCTTGAAAACACCCAAACACCACCTACTGAGATTTCTCCTATACACGGATGCCAAGCTGATTTAAAATCATAAACAAAACTCTGGGAAGTAAGCTTTTACTAAATTCTAAGCATCGTGCTGTCTACTATTTTTTCTGGAGCAGAATCTGGAGTCATATACCGACGCTATCGGTTCCTCTTCAAACGATTTCATCAGCAGTACTGCTTCATGATTTTAAATGTGCATTAGAGTGGCTTCATCACAAACACCAAAAGCAACTTCACCTATCGACTGGTCCGCACTTTGATCTGGGATATTTTTTTTTAGCTGGAGTAGATGTTTAACTCTTGTTTCCTGTTTAAGATTGGGTTTACGGGTCCTTCTAAAATCGTCTCATTCTCTTTCACACCCAGTGGCCCCTTGCGCATTAATGGTATTATCACCTTTCTTGAGGTGAACGGATTTTAAAAATCCCCAAGACAATTCCAATCGGTTATTGTATAACGGTCATGGTTCAAATTATTCTAGGGTACGATTGAGTGTAAGTAGTCAGAATAATACAATAGACTACCAGCATATATAAATAGTCGACCCAAAACACAATACGCATAGCCTGACGATTGCGTTTAAGCATGAAGAAGACTATCACCACTATGTGTTGACCTCAATGCCCACACACACACACACACACACACACACACACACATATATATATATATATATATATATATATATATAATGTATTATTTTAATAGCTATACTCGACTGGTGTGAAAAAAAACCCGGATAGTACAATTTACAAATAAAATTTATCTAAACAAAGTGGTATCAAGAAAAAAAATCAGTAAAAAAGGAAAAGACTAAAAAACATCCGTGTTGGTTGAAAAAAATTATTCAACACCGGAATACCTAGCCAAAAAAAAAAAAAAAAACTAAAAAAAAACGCCAATCGGGTAAATTAAGTAAAAGTGGAACAAAGTATATATATATATATTAAAAAAAAAACCTAGTGAGCCAGTATTTACTAACCAAGGTTTCAATTTGCAAAAAAATATATTTAAACAAACTGATACCAGGGAAAAAATTCATTTCATTGAAAATTTTTTTTTAATGTGTTATTGTTAACGGATACAAACAACAAATTTAAAAAAAAAACATATTTCAATTCGCATTATATTTTTCATCTCGGATGCTACCTGAATTTTACCAAAAACAAAATAATTTCCATGCCTGAGGATGACTGAATGTACAGTTGAAAGTACTTGCGTATTAAAGAAAGACCTTATACAGCTTATAATTATTAAAAATAAGGATCATAACATTCATCGAGTGATTTGTAGGTTAATGCACCTTTTAAATTTTCTTTCTGAAGGGATTTTATTTTATATCATTAATTTTACTGTGTGTGTGTGTGTGTGTGTGTGTGTGTGTGTGTGTGTGTGTGTGTGTGTGCGCGCATACGCATACACATATATACACACACATAGAACCAAAGAGCGTGAGTTCAATACCCGGTTAATGCAGTGGAGAACTTGAAGAGGGTAATTAACAGGAGATGACTGATAACTGACATCCATTAAACATGTCACGTGGAACTAGAACAGTCTACCCTAGTGATTGAAATAAAGGGTTCAGTTCGACATTCCAACCACCTGAAGAAGGCCGGAGCGTACAACTGCCGAAACGTTGTAATAAATATGGCGACAACGATGAGGAAAATAGTCCGAATAATGTAAATAATATATATATTGACGATTGCATATAGCATGAAACAGACTGTCGCCTCTAAGTGTTGACTTCAATGTTCACTTTTATATTTACACACGCTCTATCTTTGATATTGAGCACTTTATCCCATAAATATACCAGATCTTAAGACTATATTTCTTCATATATATATATATATATATATATATATATATATATATATATATATACTGAAAAATTTATTTCGGTTGAGCTCTCTGGGGAGGAAATGTTGGTTTGTAAACAGTGATTATTACGGCTAATAATGCTCTTCGGTAAATCGAATTGTGTTCTCTCAGTTTCTCTAAAAATAAATACGCTTAAATTCACCTTCGTCCCTGACAGACGCCAATTCAGTCGGGTTTCGATCCTAGCTAGAAGCAAACAGACGTCTAGCCACATTGATGAGCTGTGATACAGCGAAAAAGTCTGTCTGTGGATTGTCATCCACAGACAGACTTTTTCGCATATATATACTCCTGAAAAATTTATTTCGGTTGAGTTCTCTGAGGAGGAAGGGTGGGTTTGTACACAGTGACTATTACAGCTAATAATACATGACTCTTCGGTAAATCGAATCGAGTTCTCTCAATATATATATATGTGTGTGTGTGTGTGTTTGGTACTGAAGATTTCTCAGTTTTAATTACTTCCCATACACTGACCAAATGACTAAACTTTGAAATGTTTTTAAGGAATGACTTCTTGTCGGCTGGGAATATTTTTTTTTTTAGTATCACTTATGGATATTTACTTGACCCCCAACTGAGTCAAGTTGTGACACAAGGTCAGTTTTTAACGTGGGGACCCGCGTATTAATATCACATATGTGTATAAGTTGTTTTCTGTATTTATAGGATGAATGATCACAATATTGGAGGCAGAGCGTTTTTAGATATAAACACTATATTCATAAGTACTTCTTATTTTCTATTTGCTTATTTACATATTCGACATATCCGAGAAGTCCTGTCGCCACGATGACTATTCTCAAGAATCGATCTCTGATTATGACGTCAATGTGTTACCGGATCATCTCAGAAGACAGTCAAATATTCACACGCTATCTTTTGCTCTCTTCTTTACAGACATTTTTTTCCCAGGCTTCTTCATTTCTTTCTTAATTATTTTGAGTTCTTTATTTCCGGTTCTTTTCTTACTTCCGGTTCTTTCTTTTTTGCCTTTCTCATATATATATATATATATATATATATATATATATATAAGAGAAAGAGGTTATCGTAGTTCCAACGAGAGAAAAACAGCAAACGTTTTTGGTTGGAATATGGATTTAAAAAAAATATTAGGCTTTCTTTGCCTTATGTATGGATGTATCTTCATTTTCTTTTTCCTTTCCGTCTTCCTTTTTTACATATTCTTTTCTCTCTACATTTTTCTTTCTTTCTTTTTCTTTTATAGGCTTAAGCTTTTTTCTTTTCTTTTTCCTTTTTTACATATTTCTTTCTTTCTTTCTTTTTTCTTCCTTTTATATATTTCCTTACACTATTTTCTTTCTTGCTTTCTTTCATTTTTTTTTTCATGAATATTTATAAAGTACAAATCCTATCTTATTTCCGAAGTGCCTTTTTCTCGCATTTTTTACTTTTATCTTTTATTTCTTTTCAGGTTTCTTTCTTTCTTTCTTATATATATATATATATATATATATATATATATATATATATATATATATATATCGGAATCGATGGATAAATTTGATCTAAATTACGCAAAAATGAAAATAACACTAACATCTACATATCTGAGATGTACACTATTTACATTATTCGGACTATTGTCCTCATCTTTGTCACCATATTTATCACAAAGTTTTGGCCTTTCAGTATTTGTCTATATTTCTGAGATGAGCTATTATGTACACTATATTATTTGGACTATTGTCCTCATCTTTGTTGCCATATTTATTGCAATGTTTCAGTCTTTCAGTATCTGTCTATATTTCTGAGATGTGGTATTATGTACACTATTTACATTATTCGGACTATAGTCCTCATCTTTGTCGCCATATTCATTACAATGTTTCGGCCCTTCAGTGTCTATCTATATTACTGATGAGGTATTATGTACACTATTTATATCATTCGGGCTATTGTCCTCATCTTTGATGCCATATTTATTACAACGTTTCAGCCCTTTAGTATCTGTCTATATTTCCAAGATGAGGTATTATGTACACTATTTATATTATTCGGACTATTATCCTCATCTTTGTCGCCATATTTATGACGACGTTTCGGCCCTTTAGTATCTGTCTATATTTCTGAGATGAGATATTATGTACACTATTTACATTATTCGGACTATTGTCCTCATCTTTGTCGCCATATTTATTACAACGTTTCGGCCCTTTAGTATCTGTCTATATTTCTGAGATGAGGTATTATGTACATTATTTACATTATTCGGACTATTGACCTCATCTTTGTCGTCTTATTTATTACAACACAAAAATCTTCTAGAGTCGACCAAAAAAAGCGATAACAACAACAAAAATTGCAATATGAGCTCTGGTAAAAAATAGTTGCTGAAGACATTAGGTGTATAATACCCAGAAATTCATACACAGATGTCCTCAAGGACAGGAATCAAAGAATGTGAGTTCAATACCTGGTGAGGGCAGAGGGGAATTAACAGGAGATAAATGATAACTGACATCCATTAAACATGGCACGTGGAACTAGAACAGTCTACCTCAGTGAGCGAAATAAAGGGTTCATTTCGACATTCCAACCACCTGAAGAAGGACGGTGCGTACAACGGCCGAAACGTTGTGATAAATATGGCGACAAAGATAAGGACAATAGTCCGAATAATGTAAATAGTATACTAACATCTCATTTCAACATATATTTACCAAAATTACACTTGAAATGCTAATGAATAAATTCAATAGAATTGTCATTGTCTTCAACCACGGCCTCCTGACCTCTATTGCATCTCCTGCCATTCTTCTGGACGGTCACCTTGTTGGTCAATGCTGCCATAATCCTTGCCTTCTAATCATTTTTGGTGTTACAAGGAGTTTTGTTGCTCTCTCGCTCAACTGCGCCCCACACATAATAATAAACGGTGTTCAATCTGGGGAGTTAGGTGGTCATATATAAGGGGTGATGTGGTCGCAGAAATTGCCCGAAAGCCATGATTGGGTTTTCCTGCTATGGTGCAGAGTGGTGTTGCCAGAAATAGAGTTTTCCAGAAGCCACCCAACTCAGGGCAGCACTATCTCCTCAAGGCACATGACGTAGGCCTCCATGCTGAATATAAGACCCTGTGGGATGATGAATGGAGGCATAATGTCACCATCACTAGTGATCACTCCAAACAACCTTCGTAATCGCCATTAAACTCATGCAACTCTTTTTTAATCTTCTACACTGTCATTAGATTAACACCCAAACACACTGAAATGTTCGTATTGGGTCTTCCTGTGCGAATGCCAAGCAGTACAGCATGCCATTTCCGATGGGGTGAATTGCGTCATGGTGCACTTTTCCACATGGACGTTGCCTAACTGACCCTACTATACTGTGCAGTCGACAAAATCAAAAATATGCAACACGCATGCGCCAAATGAATAATATAAAATGGCGACAATTTACCCATCATGTATAATTCTATTTTTGTATATAAAATTGCTTTTAAATGAATAAAAATAGAGCACACTTATCTGCAGCAGAGGAAGTATACAAATAATCTCTCTCTCTTTACACACACACACACACACACACATATATATATATATATATTTCTTTTTGAATTGTTTCTTTCTGTTATTTTAAATTTCTTCTTTCCTACTTATGTCCCTTCCTTCTTTCTTCCTTTACACACACACACGCACGAGCGTACATACATACATATATGTATATATGTATGTATATGTATATGTTCTGACCAAGTAGGCAAATACTATTAAAAAAGACAGACATTTTGTGTCAATTACTTTTAAGGATCGTCTTTTCCAATTTACGAATAATCCTTCTCAGACAAGGAGGAAATTCCGTCAGAAATTGTCCGAAGTTCATTTCGGAAGAAAATTACAGGAAATATCGTCCAAACTTTCGACTTTCTTAAGTAGACAGCTACTCAAAGACAATATTAAACATACTAACAAAATCAAATAATAAAAACAAAGTTATGATACTTGAAGCAATACTGATACAAAAAACAACTACCAATAAATAAAACAGTCAATAACTAAAGAGTCTGCATCCTTAAATGTATTCAGGGTGTTCATAAAGTTCATGTGCACTTAAAAAATTTATAACTTTATTTGTATTTGCGATAGAAATAATTTGTAAAAAGGATTAGAAAGAAGTAAATTTTTTTAAGGTTTTATTGAAATTTTATTTAAGTTTCCATATGTCCTTCATCATTAGCAATACAAAGGGTAATACGATTTTGCAGTTCACAAAGAAAGTTTAAAAGAAAGTTTACGGTTGATGGCGCTGTGTTGCCATTAGACTAGGTTACATTTGTCATTCGTGTACATTCGTACCTAGTTTGTCTTTAACGATTAATGTGCTGTAGTAGTGTTCCGTTTCACAATGGCAGGATATTCATATCGTGAGCAGGCCGATATGATTTTTATATACGCTCGCGCGAATGGTAATGGATGCGAGACTACACGGCTGTATCAGATTGCGTCTCCAGACTGATTACATTAATACCTGAAATCACATTAGTTATTTTAGCTATACTTAAAACTAGGTACATTAAACTTTATAACACTTTTTACAGATTATTTCTCTCGCAAATACAAGTAAAGTTATAATTTTTTTTAAGTGCACACGATCTTTATGGACAACCTGTATATAAAAAAAAATACGCCACAGCACGCGTATATCGCAACACTCTTTGTTTACGTCACCACACAATTTGATTACGTCACAACACATATTTATAACTTTAATGCCAAAGTGCGTTATATGCGCTTTCCTCACATACGTCTAAGACCTAATTTTTAAAAAAAATAGCGTTGTTACACTGTTTCCAAAGTTTACTTAACTCACGAATCACCTACTCAGATGATGAAAGTCGAAAGCTTGGACCATGTTTTTCTCTACTCTTCTTCTGAAATGAACTTCCGACATAGAAGCTTACAGTCGTCTCACGTTGAAGTTAAGCAACGTCGAGTCTGGTTATTACGTGGGTGACTGTTTGGGAATACCAGCTGCTGTAAGCTTGGATGTACTGGTGTTGTAATGGATAATAGTTCGAAATTGTTAATCGGAGAGTCGAGTGCCAATTCCACTTGGGTTCGTTATAATAGGAACAGATACCCTTGGAAAAGGTATGAATCCACCTCTTCTCTCTCCAAATATAGGTTAATTAGTAAGACATGTATCATTAAACCATTATTATCTAAAAAAAATACCACGAACCATGAAAGTATTTACGGAAAAGGAATAGGGAAGCTATAATGGTGTTATCAGTTATAGTGAAGTGTATGAGTGTGGAAACAGATTAATTTGATTTGGCCTTGTTAGTTAGATAGCCCACCATAGGAGGGGTGTAAAACAAGAAAATCAAATTGTAAAGTGAAACAACAAATTTATATACATATAAATCAATTAAGGTCTTTACAAATAAAATTAATGTATTCTGGTTTATACAAGGTCGTCAAAATATTCGTAGTAGTCCTTACAAGAGTGAGATTATGTGTACGTAGGCAGGAACCGTATGTGTGGATGTATGCATGTATGTATGAGCGTTATCGTAGGGTAGGAATGTCTTTGAAGTAATCGCTCAGTCTTAAAATGTTCCGTTCGTTTATCAAGTATAAAAGAGGTGAAGGAGAAAGGTAAAGATAATAATAACGATAGCTTGACGTTTGTCAAGGGACATGTTAATACGCTCGTCTCCTTCTCTCTGGTAACAAGTGGACTTGCCCGTCTTTTATTTGTTTGTGGGGCTTGAAAAGGTCATTTGGGAATTCACTCCCGGATATGATTCGGGCTTTTCCATTTGACGATGAACAAACTTCGCGTCGACTCGTGAAAAGGTCCGTAAAAAAAATTGTTTCTGAGAATTGAAGATTATATGAATTTTGTTTTTAAATGTTTCCTAGTTTTCTATTGGTCGAAAAACATTTCACGAGTTTTGTTTTGGATTCGCTTTTGTGTGTGTGTGTTAAGCAAAGTTTGTAAATTCGAGTCTTTTTTAATTTCTAACAAAATCAATGTGTCAGTGCTTAGCATTTGAATTTTAAATCTAGATCTTGTATTATTCAGTATAAAGCTATATTACGCTAGTTGGAAAGCCAGGTCAGCACCAATGACATTTCTGAAACGTTATTTAAGGGAAATTAGCAATTTAAATTAATTTGATTTAAAACAAATATTAATTACTTATAGCATAAAATGTTGCATACAAATATTTCTTAACTAGGGGTTCTTGTTTTTCCAACATGTTCATCCATTTGTTTACATTTCATTGACAACCGAACGTGTACATAGTTAAGTATGGTGAGGCAGACGGTAAATGTTTTTTCCAACCATTAAAATACGTGACTTTTAAATGTTAGATTTATTGGTTTGTACATCCATACCCCAGAAATTCTGCACGTAATAAGACATACAAAAACAAACCGAAATGCTTTTAAAGATATTCGAGGTCGTCAAATTGCAAAAAGCTTTACAATATATGATTAGTAAATATAGTTTTACTTAATAATAATATTTCCTAAGAATTATTTAATTGAAAAAGAATTTTAAAAGATTTAGAAAATTTATTATTTATTCAATTTAAAATTTAAAAAAATGAAAACAATTTTTTTTCTCCGGACAATATTGCATTTAATATATATTATTCATAAAAGCAATATATATATATATATATTAAAACATTTTTATGTTTATACATTCTTTTTTAACAGTATTAACAACATTTACCGGCCTGAATGTCCAAGAAATTGTCATAGAAAATATGCGTCCTCCGACAATAATCAAACCTGTATCCTATGCGGAAACGTCATATGGCCGGACGTGCTTTTACCGATTGAGCCACAGAGGATCGTTTCGACTAGTAAGGTCGATTTTACTGTTTACCTGATGCAAAGTATGATTCCTGTCAGAGGATGCATATTTTCTATGACAATTTCTCGGACATTCAGACCGGTAAATGTTGTTAATACTGTTTATTATAAACAGAGCATTTACTTAAATATTTGTATCTATAAAAAGAATGTATAAACATAAAAAAATTTTAAAATAATTGTCGGACTTTGTCCATTTTCATGATATATATATATATATATATATATATATATATATATATATATATATATATATATATGATAAAATATAGTTTTAAGGGATGCTATATTTATAGGTTAAATTGTTCAATATTTCAATATAGAGCGTGTATAAATATAAAAGTGAACATGCTTTTATGCTTATACGCAATCGTCAGGCCATATGTGTTGTGTTTTGGTTCAACTATTTATATGTACAGGTCAATGATGTTTTCTAGGTAGTCTATTGTATTGTTCTCACGGTTGTTTTGGTGGGCGGTAACGGTTATGTTTCAAATTATTCTAGGGGCCATTACGTGGAAATAATTGTGGATCCGGATGCAGTTTTGGGGCTATTTATAGTATTGCTTGTTAACATTTATTTATTTGTTATTGTTTGTTTTATTGTTGTTTTCTTTTATTACGTTTACGTCTGTGTTTATGCGTGAGTTCGTGGTTTGTTAAATTATTTATTATTTACTTAATTACTGAGTTGGATTAATTTATTTTGCTTATTTTTTTGTGTTGATTCCAATATGTCTGTGAATGACTGCAAAACACTTGCCCCTTCACAATTTATAAGCAAAAGCACACGAATGCAAGCTAGGATTTTTCTCTTAGCAAAGAAAATAGACCGGTTCTTCGTTTCATCAGACTCAGTCCTTGTCTGTCTTGTCTTGAAGTCAGAACGTTACTTTCGCTCTTGCGTGACAACTCCAATAATTATCTTTGTGAACTTTTTGCCATATTATTGTTGCTTTGCCTTATTACTGTTAATTTTCTCGAAGATTCAGATGATTCGGTGGAATTCTTGCTGTAATACTCTCGTTTGTATATATTTTTATTACTATTTCTGTTAATATATTTGTTTAACTCAATTCCTCTCTTGTATCTTTATTTCTGGCCCTAATAAGGCCACAGCATGTTTATTCTTGTTCGTTTTTTATAATTTTCGATGTTTAAATAATGTACTAAAAATTTGTTTTCGTATTTACATTTTGAGATGAGTTCTCTCTCTCTATCACACACACACACACACACACTCACACGCACATACACACACACACTCCCACATGCACAGACACATACACACACACATACACTCCAACACGCACGCACACACAGACACACACATATATATATATTATAAATTAACTGATTTAAAATATGGTTTCTTCGCTACACAGTAATAACCATGTTTCAAAAGCTGAAGCTAAAAACTTCAAATTTAATTATATAATTAAATTAAAAGCATTAGTTCCGTTTCATCTTCAAGCGAATGAAACGGAACTACTTCTTTTAATTTAATTATATTTAATTATATTAATTTGAAGTTTTTGGCTTCAGTTTTTGAAACATGGTTATTACTGTGTAGCGAAGAAACCATATTTTAAATCAGTTAGTTTATAATATTTATGCTCTGTAAATTTACACTGAGCACTATTTTGTAAAAATAAAAATATATCAATAAGAACACCGGATTATATATCTTACTGGTCTTTCTTTTTATATATATATATATATATATATATATATATATATATATATATATATATATATATATAAAGAGTTACAACATATTTAGTATAGGAGATACGGAAATTGAACATAGAATAGGCTGCGCTAGAGGTAGTTTCTCCCAATACCGCCAATTGCTACTAAACCAAAACATTAACCTGAAAACTTGAGTTAAGTAAAATAACCACGTCATATGGATGCCAAACATAGCACAAGAACCCGTTCAGAAATATCTAAACTGTCTCCTACATACAATCGCTTTCTAAGATTAATGGTTAAAAATGGTTTTGGATGAGTGTAACGTATGAATCTTGGTGAATAGCACAGTACTTCGAACCGTGTTGACTAGCACCAAAGAATCAGCACTGTGGTAGACAGGTATTGAATTCACAACCTTTTGGGCCAAGTCACTGGATCCAACCAACGCTTTTATCCACTGGACCATGTTTTCTCGAGGAAGGCCGGAGCGTACCTACCTACCTCTCTCTCTACCTCTCTCTCTCTCTCTCTCTCTCTCTCTCTTTATAAGTGTTGGGCTAGACCGAATATTTTTGTCTAAACTGATACTTATAAAGATAAAACTTGGCAAAAGGAGTAGGGTCCTATCTAGGGTAACAGAATTAGCCAAAAAATCTCCAGGCCAGATATCGCAGCAATATTGCCATTATCGTTAAATCTAATTCTTGTAAAGATAAAAGCATGTCAGAAGGAGTCAGGTTCTTTCTGGAACGATAAATTTAGCCGATCATTTTTCCAGCATTTCCGGCGATCGACCGGATATACGAGTTCCCCTTGGGGTCTACAGTGAACGTTAGACTCTTTTTGAGGAACTCAAGGTTACATGCCAGTTTTTTGCTTCTTGAACTGTAAGAGTTAGATCAAAGGAGAGATCAGTCTCTGAACATCTCGATTTTTCTGATAAAATTATTTTCATTGTCTTTTTATTCGCTCTTCTTCTCAGGTGCCATTCTTTTCTGTCTGTATTTTGATTTTCTGGCGGGGGGGTCCTTTGTGTTCCGCTTTCTTATTTTTCTTTCTCTTTCCTATTCTTTCTTTCTCTCTTTCTTTCTTCACCTGTTTTCTTTTTTTCTCTTTTCTTTCTTTTTCACTTTCTTTTCTAGTAATAGCTCTTTTTTCTTTCTTTCTTTTTTTTCTTTCTTTTTTCTCTCTTTCTTTTTCAACCAAAGAAAGAAAAAGTAAGAAAATCGATAAAAAATTATCGATTTTCTTACTTTTTCTTTCTATTTTCTTTCTTTCTTTTCTAAACATTTTCTTTATTTTCTATTTTCTTTACTTTTTCTTTCTTTCTTTCTTTCCGAACCATTTTCTTTATTTCCTATTTTCTTTCTTTCTTTCTTTCTTTCTTTTTTTCTTTTGGAACTATTTTCTTTATTTTCGATTTTCTTTCTTTGTGCCATCATCGTTTTCTTTCTTCTTTCTTTTTTCTTCTTTCCGTCTTTCCTCCTACCATCTTAAATTTTCTTCCATCTTTTAACTCTTTCTTTTTTCCCTCTGTTTTTATTTAATATATTTTTAAATTATTTCTCGCTTCACTTTCATCTTCCCTATTTTCTCAAACTCATTCCACCTTTAACTTTTTTTCCCTTCTTTTCCGTCTCAAAAAAAAAAAAAACATAAATAAATAAATCCTGAGTTCATTAACAAGTTTCCCCCCCCCTCTCTCTCTCTCTTCCTTGTTTTCATTTTTATAGGCATCCAAATGCATTTGGCCTAGTGGGTGGGCTGCCACGGACCTCCACTAATGGCCCCCCCTCCACCCGACGCTACGATGAGAAGGCACGTCTCCACTCACACTACTATTTAGCAAGACAATGAGAGCACACATTACTAAAGTAACTAGTGTGGCTTTGATTTTATCAGTAAGGTCACCAGGATGCGGTTTGATGTGGAACGTTCGTGGTAATTACCGACAATCGGAGATAAAGTAAGGGGCCAGCTGCGTTTGGGAGTGGGGTTGTAAAGAAATATTAGGGAGTAGTAGGAAGAGGGAGGAGCGGGAAGAGGAGAGGAGAAAGTGGAGAGCAGGAGAGTAAAGAAAAAAATAAGAGGAAAGAAGAAAGAGATAGGGAAAAGAAGAAAGCGGGAGAAGGAAAGGAAACAAGAACGATAAAGAAGAGAGAGGAAGAGAAAAAGAGAACGATAAAAAGGAAGAGAAAGTCAGGAAAGAAAAAGAGGGAAAAAAGATGAATAGAAAGGGGGAGGGAAAAGGAAAGAGGAGGTGGATTAAAAAAGACGAGGAGGAGGAGGAAAGAAAGATGCAGAAGAGGAGGTAAAAGAAAAAAAAAGACGAAGATTAGAGAAGAAAGAGATAGAGGATAAAAGAAGAGAAAAGAAAGAGGATCGAAAAAGAAAGAGAGAAAGTGGAAAGTAGGGAAAAGAAGAGGAGGAAGAGGAGAGAAAACGAGAAAAGGAAAATAATAAAAGGAAAGAAGCAAGATGAAGAACGAAAAAAAGGAAAAAAGAAATAGGGAAATAAAAAAGAAAAAAGAGAGAAGAAGAGTAGGGGAGAATATGAAAGAAGAAAAACGAAGTGAAGGAAAGAAAAAGAAAAAGAAAACGGTAGATGAAAGAAGGGAGACGAAGAACAAGAAAAGGAGGAAAAATGAAAAAGGCAAGAGGAAGAGGAGAGGAAAAGATGAAATGAAGGGGAAGAAGAAAGAGGAAGAGGGAGAAAAGAAGAGGGAATAAGAAAGAGGAGAGAAGGAAAAGAGAATAGAATGAAAGAGAAAGAAAAAGTGGACGATGGAAAAAGTAAGGGAAGAAGAAGAAGAAGAAGAAGAAGAAGAAGAAGAAGAAGAAGAAGAAGAAGAAGAAGAAGAAGAAGAGCAAGAGGGAGAAAAAGAGTGGAATTAAGAAAGAGAAAAGAGGTAAAAAGAGAAAGAGAAGAAGGGAAAAGAAGAAAGGGGAAGAGGGGAAAAGAAAAGAAAGGAAGGGGAGACAGAGGAGAGAAGAAGAGAAAAGATAAAAAATAGAAAGATGAAAAAGAAATAGTAAGAGGGGGGTAACGGAGAAGAACGTAAAGCGAAAATAAGGAAGAAAGTGTAAGAGGAGAGAAGATGAGAGAAAGAGAAGAAGGGTGAAGAAGAAAGAGGAAGATTGGGAAAAGAAGATGAAATAAGAAAGAGGGGGGAAGAAGAAAAGAGAAAGGGAAAAACGGGAAAGAACAAAAAAGAAGGGGAAAAGAAGGGAAAATAAAAAAGAAGAAGAGGTAAAGGAGAGAAGAAGAGAAAGAAAAGAAAAAATAGGAAAGACGAAAAGGGAAAGAGAAGGAGAAATAAGAAAAAGGAGGAGGAGAGAAGAATTGAAGAGAGAGAGAGAGAGAAGAGGAGGAAGAAAAAGAAGAAAGAATAGAGAGGAAAAGAAGGGAGGGGGAAGAAGAAAACCAGAAAGGCACATGGGTCATATACAGAGGGCAGAGGAGAGAAGAAGAGAAAAGAATTGAAGAGAAAGAGAAAAAGAATGAAAAATGAAAAGAAAGAGAAGAGGAGAGAAGAAGATGAAAGAAGAAAGTGGAAAGAGGAAAAAGAAGGGGAATAAGAAAGAGGAAGAAGGAATAAAAGATAAAGAGAAGAGGAGAAGGGGAAAGAAGAAAGAGGAAGATGGAAAAGCAAAGGAAAGAAGAAGGAGGTAGAGGAGAGAAAAAGAGAAGAGGAGAAGGGGAACGAGGAAGAGGGAAAAGCAAAGGAAAGAAGAAGGAGGTAGAGGAGAGAAAAAGGAGAAGGGGAAAGAGGAAGATGGAAAAGCAAAGGAAAGAAGAAAGAGGTAGAGGGGAGAAAAAGAAAAGAGGAGAAGGGGAAAGAAGAAAGAGGAAGAGGGAAAAGCAAAGGAAAGAAGAAGGAGGTAGAGGAGAGAAAAAGGAGAAGGGGAAAGAGGAAGATGGAAAAGCAAAGGAAAGAAGAAAGAGGTAGAGGGGAGAAAAAGAAAAGAGGAGAAAGGGGAAAGAAGAAAGAGGAAGAGGGAAAAGCAAAGGAAAGAAGAAGGAGGTAGAGGAGAGAAAAAGAGAAGAGGAGAAGGGGAACGAGGAAGAGGGAAAAGCAAAGGAAAGAAGAAGGAGGTAGAGGAGAGAAAAAGAGAAGAGGAGAAGGGGAAAGAAGAAAGAGGAAGAGGGAAAAGCAAAGGAAAGAAGAAGGAGGTAGAGGAGAGAAAAAGAGAAGAGGAGAAGGGGAACGAAGAAGAGGGAAAAGCAAAGGAAAGAAGAAGGAGGTAGAGGAGA
Organism: Acanthosepion lycidas; assembly: GCA_963932145.1. Lineage (NCBI taxonomy): Eukaryota > Metazoa > Mollusca > Cephalopoda > Sepiida > Sepiidae > Acanthosepion > Acanthosepion lycidas. Next base: position 90,430,583 of record OZ010596.1, read on the forward strand.
GAAAAAGGAGAAGGGGAAAGAGGAAGATGGAAAAGCAAAGGAAAGAAGAAAGAGGTAGAGGGGAGAAAAAGAAAAGAGGAGAAGAGGAAAGAAGAAAGAGGAAGAGGGAAAAGCAAAGGAAAGAAGAAGGAGGTAGAGGAGAGAAAAAGAAAAGAGGAGAAGGGGAAAGAAGAAAGAGGAAGAGGGAAAAGCAAAGGGAAGAAGAAGGAGGTAGAGGAGAGAAAAGGAGAAGAAGCGAAGGGAAAAGAAGAAAGAGGAGGAAAATGAAGAGGATAGAAAAAGAGAAGACATGAAGTGGATCGAACAAAGAGGAAGAGGGGGAAAAGAAGAGAAAAGAAGAACGAGCTAGAGGCGTGCCTTTACCATTAAGTTACCCGGATGCCATTACAGTAAATAACGAGACAATTATCCTCTTTAAGTACTACACATCTCACGCTGGGGCATTTCGAAGTCTATATCCGTTAAATTTATTTCTGTGTTCCAATTGTAAACAAAATACTTTTTAAGCAATTGAGAGGTTTTGGAAACATCCGGCATAAAGTCTTATTAGAATATTTCACTTTTTGAAATAACTGGAGCGTCTAGACCAGCGTTTCTCAACCTTTTTACCCTTGCGTAACCTTTAAAATAAATTACATGTTTCAAGGTACCCCTGCACAATACACAAAATTATATACCTTATCTTTCTCATTTTATTTTCATCATAGTTCACGTGGTAAATGTCATAGAATATATTTTTGAATAACTGGTTTAAGGAAAAATGAATACTTCTTTGACAAATTTTTTGGTAATGCTAAATAAAATACGTTTATAATATTAGGTTGGTGTCAAATTAATGTCGTTTTCTCACATAGTGACATATGTGAGAAAACGACATTATTTTTGCACCAACCTAAGACTTCATCAAGGAGTTTTCATTTACACACAAAAATTTCTAAATTCAAATGTAAAAAGTAAGCAATATCATATACTTTTAAATATTATACCTTATATAAACATAAGTAAGCAATATCATATACTTATAAACATTATACCTTATATAAACATAAGTAAACAATATCGTATACCTATAATATAAATGTAAACAGAACGAAAGCAGATAATTGCTACATCTGTTTTTTTTTTTTTTTATCTGTTGTGACCAAGTTAAGTT
>OZ010596.1:90434235-90506669 GCA_963932145.1 Acanthosepion lycidas
AGATAGATAGATAGTGAATAAAAAGAGATAGATAGATAGATAGATACGAACAGACGAGGATAGATAGATAGATAGATAGATAGATAGATAGTGAATAAAAAGAGATAGATACGAACAGACGAGGATAGATAGATAGATAGATAGATAGATAGTGAATAAAAAGAGATAGATACGAACAGACGAGGATAGATAGATAGATAGATAGATAGATAGATAGATAGATAGATAGATAGATACGAACAGACGAGGATAGATAGATAGATAGATAGATAGATAGATAGATAGATAGATAGATAGTGAATAAAATGAGATAGATAGATAGATAGATAGATAGATAGATAGATAGATATGCAAAGACAGATAAAGATGAAAAGAATGCGCGTGTGTGAGAGAGAGAGAGAGAGAGAGAGAAAGAGTGAGAGATCCAGAGATATTGCCCGCTGTTTGGAGATGCCATCCGATATGGGTGTTACCCTAGCTGAAATCTCATATAATTAGCAAATAATAAAATAAGAAGACGTCTCCAAATGACACGAACCTTACGGAGATTGACGGACATTTTATACTATTTATGACGTGAAAAAAAGAATCAGACAATTTTTGGACTTATTTCAAAATAGCTTTTGTGCTCAAATTCCGCTATCAGTCTCGCAGATTTTCCTTTCATGACCCGGATAGAATTTTTACTGTCAACTCCAAAGAAAATGAAAAAAAAAAAAAAGCTCGCAATGTTTTATCCGTTTTCATTTGACACATTAAACTGATCTTTACAGGATGTTTCGCGGTTAAATGTAACCATTATTTTATAAGCACATTCTAAAAATCTTTTGAAACGGCGCCAATAAAGTAGTCTATTGTTTATTTTTAAAGCCGTGTCGCTTCAGCCCGAATATAATTAAGGCTCTCCATAGTTTCCTTTTCTTTATTAACTCTGAATTATCATGACATTTTGGGAAAGATAAGTGGAGTAGTCTCCCATTGCCTTCTCCAAAGTTTGCCATTCTTACTTTTTCCATCTCTTAGCCTCTTTGTTGCACAAGATATGGGAACACTGTTTACCTTCTTATTTAATTCATAGATGGAAGAAAGGGATAAATTAATGTGGCCCTCAAAGATATATGTGCGAAAGTGAACGCAGATGATTCGGTGGAATTTGAACTCGGCTCGTCGATTCCGCTTTCCACGCCTCCAAACGTTTTTAGTGGCACGTCCCTTCAGAATGTAGCAAAGTCCAAAATTACTGATTATAATCATACAACTTCGACGATTTTATTCGATCGATCATTTCTGCTCTTGAAAGATATCTTAACGCAAACAATGACAGTATATTACTAAAGTAATTCGGACTTTGCTAACACAACGCTTCTCTGTGGCTGAATGGTAACAGTAAGTCAGGATATATGACTGTTATCATAAGGGTTACAGGTTCGATTCCTGTCGGAGAGCGCATATTTTACACAAAATTTCTCGAACATTCAGGCCGGCAAATGTAATTAATACTATTTAATTTAAAATAGAGCATTTATTTAAATAAATAATAATTATAAAAATAACGCAGAAAAAGAAAATATATTAAATAATTACTGGATTTAACCCATTTCATTATATATATATATATATATATATATATATATATATATATATATATATATATAGAGAGAGAGAGAGAGAGAGAGAGAGAGAGAGATGTGTGTGTATTACAGATATACATTAGCCAAAAAATCTATAATAAGCATTCTTCTTCAATGTATCGTATCTCTTTAAGACGTGGGCGATAATGGCTCTCCACAGCCTCCTATCCCTCGTAGACCTTATCTTAGCAGCGTTTGTCCGTTTATCAAGCTAAATGTTTCGTCATCAATTCACACAAGCTTGTCGGGAAGGTGACACGCTGTTTGTAACTATTTATCACACCCTGGATATGAATCCTGTGAGGATTAACTTTTCCAAGCCCTCCTTCCTCATTATGTGCCCAAGAACTCTCACCTGTCTCTTTTTAATTCTTAGTATGTGTGTTATCATTTTCCTTTCTTCTTGCTTACTCGCTCTGTCCATGGAATTCTCCGTATTCTATGTAGAAATCACATGTTACCTCCAGTTTCCTCTTCAACTGTCTGGGACCTCTTTAACAATTATTGCCATACAAGAGGCTTGATATCTGATATGTCCCAGAAAGGGATATATTTGTTCGAAGTAGCAAAGTGGTTTGGGACTACTGTAACTGAGTAGGACAATCTAGCAGATAACCGTAATGAACTGGTCCTCGTCGTAGTGGTAGGCAATACGCGAAGACAATAGGCGTAGCCAATAGGCATTGTCCCTGTACCTCCACATCAGTCTGTATTTATGGCTGACACCATCCAATGATATTACTATGAGAGGGAATCCAGGTGTATGCATATTCATTACATCAATATCACATAACAATTCAGCACAATTTTCTTTGTTTCTAACGAAACTTTATTACATTATTAGCCGAATTACAAGCGCCTTGTTGCGTGTCACACTTTTTATGTAAGAATATGATGAGTGATTTTAAATCCTTGTTATAATTTGCGGAGAAAAATTATGCATTTCAATATTACTCGATGATCTTGTCAATATGACCTCCATCTTCTGGATTTCTACTTCTATATTTTGTATAGGAGTAATTCCCTTGTTCAAATTTAAATTTAATTGAAATCAAAGAGGAAAAAAAATTCAGTAGGAGGTTGTGAGCCCCCAGGGACCCCCTTTGATCAAAATCATCTTACCGATGTGACTCCCATTTTTTGGCTTTCATCTTCTATATTTTGGATAAGAGTCATTCCCTTATTCAAATTTAAATTTAATTTAAATCAAACGGGAAAAAATCAGTTGTGGTTTTATACACCCCGGGAACCGCCTTTGGTCAAAATGAAATATACTCATCCAAGTAACCTGGGTAATGTAGTTCCAAAATGTATATGATTACAGGGATTTATCTCCCAAACCCTAGGGGGCGTTCGATAACAAACAGACAGAGGCTATAACTTTATATATATAGATTTAGCTTTCGGAATACAGTTTTCGCTACTCCGATGTGTGTTTGGATTTCGGGGTCACATTTTCCATCTTCTGCTAAAACACTTCCCAGTTATTGAAACTTCTGTACTTGCTTAATGTTGACATCTCCAATTCGTAATTCGCATCTTGGTTTTTGCTTTCTCTTGCTGACAACCATTTTTTCTGTCTTCTTACAGTTACAGCTGATGGCTAATCCTTTTTTTCACCCTCTCTCTCTCTCTCTCTTTTCTTTAACACCCTCTCTAGGTGATCCTGTAGTTCTCTTTCTGTGCCTGCGATTAAAATAGTCTCATCTCCGTATCTGATATTGTTAAGATTGCTTCCACCATTAATAAGTCCTGGTAGGGTCCCCAGATCCCGCATCATATGTTTGATGTAGAGGTTAAACAGATCTGGAGAGAAGGTACATCCTTGTCGTATGCCCCTTTCTATTTGTTTATACCTACTCAATTCGTTTTCCACCGGCATGCAAGACGGTTTCTTCCACGTACAACAGACCGCCTTGTGAGTCACTAAAGTCGGTCTTTGCATAGTACTGTGAAGAGGTAGTCGGACCTCATATGTTTTAGGCAGCTATCTAATATTTGACAAGGTAGAAATGAAGAAGTCCAATCCTACATGGATAGACTATTGTGATTAGCAGAGAGAGCTGCAAGAATTTTGAAGCGTCGACACGTTTCCCACAACGTGCAACATGCGTTTCCCAGAACGTCATTCCTCCCGCTGACTCTTAGATGCCAAACTGCCCCGTCAGTCCCTTTCTTCTAATAAAAACGAATACTCAAAAGACATCGTACTTTAATACCATTTTATGTAGTAGCGTCGGAACTCAGAGACGGCATAGAACGAAACTATATAAGTTCTAGATTATTCTAACCCTCTTTCCCAATTAATCTAGTTGTCCTAGGAATTCAAATAGACCCTTGTACCGTAGCTTGTCAATTAGTTTTGTTTAAGCTATAAAACACAACTGTGCATTCAATTGCACTTCATCAGACTAACGTTCTCTGCTGACATGAAGTGAAAAGATTAAATTGAATCAGTTGCGAGGTCTGCAGCCAGGAAAGTTCTAGCTTTTTATCTCCAGAATCTATCTTATATATTTATAAGTCTACTGTTCGGCCATACTTTGAATATTGCTGCTACATATGGGCCGCAGCTCCTGCTATACATTTAAAAATTCTTCATAAAAATCCAAAGAAGAATTTGCAATGTTATTGGTCCTGTTGCATAACCTCTTGGTGGGGGTGGTCTTTGTCGATAGCGTCGATTCACTTATATATTGTAGTCTTCTCACGTGGCCGGTGATTGCTAGTTGTTTTGAGTCCAGAGTTAAAAAAAAACAAAAAAAACTTCAACACAGGGAATATTAAACTATTTTATTAACGTTCATGTCGACATGTTCTATTTATCCAGCGGGGTCGTTTCCCCTCACTGGGGAGGCGTTTCAGACACGAAAGAGATCACGTCTACATTGCCTGGCGCGTAAGAACCAACTCACTGAAAAAACTTTCTATATCTCTGTCATTCTCACGCTCGTTCAGCTAATCAAAATCGACTTCCTTGTTTTGTCTTCCATCTGACCCGCTAGGTCAACCTCAGAAAGTCCGAGCAGAGATACACTTCTCTAAAAAAATAATTGTATACTAAACTATTATTTAACAGTCCTAACCTAGCATTTCGGCTTCACTTACTTTCCCACCGCCGTAATATTTCCAGTACCTTTTCTGCAAATTCTTTAATGGTAATTGTTCGGATATTTCCTCTATGATACCTAGACTTTATGAATTTAAACGCTGTACTAGATTGGCGGCTAGGTCTCATCAACTTACAATTGAAATGGCTAATATTTAACTGTAAGTTCTAAGCTAACCGCTTCTTTTTCTCGTACTTCTCTCTTGTGGAAGTCTTATCCGGCTTCTTGCTTTCCAGCCAAATTTGATCTTCAAAATTTAATTGCAATTTCAATCGTTATCGACTGTCTTTTTTTATTCCTCTTCTTTTATTTTTTCGCTCCTTAATAATTTTTCTCTTTTTTTCTTATTATTTCCCACTCAGTGCCTTCGTGGCCGTATTGTCTTACTTGGGGTGAAATGATTACAAAAAAAAAGAAAACTTTTTGTTGTCCTAGAATTATCTTCTTCGGAGTAGCGCCATTTTTTTTTTTTTCATCACAATGACAGGTTGATCAATGGTATATGTTAAGCCCTCAGGTGAAAAAAGTGATTACTTGAAGGAGCAGAATACAAGAAAAACAAATGAAAAAAATACTTAAAATGCTGTCGTTTTAACAGAATCTTAACGTTGCTGTTAAAATAGCGGCATTTATTAAAATGGCCGTGATTAATAAAATCCGCCGACTCGAACGAAATTAAATTTTAATATTGTAAGGATTGGCTTGTTGATCCCGGAAATCAAATAGTAAGCAAACAAAATTAAAAAATAAACAATAGTTTTAAAATTATCGCTCTCTTCCCATCTATCTATCTATCTATCTATCTATCACCCTGTTCATATGCATCTATCTATCTATCTATCTATCTATCTATCTATCTATCATCTATCCTTCTAGAATATGGGCGGCCATTTCTCTCCACAGCTGCATATATTTTGTTACTCTTCTTCTTCTATGTGCTATGTTACTTCAGGCGGTTAGACGATCATGGCTCACCACAGCTTCCTTTCCTTTATCGATCTAAGTTTTGTCTTTTAACATCCCTGTCCGTTCTTTTTTCTCATTACACAAGCTCTTTAAGTAGGTTATTCACCGCTTTCCTCTGTTTATTGCGTTTAATGTCTTTTGAGTGTCAGATTTTCCAAGCCCTCTTTCCTTATTATGTATCGTAGAGATATAAGCTGTCTCTGATTCGAAGTATAAACATCTTTTTTGTTTCAGAGATTCGGAAGGGTGACCTGAATGATTCTCATTCGTTATTTTTCTCGGTGAAAGAAAAAAAATTCTAATTAAAAACCTATTCTTCAATTCTCCAAGACCATTCTTAAAACTAGAATCTTTGGGAACCTCGACATAGGATAATGGTTAACGAGCCTCAATCCTCATTGGGTGCCACATTATTTCAGCATTGTGCCACATCTTAGCTACGCTTAGAAAATCACTTTCAACCCATTGCTCTCCAAGGTTTGATCTCCGTTGTCGGGTTAGTGATATCCCTTACTAGAGAAGGGCAGAAGAGACAAATTGATTTTCAATTTTTTTTTCTTGCTGTATATGGCCTTGCGTTGTTATGGAAGGGAACAAGTTTTTTTCCCTGTTGACGAGCTCATGACGCTTTACGATTAAACTTTTATGGACAAGTTCCAGCTGCTGGACGTATGAATGTGCATTTAGCGTTTTATTGCGCTTTAAGAAAGGTAAACGAATAATACCAAGATGATTTCAACACAGGCACAACATTACCTTTCTTGTATGAAGCTTTTGGGATCGGTCTTGGATCCTTTTTTTTTTAACCCTGCCGGATATAACCCACGTTTCATCATCAACTTATCAAAGGAGTTATTTATTTGTTGTGAAAGGAGACTCATATGTTTCGCTAAGAGCATGCGGGACAAAAGTACCCAGCTTGCTGATTACCTCCCCTTTTTTTTCTTATTGTCGGTAGTCTTGGGTATGACAATCAACTACATATGGTAGCAAGATCTCTGATCGGGAGATTAGAAGTTTTGAGGTGCGTGGAACCACCTCTTAACTGCTATTGCTTTCCGGTCCACGCTGACCCGCAATGGTAGCACCTGTTATGGCATCAGCCAATTAGAGCAACCACAAGCAAAAACAAAACACTATGAAAGTATAAAAATACATTTTTATAATAAACATACCCAAAATGCATTTTATATATCAGGTCATCCCATAAGTTCTGTCTGAATTTTAACTTTTTGTTAAAATGAACGAAATTTAAAGAGTATTTTATAATGTCTAATGGAGCTGAACATTATTTTTATGTTTAGATGCATTTAAACTGATCAAATTTTATTTCAGAGAACAATAAAATTAAATTTTGTTTGATTAAAACCCTGCTAACATGGAAGTACCCAAGAATCATTTGAGGCACATAATGCTTTATGAGTTCAAGAAAGGAAACTCAGCAGCCGAAGCGGCTAGAAACATTCATTCCGTTTATGAAGATGAATGTGTGAATGAAAGAATTTGCTGAAGATGGTTTGCAAAATTCATAGGTGGAGATTTCCCCCTTGAAGATGAAGACCGAACCGGACGTCTAGTTGAGTTTGATGAAACGCTTCTTGAAGCAGCCCTTGAAGAAAATCCTGCTTTATCAGTTGAGGAATTGGCAGTGGTTCTCAGTTCAAACCATACAACTGTTCATCGTCATCTTCAACAACTTGGAAAAGTTCCTAAACTTGAAAAATGGGTGCCTCATGAATTGTCTGAAAACAACCTCAAATCCCAAGTTGACATCTGCTCTTCTCTCCATTCTCGCCAACTTGTTTCACCTTTTTTGGATAGACTTGTGACTGGCGACGAAAAATGGACCTTTTATCGAAATCTTAAGCGCCGTAGACAGTGGCTTGGTAAAGGAGAAGGACCTCAGCCACAGCCGAGAAGGGAACTTCATGGGCAAAAGGTTCTTCTTACAATCTGGTGGGATCGCCAAGGAATAAACCACTTTGAATTCTTACCACCTAATGCAACAATTAATGCTCAAATATACTGTCAGCAATTAGAGCGTTTGAACCAAGCTTTCAGGAAAAAAAGACCTGCTCTAGTGAATCGAAAAGAGGTGATGTTTCATCAGGACAATGCACGACCCCACATAGCAAGAATCACGTCACAAAAGATCGAAGAACTTGGTTGAGAGAAAATTCCTCATCCACCTTATTCTCCCGATCTTGCTCCTTCAGACTACCATTTGTTTCGTAGCTTACAGAATCATTTGGAAGAAACAGCTTTTGTAACACAGGAAGAGGTTAAAACTGACATTTGCGAGTTCTTCGAATTCAAAGCCAAAATAATTTTACAGTAATGGAATTAGTAAGCTTGTTAATAGATGGAAGGAAGTCATAGATAATCATGGAAAATACATTGTTGATTGAATCTGTAATTAAATGTAACATTTGGTCACTTGTTTTCTTTATTCAAAATTCGGACAGAACTTATAGATAGGAACCAGTAATATGATAGTTAAATTACCAACAATACCTATTTATAGTAAAATGACCAACAATATGTTTTTAAAGCAAAATGACCAGCAATACATTTTATAATACCAATTTATATAATACATTTATATACCAAAATGACTAACAAAATATTTTATCTGTAGTTGAAGGATTACAACTGCGTTCAAAATATATTTCGTTGAAGCCATAAAATTCTGTTCAAAATATTTAGATTCCGGCATAAAATAACCCCTAGAGTTTGAAATGCTGCTAAACAAAATCAACCAACCAAATGTTATCATATTATAGATTGTAATGCGTTTAACATCTTTGATAATTTGTGAGTACTTTGCCGTGAACTGCCTTCAAGCTAATGGCTTTACAGCTTCATTATTAAAGTTCGATAAACGACCGGGGGTCAAGATTCGTTTTCTAATTACGTTTCTCCAGAACGAAACTATGCAAGCCAGGTTTCGTACTTGACAGTCAGTTTCCTACAGATGTCTCCATAACGTTACGATTTTACTTGAACCTCCATAACATTATGTGACGTAAATACACTTTCAACCCCTCCATTAGTGGGGTTAAGAAATGTATACTTTAAGCCATAGTGCCTCCACCAGTGTCCCACTGCCATAGTGTCTTCGCCATTGGGCCTTGGCCATTGTGCCACTGACATTGTGCCACCACCATTCTGCCTTCGCCATACTGCCATCGCCATAGTGCCTCCGCCATTTTGCCACCATCATTGTGCCACCGCCATTGTACCTTCGCTACTGTGCCACCGCCATAGTGCCACCGCCATAGTGTCCCCGCCATTGTGCCACCGCCATTGTGCCACCGCCATTGTGCCACCGCCATAGTGCCTCCGCCATTGTGCCACCGCCATTGTACCTCCGCCATAGTGCCTCCGCCATTGTGCCACCGCCATTGTGCCACCGCCATTGTGCCACCGCCATTGTACCTTCGCCATAGTGCCACCGCCATAGTGACACCGCCATTGTACCTTCGCCATTGTGCCACCACCATAGTGCCTCCGCCATTTTGCCACCATCATTGTGCAACCGCCATTGTACCTCCGCCATTGTGCCACCGCCATAGTGCCTCCGCCATTGTGCCACCGCCATTGTGCCACCGCCATAGTGCCTCCGCCATTGTGCCACCGCCATTGTGCCTCCGCCATTGTGCCACCGCCATTGTGCCACCGCCATAGTGCCTCCGCCATTGTGCCACCACCATTGTGCCACCGCCATTGTACCTTCGCCATAGTGTCACCGCCATTGTGCCTCCGCCATTGTGCCACCGCTATACAAAAACTAAGCTAAGTCTAGTTCGAATTTATTCTTCAGTGCTACATGTTATTAGTAGATAAGATGATACATTCGTCGTGTTTAAACACCGCCCACTTGTACTTAGCGACCCCGTTAACTGGAACAGATTTTTCCGTCATTCGCAATTTAGCAATAGAATTACAATGATGGAAAATCTGCTCATCTGATTTTCGTAACGATATTTATTCACTGCAACATAATAACTGCATCTGATCTATCCTCGCATCTCAATATCGGAGAGAAAACTGGTATGAATCTCAATTCTTAAAAAACGAATCTAATTTCCTTCTATCACCGAACAGACCATAATTTTCTAAAGTCACGTTAAACGCGGCAATTTTCAATGAAGCTCCATGCTCTGAGCATCTATTAGGCTTTAAGATAACTCCAGAACTCAAGTGGAATACATATATACGATCTATTGGTAAAGATACTGGAAAAATAACCGGTGAATTCTGTCGCTCCAAGAAAGGACTGATTCCTTCTGATTCCTTCAGAAGGGACCATGCGTATCGCTGCCATATTTGGGCTGGAGTTGCTCAATCCTCACTTTCCCGCCTTGATAGAGTTCAAAATTGTTTACTCTTCTCTTGTGGGACGAAAAATTATTTTCCACTGTATCGACTGTTCTGCGTTATAGTTTTATCTATGGCAAATGTACAGATTAGCTGCATTCATTAGTCCCAACAATTCAGACCTTTACTGCTATCTCCACGGAGTTGAATCACCGTCATTACCGCCATATTCCGAAATTTAAGGAGAAAAATCCAATCAGGCAGCATTTTATCAAGAATTGCTACGTTGCGGAAGAGGCTCCCACGTGAATGCTTTCCTTAACCTGTTCAAAACGATTCAGTCTTTATCATTCTCAACCTCATAGTTTTCACTTCCTGCCACCTGATTTTTCAGTCACACCACACCTCATTTGTAATATTTTTTGATCGGTGTCACCCCATGCAAGGCAGTACAGCCAGTAAGACTCAAGGGGTTAGAGGCGTGGACAAAATTGGGAACAGAAACATTAGTGATGAACAGAAAGGGAAGAGAGTAATCAAGAGGACAATAGATAGCGATTGACATTGCATTCAAATTTTGACTGGAGCCGGAAGTGAGTTCCACAAGCGAAAAAAAAAAGAGAAAGTAAGCAGTTAGCATAGAATTTACGACCACATCTAGCTCATGAAGACATCTCGACGCCTATCCAGTCAGTTCAGTGATACACGTTTAGGCGATCATGTATCTTTCGATAGGCAGATTTTTTCCCGCAGTACGTTGCCATTTCTTTCTGTGGTAGACCATCTAAGCCTATATAACTGCTATTTATCCATAACTGGCGGGGAGAAGACGATACATACCTAGCCCAAGGATATTACCACGTAAATGAATATAATGGATTCGACTGGAATTCGAACTCGGCTCTTCGACTCCTCAGTCCGAGCCGCTATCCATTACACTACTGTCTAGTATTGCTTAAATGGAAACAGGTCTGAAGGGTTCATCTGGCATTCATTTATAGAAAAGATGCAGAATGGCAACCTTACAAATGTGGAAAAGTGACTGAAACCTAGTTGCCAGATCAGGACCAATAATATTGCTGATTTTTCTTTGCATTTTATCAAGTGAGGTCAAGATAAATAGCAGAGCTACCGGACCATATGTAGCATCAATATTCTAAATATGGTAGACTTATAGATATGTAAGATAGATTCAGGAGAGAAAAATTGTCTCGGACGACACAGGGAACTAACTTTCTTGGCAGCTGACCGAGCGTTGGTTTCAATATAGTCTTTCCACTTCATGTCAGCTAAGAACGCTCACCCAAGAAGGCGCACCGAGTCACTTTCTTGGAGGTTAGCATCAGCCATGCTGACAGAGGGCAAAGTGGGACCTCTTAGATGATTAATGGGAAGAAGTGTAGTTTTGAAGGGGTTAAAGGTATCACGTCATCTTTTGCCGCACTAAGTAGGCGTATATTCTGACATGGATTTCTGAAAATGCTTACCCCGTTTATTGCAGACGGTGCATCAACATGAGATATTCTTCTCGTAATAATTTTATGAGCCTACTCTTTCATGCAGGCCCAAGTCATTTTGGAAGAGAACGTTCGTAGATTTTTCTCGCTAATTCTTTCTGAGGTAAAATGGTTGCCAACCAAGATTGCAGAATCCAGTCTGTCCTGCTGGAGGAAGAAGAGATGGATTCATACTTTTCCCAAGGATTTTTACGCGTAAGTGAACCCGACTGAAATTCGAACTCGGTTTCCCGAATTCTCATTCTCTAGAGAATGTCTGTTACATCACAACGCACATCAGAGAAGGATTATGACCTCTTTAATCATTTAGTTATTATTGTAGTTGTTTTAGCTTCCGATTTTTTTGTTGCTGTTGCTGCTGTGAAACTAACCTTTGTAATGGTGATATTAGCCGTTTCCTTATAAGGAAACATTTTGTCTTTGTTGACCGACAAACCAGTGCTACCGTCAGTTCAAATTTATAAAATCTGTCTGTGAAAATAGGTTTTTCTGAAAAAAAAATAGATTTCTCAAGTCCACCGTTGCCGCTCTTTCAAATATTGATCGGAGATTCCTTCCCATCCTTTTGTCACCTAGAACGTCAACATCTTGATTATATTATTATTTCCTTTTCTCATAGCCATTTTCGATGTTGCTGCTCTTGGTAGTCCTCAAGTGATGTGCTTCCTGTTATTTGGGACAGTCCTTTTGGACTCCTTTTTGCGTATGCGTATTTTATATTCTGACATGGATTATGATTACATTTAATTATTATTATTATTATTATTATTGTTGTTGTTGCTGCTGTTGTTGTTGTTGTTGTTTCCATTTTTGTTTTTGTTGCTGCTGCTGCTGTTACTGCTATTGCAACAGGAAAGACATGTTGATCCCCGTGGGATCCCTAAGATTGAGAACAGAGAAACGGTGTAATGGTCTTGCGATGAGACTGAAATTATCTTTTTACAAGCATTTTATATAAATGTCTTGAAATATATATATATATATATATATATATATATATATATATATATATATATATATATATATATATATTCCTTTCTGAGCAGCCTTTCTGTTTATTTCCTCGAAGGCTGAACAGGGACTGGTAGAATATAATGGTCGCAGTGTGTCTGATAGCTAAAAAGGAAAAAAAATAGCTGCCTTTGGTGTCTGCTCACAGTCACGTAAGACAGACGCTGTATTACTGGTGTCATCCTTGTCTGTTTAGCAAGAGAGGTTGGCATGGAGTTGGAAATTGGTTGGTGGGGAGTGGGAATAATTTATAATTTTGAGCGAATGTTTTAAAAATCAGATAGATAGATAGATAGATAGAAACAAAGAATATAAATATATGTATGTATATATACATATATATATATATATATATATATATATATATATATATATATAGATAGATAGATAGATAGATAGATAGATATACATATAGATAGATAGAAACAAATAATATAAATATATATGTGTATATATATATATATATATATATATATATATGTATGTATATATATAGATAGATAGATAATAGATAGATAGAAATAAACCCAAGAATATAAATATATATATATATATATATATTTATATATATATATATATAGATAGATAGATAGATACATACATACATACATACATACGAAACAAAGAATATGTATATATGTTTATATATATGTATATATATATTTATATATATATATATATATATATAGAAAGAGATAGATAGATAGATAATTTCGAAATAGATAGATATTTGAACATAGATAGATAGATAGATAGATAGATAGATAGATAGATAGATATTTGAACATAGATAGATAGGTAGATAGATAGATAGATAGATAGATAGATAGATAGATATGAACAGACCAAGAAAGGTAAATAGATAGGAACCAGTAATATGAGACCTAGAGAAAAACAACAATAAGAAAAAATTGTGATATGAGCTCTGTTAAAAAACGTAGCTGAGGCATTATTTTTATAAGGCCCCAAAATTCGCTGATACCCATGGTCCAGTGGGTAAAAGCGTTGGTCGAGTGATGCAAAAAAGTGATTGGCCAAAAGACCTGACCACAGCAGAAGAAACAAAACCTTGTGGCATTAACTTATCAAAGGGAATTAACTTAAAATGAGATATCAATCGCCTGATACGTGAAAATAAAAAAATGAATCCCCCTTTATTTATCGATTTGAAAGTCCAGCGGGTCTATATCAAGATGGTCGAAAACGTTGTGAATATGGCAACAGAGATGAATAACAGTAAATAGGTAGCTAGACAGATATATCGATCATATACACTTGATGGTGCCCTTACAATAAAAAGTCCTTAAGAATGTGCTCCTGAACTGGCTCCTGTTCTCTCTAAACTCTACACTAAGTGCCTTGCTGCTTCTTGCATTCCTACTTTTTGGAAATCGTCTTCCACAGTTCCAATCTGATTAGCCTTCTACCGCTTTTTGGCCAAATATTAGAGAAACTAATTAACACTTAATTGATTAAGCATCTCACCTTGCTAGGTCTTTCAAATAAGCAACATGGCTTTTGCTTCTCTAAGTCAACTGCTGATTATTGCTAAAAGGGTTTATCTAGCTTTAGATATGAATGGTGAAGTTCAGGCTATTGCTTTTGATAAGGCATTTGGCTGAGTTTGGCAAACTGGTCTTCATCAAAAGTTGAAAAGTTGTATTTCTGAACGAACGTTTGAACTGAAGTTTTTTGTATCACATCGCGAAATGAAATGGAAATTATCTTGTATGGTCACTTTTTTAGATTTGTTTACATTAATCCAGTTTAACCC
The DNA here is from genome assembly GCA_963932145.1 of Acanthosepion lycidas. Lineage (NCBI taxonomy): Eukaryota > Metazoa > Mollusca > Cephalopoda > Sepiida > Sepiidae > Acanthosepion > Acanthosepion lycidas. The sequence goes on from OZ010596.1 coordinate 90,448,565, forward strand.
CCAGGGTTCTATCCTTGGACCGATGTTGCTCGTAATGTTCATCTAGGACTTTCCTCGTGTCATCAGGTCTCAACCAGATATCTATTTACTCCTGTCTTAAAAGTAAGTCTGATCGGTACAATAAGGTCAAATTGGCAGCTGATCTAAAAATGATCTATAATCCGTTGTTAACTAGGACAAGGAATGGCTTGTTAATTTTAAGGCCTTCAAAACGAAACTGCTCTCATTTTACCTTCCATCAGTATGGCTGATGCTAACCTTCAGGAAAGTGGTGCATTGTACCTCTAAGGGCTAACATTTTCCGCTGGCATTCAGTGGAAAGATTATATTAAATCAATTCCTAGCTCTGCTTCTAGGAAAATTCCTTTACTGTCTCGTGCTAGACAATTTTTTTCCCGCCATAATCTATCTTACATATTTATAAATCGACCATTTGACACTGCTTTGAATACCGTTGCCACATCAGGTCTAGTTTTCCTGGTATGTACTTAGAGATTCTTGATAAAATCCAAAGAAGAATCTGCAATGTTATAGGTCGTGGCCTGGCATCTCGGCTTCAGTCCCTTTCCTACCGACGCAACGTAGCTTCCCTGTGACTTTTCCATAAATATTTTCATAGTAATTGTTCGGATGAGTTTTCAGCTATGGTAGCTAGAGTTTATGAATTTAAGCGCAGTACTAGGTTGGCGGAAAGGTCTCATCATTTTGCAGATGAAACGGCTAGATGTAACCGTAAGTTCTATGCTAAGAGTTTCTTCTAGTCTTCTTCTCGCTTGTGGAACTCTTTTCGGGCTTCTTGCTTCCCCGTCAACTTTGATCTCCAAAAATGTAAATGCAATGTCCATCGTCATCTTCTCTCTTCTTAATTCCTGTTCTCTTATTGCTCTCTCTTTTTAATAGTGTTTTGTTTCTCATATTCTCTAACATTCAGTAACACTTTGCGTCTTAGTAGCTCTACTGCCTTTCTTGGGGTGAAATGATTAAAATAAGATAGATAGATAGATAGATAGATAGATAGATAGATAGATAATATTAGTGGTCAATATACACATTTGGATCGTGATTACGATTCCAATGTAATAAATTATAACGATGGAATATTAGTGTTTAAGCCTTATTATTCTTATCTCTATCTATAAAAAGTAGGATGTGTGTGAGTGTGTGTGTAATGAATGCACGGTCGCAATTTTTGACGGATTTGCACCAAAATTTACATGCACATGCTTCAAGTTAGCGCCAAGGCCAAGACTGACTTTGCATTTCCCAACTCCCATCGATAGTGGAAATAATCGAATTTTTCATGCTTCTACGGCAGTTTTCATGTAGTTTGCGGCCATTTTCTACTGGTCAGAGTGAGAGCCTATAGCTGGCTGACACGAATAGGCAGGAAGATTCTATTAGCCAGCGTGAGAGCCAACAGCTAACTGACACGAATGTTAACTAGCATGCTAGCATGCAAAAAAAGATCGATTGCTGCATTCGTCACAAGTGGGAAAAATTTAAATCTGCATGGCACTTTACTCCAATTGGCTCATTCGCTTGCTTAAACTCAACGTTGATTCTGATTCCGCAGAACTGGGTTGGGTGTGAAAAAGTATTTGTTGTTAACATTCTTTTTTCATTCGGTTTTTCCAGTTACGAGTCCTTTTTTAAAGCTGATCGTTTTGTGTTTATTTTGTTTAGTTCTTTTTTCGTAACAGATTTAAGGTTTAGTATAGAGCTTAGAAAAAATTCGCAGTGTGAGATAGGCAGGAAGTAAGGCATGTAGCAACATCAGCACGGCAAATGGCACTCCTTTAAAGGTAAAGAAGGGTAAGTGATATGATTTTTGAATCAAGCACGGGCAACGCCGGGCCATGCTGCTAGTTATTATATATATATATATATATATATATATATATATATAGAGAGAGAGAGAGAGAGAGAGAGAGAGAGAGAGAGAGTGTGTGTGTGTGTACATATTAAATTCTTAAATTCTTCTAAATTTTAGATTTTGAATGACCAACGCTTATTTTTCTTCTTATGTGTCGTCTCCCTTCAGGATGTGTGAATTGTACTTGGGTCTGGGGTGAGTTCAAGGCCAAAAAGTCTCTCTCGTAGGTAAAGAGCTAAGGACGGTGTACGAGAAATCCGCTCGGGACGTGCTTCACCAATTATTACATCTCCCGCGTAGAAAACATGACATTTAAACATGTCACTAAACCCAAAATATCTGTCCGCTCATAGATGATTTTTTTTCAGCGAAAAACGCACAAGAAATACATTATATCAAACCCACATTTGAAACAAAACTCTGTTTTTAACTCTTCCTACGATCAAAGTCAATGTCCCACGTAGAAAATATGATATTTAAACAAGTCACTAAACCCAAAATATCCCTCCGCTACGAAGATGATTTTTTTTTTTTTTATCGAAGCACACAAAAGAAATAGATTATCTCAAACCCACATTTGAAAAACCTCTGTCTTTACTTACGAACTAAGTGGGAAAAAATACTCCCATTCTTAGGGGTTCTTGTAGAATACATTAACAACATTTTCACCTTGTCACAATATAAAAACTCCACTTGTAGAAACTCTTGCCACCTTACATTAAAAATCACTTGTCACCGAAATTACCCGAAATTAAAAAAAATAACACCTATGCCTCGAATGGTAAATGGTTACGGAAAGTACTTGCAATATGGATCGAACATTTAATCCATTTTACAATTGATAAAAGCAAGGATCGCGTCGTTCAACGAGTGGTCAGTGAGTTAATGCCTTATTTAATGTGTTAGCGAAGTGAATTCACCATTAATTACACTAACATTTATTCTTTGAATGACTACAATATTAATTAAGCTGCATTATTTGATATATATATATATATATATATATATATATATATATATATATATATATATATATGGTGGTTCTCGTACAATCATCAAAGTTAATCAACTCGAGTTTATTCAATACCTAGATCAGCTTGGATGTGCGTGTGGTGTAATGAATGCCAGATCGGAATTGTTAATCGAAGTACGGAGTTCTAATTCCCGTTGGTTTCGTTACATTCATGTATGCACAAATACCATTGGGGAAGGTATGAAACTACTTCTTCTCCCCAGCTATGGGTTAAATAGAAATTCTTGTATCACACAACCATTATTATCCCCACCCCAAAATTCCTACAATCTAAAGATATTTTCTGGCTTTGAAAAACCGGCAAAGTGTTGATAAGCCATAGAAAACGAATGAATCACTCAACATATTACTGTATCCATAATTTCTTGACGAAGGCATTGACAGGATAATATATATATATATAATTTTGAAAATTTGCTATATATATATATATATATATATATATATATATATATATATATATATATATATAAGTGAAGATTGAAGTCAACACTTTGAGGCGACAGGCTGTTTCATACTAAACATCACGCCTGATTGCGTCTAGCATGAAAGGGCCTGTCGCCTCTATGTATTGACTTCAATGTTCACTTTTATATTTACACACGCTCTATCTCTGATATTGAGCACTTTGTCCCATAAATATAGCACATCTTAAGAGTATATTTCTTCACACACACACACACACACACACACACACACACATATATATATATATATATATATATATATATATATATATGACCTGTTTAAATATCATGTTTTCTTCGTGGGACATTGATTTGTTCGTAGGTATGAACAAAAGAAAAAGAAAAAGAGAAAATATTTGATAAGAACGAGAAAAACCTAGTAAAACTTTGGCTTGAAGGAGGATGGAACAGAAATGCTTTGATATGAATAAGAACAAAACTGGTAAATATTTTTACATGAACGAAATAAAAGAGAGCATATCTGATAAGAACGGGAAAATACTTGTAAAAGAATGGCTTGAATGAGAAAAAACAGGAACGTTTTGATATGAACAAAAAAAAATAGTAAAAAACCTAATAAAAATTTGGCTTGAAGGAGGAAACAGAAAAGTTTGGATATGAATAGAGAAACTGGCAAAAACTTATAGATGAACGAAATATAAGAAAAATATCTGATAAGAACGAGAAAAAAAAACTATTAAAAATTTGGCTTGAAGGAGGAAGAAACAGAAAAGTTTGAATATGAATAGAAAAAACTGGTAAAAACTTTTACATCAAGGGAATAAAAGAGAAAAAATCTGGTAAGAACGAGAAAAACAGTAAAACAAAATTGAAAAATAAAATAAAATAAACCTTTTGATAAGAATAAGAAAAAACTGGTAAAAACTTTTGAATGAGTGAAAACTAAAGAGAAAATATTTGATATAAACTAACCTCATAAAAGTTTGGGCTTGAAAGGGGAAGAAAAGTTTTTATATGAATAAGAAAAAAAACTGGTAAAAACGTTTCTATGAACGATATAAAAGAGAAAATATTTGATAAGAACGAGAAAAAAACAAGTAAAAATTTGGCGTGAAGGTGGAAAAACAGAAAAGTTTTGATATGAAGAAAAAAAACTGGTAAAAACTTTTGCATGAACAAAATAAAAGAGAAAATATCTGATAAGAACGGGAAAATCTTAATAAAAAATTTGGCGTGAATGAGGAAAAAACAAAAATTTTGATACGAATAAGAAAAAACTGGTAAAAACTTTTGCACTGAGTTTACTTAGTGCAAAAGTTTTTACCAGTTTTTTCTAAAGAGAAAATATGTGATATAAAATTTTTTTCTCATGAGATAATATTTAATATAAAAAATTTTTCTAAAGAGAAAATATTTGATATAAAAGTTTTTTCTAAAGAGAAAATATTTGATATAAAAGAGAAAAACCTAGTAAAAAATTTAGTCGGCATTTAAGAAAAGAGACATTTTAAACAGAACGAGAAAAATATTAAACATTTTTATATGAACGAGAGAAAAAACATTTGCGTGCATAAGACGTGATACGAGTGTATGGGAAAACAAAAAAAAAAAAAAAAAAAAAGATAGTGACAGAATAGACAGATAGGAAGGGAGAGGGCGTAAAACAGACAGTGACAAACAGAAAGAAAAATCTATAAACATCGTCCGACCAACATAAAAAATAAATAAGAATTTCGCAAACACTAGTATACAATCGCTTTGATTGTTGTAGATATTCGGAAGTAGATAAAAACGTCATTTTATGACTGCTTGACATGCCATAGATACACTACAGGTTCATAAACACCCGGGTTACAGACCCCATATAACCTCAAATAAAAAAAAAGGCCATTACCTCAAACCCATGCGCACATAATGACGTCAGAAACTCTTAACCTTACATCACCTCTAGTCAAGTCACTTCTTCGAAATGTCATCATTTAATCTTTCTTTATTTGAACATGGAGAATCCCTAGGCTCACGAGATCGCAGAAACACACTGTTTTACTACGTGATGATAACGTTATTTTATTTATTTATTTTATTAACTGTTAACTCAAAAAAGGCCCAAGAGCTACTCAAAGTAGAGTCTTACAGAATGATGTTGTATAAACGTAAGGGTATGAGGATACAGAGAATAAATACCGGTTGATCCTACATTTGAAGAGGTTAAGATTTTAGTGTTGTATAGCCCCCTTCTTCTAGGGTTGATCTTGGGGCGATGGTTTTCATTCACTCACAGTGTTGCCTTCTTACTTGGCCGTTGATCGCCAGTTGTTTTGTTGGGCAATAAATGAGAACTTCAACAAAAGGGATTTAAAACTTATCTATTTTATTAAACGCGTCGACGTGTACATCTTTAGCTAGCCAGTGGGGTCGCTGTATCGCCCGCAATGGGGGAGCAAGTTCCGAGACACGAAATAACACGTGTAAAACTTAACTTCCTGAAATCACTTTCTAACTCTTAAGCTAGATTTTAACCAATCAAAAACGACTTCCTCTGTTTTCCTGTCTCTGGCCTCAAAGGTCAAAATGTAGTCAGAAGAGAATAAAATTCTCTAAAAAAATAATAGTCTCCTCGACTATTATTTAACAAGAGTGATCGGGAAGCATCCGCTCGTGAGTCTGTTCCACAAAGAGTAGAAATAGTTTCGAGAAGAAGCTGGGTGGAACTTCTTCCTTACCAATGAAGAAGGAAATGAGGATGATTCGACCCTGTGTATGTGGCATGTTGTGCCATAGCTGTAAAGAAGGTTTGGACTAGTAGAACGAAGGAATGCTGCTCGTCTATAAGTTTTACCGTGGAAATAACGATAGCTTTGCAACGATTCGTCTGTGTTAAATGAGCTGTAAGGTTGAAAATATTTCATCGCCTGCAAGACCGTGTAAACGCGTTCGAACTCGGTCAAGGCTCTAGCCCAGATATGACAGCAATACTCCATTTCTGGCCTGATCTGATTTTTGCAAAAAGTGAGCGTGGCAGATGGAATCAGCTAATCTCTGGAATTCGCCAAAGAATCAATCCATTATCCTGCATCTGCAGCGATGGATCGGATATACGAATTCCACTTGAGATTTGGTTGATTGGTTGCTTTTGTTTACAAGTATATCAACACCATGATATTTAATCCCAAAATCCAAATATTTTTTACGCATTTTTTATATTTTTTTAGATAATAATGGGTTGAGTGATACAAATCTTAATAATTTACCCATAGCTGGGTGAAGAAGGGAAGGATTAATACCTTTCTATGTTGGTGACTGCGTAGGAATACCAGTTGCGATAAACTTGGAGGTTTTAGTGGTGTAGTGGGCTTACGGTGACATCACGTTGAAACACGTTGATCACCAAAGTTAAGCATCGTCGAGCCTGGTCAGTACCTAGATGGGTGACCACTTGAAAATACCTGGTGCTATAAACTCGGATGTGCGGGTGGCGTAATGAAATTGTTAATCTGAGAATTTCCAACTCCAGTCGGGTTCGTCAAATTCATTTACGCGCAAAAATCCTTGGGAAAGGAATGAATGCACCCCCTCTTTCCGCAAATTATGGATTAACTAGTAAGACTTGTATCAGTAAATCATTATTATCTTCGAAAACTTCTTACAATCTAAAAGTATTTCTTGACTTTAAATAACCAGTAAAAGGTTGATAAGCCATAAAAAAAACAAATCTCTTAAATCATTTTCCTAACAAATTGAGACTTGAGGCAGCAGATATGAGATTCTACAGAAGGATGCTGAGAATACCATGAATTGAACACGTGATCAAGGGGGAAGATTTAATGAAAATACACTTTTGCTTACACTCAGAAGTAGTTGAAATTTCCAGGAAACATAATGAGGAAACGAGGCTTGGAGAATTTGACACTCTCAGGCTAAAGAGGCAGATGTGAGCAACGTTTAGTATACCTAACGAACTTGTGCAGATGTCAGAAATTTAACAGAGAATGATAGTACGGAGAAAAGCGTTGCTTTGAGTAACAAGGGATAGAAATAGTGGAGAGCCATGATCGAAGGGACGCGGCACATTAAAGAAGTCACACCATACGCGTTTGGCATGCTGGCCTTCAAGGGCTATGGTGTCTCTGACCGGTTATTTGACTTAATCCAATCGTTCTTAACAAATCGGATAATGAAGATCATACTGAACGGCCACGCTTCTAGATCATTTCACATTAATGTGGGTGTTACCAAGAGCTCTATCTTAGGACCTACGTTGTACCTATCTTCTTCAACGAACTTTCCGATCTCATCAGTTCCCAACTAAGTATATACGCTGATGACACAACCATTTACTGCTATCTTAGTAAATCCGATAAATCCGACAAAGTAAAACTGAGAGTTATTTTCGAAGACGACCTTCAATCGGTTGTTAACTGGGGCAAGAAATGACGTGTAAATTCAAACACCTCCAAAACGAAACGTCTATCCTTTAATCTTCATAGAGAACCATTTCTGCCTCCCATCAGCATGGCTAATGTTAACCTCCAAGAGAGCAACTCATTTGTTGTATGTTTTTCTACTGACATGAAGTGGAGAGATTATATTGAATCAATTGCTAGGTTTGCTACTAATAAGGTTGGTTGACTGCGGCAAACAATTTTTCTCGTCAGAATGCATGTTGGACATTCATAAATTAACCATTTCTTCCGTGAATTGAATATTGCTGCCATACCTGGTCTGGTGTTCCGGCTAAATACACGACAAAATCCAGAGAAAGGTACATAATGTTATCGGTCCTAACCTGGCATCTCGACCTCAGTCACTTTTCTACTGCCGTGATGTGATTTCTCTCTGTCTCTGTAAAACTGGTAATTGCTCTTGAAAAGGACCCCCAATCAGTGGTTAACTGTAGCAAGGAATGGCTTATGAATTTGAATGCCTCCAAAAACAAAACTGCTTTCATTTAATCACCATTGAGAAGTTTTTTCTACTTGCCGTCAGTATGGCTGATGCTAACCTCCAGGAGAGCAATATTTGTGCCATCTTGGGCTCATGTTTTCCACTGACCTGAAGTGGACTGATTATAATGAATCAATTGCTAGTTCTACTGCCAGGAAAGTTAGTTCACTGTATCGTACCAGACAATTTTTCTTGTCAGACTCCTTTTTGCACATTTATAAATATACCGTTCGTCTGAGCATTGAATATTGATGCTATATCTGGTCTAGTGCTCCTATCTATATATCTAGAGATTCCCGACAAAATCCAGTGAATGGTCTGTAATATAATCGGTCCTGACCTGGCATCTCGACTTCAGTCACTTTACCGCCGACGTGACGTGGCTTCCCTCTGTCTTTTTTATGAATGTTCTCATGGCACTTGTTTTCATGAGCTCTCCACCTTGATACTATGACCGCATGAAGTTTAGCGTACAACTCGATTGGCAAGTAGGTCTCACTGTTTTACTGTTGAACTATGTGTAAACATAATTTCTATTCTAATAGTTTATTTTCTCGTACTTCTCACCTGCGGAACTCTCTTCTGGTTTCTTGCTTCCCTGTCACCTACATGATTGATTGATACGTTCATTTGTTTTTTATGGCTTATCAACCTTTTGCAGGTTATTTAAAGCCTGAAAATATTTTTAGATTGTAAGGATTTCTTTGGAGATAATAATAATTTATTGATATGTCCTACTAATCAACTCATAGTTTGGGGGAGAGGTGGGTTCGTGCTTTTCCCAGGGGTATTTCCGACCCCCAATTCCGAGCCATTATCCATTACTCCACCAGGCTTACAGCACCTGGTTTCTCCAAGCTGTTACCCATCTGGGTACTGACAAGGCTCGACGTTGCTTAAATTTGGCTGCCACCTATAATCTTCTAAAGTTTTAACGCAACGTCCATCACAGTTGTGTGTATTTCTGATTCGTGTTCTTTTATTGTCCTTTCTCATCGCTAAAGTCTTCTTATTCTTTTCCACTGAGAGTAACCAGCTGCGTCTTAGTGGCATTATCGCCTTGCTGGTTTGGTTTTTTTTTTGTTTTTTTGTTTTTTTTTTACGGCATATCAACCTCAATGGGTCATTTAATGCCGACAACATTTTTTTTCTGCTAATATTTTTGTTTTGTCAAAAATCTGTTTCTGCTAATATTTTTTTCAAAAACGTATAGCTGGTAATATTAGTATTTCAAAAACGTATAGCTGGCAACATTATTTTTTCAAAAACGTATTATCAGAGGCTTTGCTGTTGGACGTAGTTTATCGTCATACCCAGGACGCGGATGTAGTTTATCGTCATACCCAGGACGCGGATGTAGTTTATCGTCTTACCCAGGACGCGGATGTAGTTTATCGCCATACTCAGGACGCGGATGTAGTTTATCGTCTTACCCAGGACGCGGATGTAGTTTATCGTCTTACCCAGCACGTGGACGTAGTTTCTCGCCATACCCAGGATGCAGATGTAGTTTATCGTCATACTCTGGACGTGGATATAGTTTATCGTCATACCCAGGACGTGGACGTAGTTTATCGTCATACCCAGGACATGGATGTAGTTTGTCGTCATACCCAGGACATGGACGTAGTTTGTCGTCATACCCAGGACGTGGATATAGTTTATCGTCATGCCCAGAACGTCGCCTTGCTTGAGGTGAAATGATAAAAAAAAATACTGCCGCTTTAAACTCGGTTTTGTGCCACCTTCTATTTGGGGTTACAATTCATGGCGATCGTGATCACCTACTCCCTGAAGTGACACGGCATATAATAGAACCCTCATGGCCTTGTGCCAGATTCCTTTCCGTTTGGTATTCCGATGTTTTCTCTTTTAATACCGCCGATCTCTTGTTAATTGTTCTGAAGTTGTCTAGTTGAAAATTAAACAAACACGAAACAATTTCCGTGGATGTTAATATTTGGCCACTTTTATCAAAAGAAACATCCGTGTTAACTTATTAACAGACAGAGGATTCTTGAACAAGTAGGGGGCGGTAGTGACATTAAGCCTTTGAGGTGTGGGACTGGGACGGATGGACTTCTGGCCGTATCAAGTGTCCAGTCGAGAGACGATGGAATGGAAGGGTTGAGTTGGTTACAGGTGGTCTGAAGGATGTCCTTTGGTCTCTGCAAAACATTGTCGATATTTACCGAGCTGAGATTAGCACGTCACAAAGTTAAATGAAACTAGAAAGATCGTGTTACACCAAACTTCTGAATGGGGAGGGCTCGCCTGGATTACTATTATCAATAGTTTAACATCACCGAACGAATATTCCTATATATATATATATATATATATATATATATATATATATATATATATATATATATATATATATATATTAAGAAATATAGTTTTAAGGTGTGAAATATTTATGTTATAAAGTGGTCAATGTCAGTGATAGAGCGTATATAAATAAACATAAATATAAAAGTGAATATTGAATCGCCTGACGATTGCGTCCAGCATGAAGCAGCCTATCGCCTCTGAGTGTTGACTTCAATGTTCACTTTTTAATATATATATATATATATATATATTAGGTTGGTGCAAAAATAATGTCGTTTTTTGACGATTTTTTTTAATTATCGTTCACCCATTTATCCCACTTTTTTGACTTCCCTATTTGCTTTAAATGGCGAACGACTGTTGAATGGTCGACCTCGAGTTCAACAGCAACTTCTCGTGTGGTTTTGCGAGGATCGGCTTCAATTAAGGCTTTTTTTTTTTTTTTAGCATTTCACCCCAAGCAAGACGGGAAGCCACTAGGACGCAGGGGGTTACAGAAAATTTAGCGCAAGATCAGACAGGAGTGATAGAAGAAAGGATGAGCGTAGTGGATAGATCAAGGAAACTGGAGATGTCGATTGTCATTACACTTGAATAGCTGGAGATTATAGCTCACAGGGAAACAGGAAAAGGGAAGGGAGTTCCACAGGCGAGAGGTGCGAGACATGAAGCTATTGGAGTAGAAGAGACGGCTACATTTAGGAGTTTCGACAGTGAAGGGGTGAGAGCGGGATGCCAGCCTCGTAAGGCGCTGGAACTCATGACGTCTGGAAACCAACGAATGCAGCTCCTCGGAGCAATTTCCATGAATGTATTTGTAGAACAGACAGAGGGAGGCGACGGCGCGTCTGTGAGAAAGTGATGTTCGTTATCAACCGCAGTCGGCCGGACGCGACCGTCTTCATCTTCGAGGCTCTCGTCACCATTGCGAAATTCCTTGGACCACCGTTGTGCCACACGTTCGTTAGTGGTTCCTGGGCCAAACGCATCATTGATATCACGAGCTGTCTTGGCAGCTTTTCGGCCTAGTTTGAACTGGAACAAGAAAATCGTTCGGATTTGAATTTTGTCTATGCTGTCGAAAAGCCTGCAAAAAAATGAATGAAGAGATTGAGAACGGTAACGAATAACACGATTCGATAGAGCGAAAAACGCGCTTCAAAATGATATATAACATGGCTATATATATCAATGAATTAATTCAGAAATCATATATAAAAGTAACATATAAGAAAAAAACGACATTATTTTTGCACCAACCTAATATATATATATATATATATATATACATTAGTATGTTTGTAGATGAAAATAAATACTGTTTAAACAATAAACAGGACGTCTGCTCAAATAATAATTAATAAATAAAAAATCCATTAATCATTTAGAAATACATACATACATACATATATATATATATATATATATATATATATATATATATATATATATATATATATATATATATATATATACTTTTCTTCTTCCCTACCTTCTCTCTTCTCTCGCTTTTCCTTCCTCCAGTCAGAATATCATTCCGTCATATTGTCTCCTTTTACTAAGATATTTCGGTCTTATGAGATGAATATATAGATATTCACGAAATAATTTATAACCGAAATGAAACTTTAAGGTTTTCTTCTCGATTATATATTAGGTTGGTGCAATATCGGTTTTTGACGTAATTTTTAACGTCAAAAACTGACATTATTTTTGCACCAACCTAATATATATATATATCTATATATATATATATATATATATATATATAGTTTTTGATCTCAAGGTCATTTACAGTAAATTTGCGTCCTGGCTTTTACAGTATCTCACCATTCCTGGTAGAATCTGTATTATCACAATATAGGCTATCTACTAACAAAATTTGTGGAAAGAAAAAAAATCTAAATGAAATCAGCGAGATAAAAAAAATTTATTTTTTGTTTTAAATTCCCAGCATCCTCTGTTCGTGACCATATATATGTATATATGTGTGTGTGTGTGATATCTACAATTCTCTCAGTACAACGTAATTCACTTTATTAACAATCTTTCAAAAAGAAAGTATAATTTTCAGAAACTTTATTTGAGTACGATTAACTGTCTTAAAGTGTATAGAATTTGATTTGAAACAAATTTTACTTTCAGTTTAAAATATCACGGAAAAAATGAATAAACATGGAGGTGCTGATAGCACTACTGACAACCACATGTTTGGAAAATTTAATTTTTTCTACGGAGACATATCTGTAAATTTTTTTTAAAACAGCACGAGCTGTACATTATTTACATTATTCGGACTATTGTCCTCATCTTTGTCGCCATATTTATCACAACGTTTCAGCCGTTGTACGCTCCGGCCTTGTTCAGGTCGTTGGAATTTCGAACTGTACCCTTTATTTCGCTCACTGGGGTAGACTGTTCTAGTTCCACGTGCCATTTTTGATGGATGTCAGTTATCAGTTATCTCCTGCTAATTTTCCCTCTGAAACTAGAACAGTCTACCCCTGTGAGCGAAATAAAGGGTTCAGTTCGAAATTCCAACCACCTGAAGAAGGCCGGGGCGTACGACGGCCGAAACGATGTGATAAATATGGCGACAAAGATGAGGACAATAGTACTAATAATGTAAGTAATGTACATAATACCTCATCTCAGAAATATAGACAGAGCGTTAGCTGTTTATATTAGGCATGGGCAAATAGTCAACCCTCAAATAAAAACAAACAGGTTATTTTTATAGTAAAATGTCCATTTTACAGTAAAATGTTATTCAGGGCAACGATAATTTATGTCTGTTAATAAAAATACATTTTCCCTTAAAAAATTGCTAACAATACATTTATGTTGTTAAATTACCAGCAATGCATAAAAAAAATACCAATAATATTAGGTTGGTGCAAAAATAATTTCGTTTTATCTCATAGTAACATATGTTAGAAAACGAAATTATTTTTGCACCAACCTAATACATTTTATCATCTACAAACTATATATCTAAATATACTTCTACGCTGAAATTATAAAATTACGTACTAAATATTTAGATTTCGGCATTAAATAACCCAAAAAGGTGTTGGTATGCCGCTAAGCAAACTCCACCACCAAACGAAGCAATAAAGCTATGGCGGACTTCACCACATTAAGTTAACTTTAGATTCGGAAACGGCTGACGCAGAAAAGGATAAGCAAAAGACATTGTTACACATAAAATATATATTTAACAAGATGTACAATATCAAACAACGATGTGAAGTAAAGCATGCATTTAAGTAAGAAAAGGTTGAATTAACCAAGAGTTGTCTCTCCTTATCTGTTATTTTAATGTTCCAAAGTTCACTGGAAGAATGTTCATGAGAGTCTTTTGTAATGATTGTTCTTGAAAGATATTGCTGTGTAAGAAGAGTTTATGTGAGTGTATACAAGGTATGTTCAGCATGTGAGTGGTGTGTGTGAGTGAGAAAGTTGGCGCATGGTTTCAACTGTCGTGGATTCGTTTGGCAGTTGGATTTCTCACTAATGAGTGAAAAAGACCTTAGCTTAAATAAGCGACTGTGGGCTCCAAATCGCTGCGCGGGAAGAATTATTTTTCACGTGCAGACTATCTGATTGGTTGGTATCGACCAATCAGCGGACGAGCTTTGGGGAGACTTAAGAAAGCTTCTGTGATCCGTTTCTCCCAAAAGTGCACAAAATTGACTACTTAAAAATAGAGCGATTACAAAATTGTCGCATTACTGCGATTTGTAAATTGCCTATAATAACGTAGTGGTGATTAATTAACCAATGAATGCTTGGCGTTGTATGTGATTTGTATTTTTGTATGTATGTATATTCGTGCATAATAGATCCTCACAAAGCTCTTCGTAATGTGTGAGCTGCACTTGTGAATATAATTTTTTTTTATTTCTTTAAGGGGTTACCAGGAATCCTTTCAATGAGTCTATCGGAACATTTCCCAATCAATCTGAGAGCTCCAACTATGTGCCTCCTCATGTGCCACATTTTTTTACATTATTGGGAAAATTCATTATTCATCGAGAAAAAAAAAACTTTTTTTCGTAAGACAATAGTGTCCATAATATATTTTATTCATAAAAGATTTTCTAGTTAAATAATAACTTTTTTTTATTGCATTTTTTTAATTTTACGATTCTGAGCAGATTTTCTGTAACTGGGGCTCCTGTTTGGCAAAAAAAAAAAAAAAAAATGATGATTTAAATTCTCCGAGGACTTGTGCTTATAACTAATATAAAAATTAAAACGATAAAAAAGTTATATGTGATTTGTATGTATGTATGTATGTTTGTGCGTAATAGATCCGCACAAAGACATTAAAAATAAAACGGCTACTGAACGTGAAGAGATTATGAGAAAAAATACTATTTAGGAGAGGGAATAGTAAAAGAACAAGAATTAAGAAGACAGAAGATAACGATTGATATTGAATTCAAATATCTGACGATCAAAGCTGACTGAGAAGCAATAAGACTGGAAAGATTTACACAAGCGACAAGTGAGATAGAAGAAAGCGTTAGCAAAGAACTTATGGTTAAATTTAGCCATTTCAACTGTAAAATGACGAGACCTTACCGCCAATCTAATACTGCGTTTAAATTCATAAAGTCTAGCTCCCATAGCGAAGAGTGAAATTTATTCTGCTATATACAGAAATGCGGCACAGGACCAAAATGGGAAATGAGGGAAAAGGACGGTCTTCTTCTTTCTTAACGTTAAACGTAGCTAGCCACAAACACTGACCCAAACATACAAAC
Organism: Acanthosepion lycidas; assembly: GCA_963932145.1. Classification (NCBI taxonomy): domain Eukaryota; kingdom Metazoa; phylum Mollusca; class Cephalopoda; order Sepiida; family Sepiidae; genus Acanthosepion; species Acanthosepion lycidas. Next base: position 90,463,949 of record OZ010596.1, read on the forward strand.
AATATTCCTTACACCAAAACAACGCATTCTTTCTTACCTTTCTTACTACATCCACCATAATACCACATTGTCTCTATGAAAGTCTTAACTAGTCGCCATATGTACAATTCATTGTCTGGTGGGGGGTGGAATAAAACAACAATTTAAAAATAACTAACCCCAATATGACTATACAATACGAAAAGAAAATATGTTTACAATAAACTAAACAAAATAATGTTAGCGAAGAGCTCATTCGAAAAATTACCATAAAAGTATTTATAGAAATGGGTACGAGGAAACAGTATTATTGTAGGAGGAAAATGACTGAAGCTGCGATGCCAGGTCAGGATCAACAACATTGCGGATTCTTGTATGGATTTTATCAAGAATCTCTAAATATATAGCAGGAGCACTTGATCATATGTGGCAGCAATATTCAAAGCATGAACGAAAAGTAGATTTATTATTATACAAAATTGTACTATATGCAATAAAATATCATTCACCACAGGAGACGGTATCTTGAAAGACATATTTAATGTGCACATATATAAAAATTAAAGAAAATATATAAATAAAACAAAATAAATAAAACGAACTCTTTTCGTGCAGTCTCGTTCCCAATAGCCATTACACATGACGTCACGCCAGACGATTTCAAACGTTCATCTTCCCAAAGAATACCAGGATGCAGACAAAGGAATTCTAACTACCACACATGAACCACATCGATTCTTGATAATAACTGCGATAGTCGAAAGTACTTGAGCAAAAATAACAAAATATTAACTTCGGACAGTTTATTCACAACTTCAAATATAATACTCAACAAAAATAAAATAAAAAAATTAAACAGGCGGACATTATCAGTTCGTTTTAATCAAACTTGTTTGGATATATATACTCGTATATAAAATATCGTCTGCCATAACTAAAAAAATAGCAAGAATGTTTCGGAGTCCATTGCAAGCCTAATGAATTTGATCTTCAGTAAGTCTCATGCTATAGTGGCCATGTCTAATTCTAAATTCCCTTTAGTCAATATCTACCAACGAACACTCTGAGAATATAATGAACAGAAACGGTATTAGTTGTTCCTCAAAATAAAAATAAATAAATAAACTGTTTCTTTTTATTAGACTGTCACGATTACAAAACGTCATTATCGCCTGATAGCCTCGTTTTCGGTAAAAATCCCTTACTCTTATTTGTCTCATTAAACACGTTTGTTTTTATGCATAGAAGCCTTTCACACAAAAAAATAAAGAAAACATCCGTGTGATTTTTTTAAAAATGGACGGAAAAAGATATAGCAAAAAGGGAATAGATAGAAATAGGTGGCTTTTTTGTTTGTTTGTTTCTTAGTTTTCTACGTCCAGTCATTGATTGACAGGCGATGTTTCTTCAGCTGGAAGACTATTGGACTACAGTCTTAGCGGAAACTGACACGTCCCGGCAGAGACGACATTAATAACGAGAAAGATAGCAAATATACAGGAAGAAGAGACAAGTTAAAAAGAGGATGAGAGGGTCAGGGAAGGAGAGATAGAGTGTGAAAGAGAGAGAGAAAGAAAGAAAGAAAGAAAGAAAGAAAGAAAGAAAGAAGCGCGGAAATATAAAAGAAATAAGAGGCAACAGAAAAAATTCTGTCTACAACTATATCTATCTATCGATCTATCTATCTATCTGTATACATACATATATATATATATATATATATATATATATATATATATATATATATATATATGTGTGTGTGTGTGTGTGTGTGTGTGTGTGTGTGTGTGTGTATTTAGACAGCAGATTCTCTTTTAGGCATGTCTGATTGAATAAATTACCGACATTATGTCTGCTAATTTTTAATAAAATCCTTTCATACTCACGAATAACTTTCCGTGTATTGATGTTAAAGGATGAGAGAAATGTGCTATAGTTGTTTAAATTTTATTTATTGGTTGCATGTTCAAATGTAACAGTATATATATATATATATATATATATATATATATATATATATATATATATATATTTCATTTTATATGAGCAGTACTTAGTGGAAAGCTCTCATTATCAGTGATAGAGCTAATATATTCAGTTGTATGGATATGAATTTGTGACCCTGAGTTTCATGCTTTTGCTATCATCAGACAAAATTAATTAATTAATAAACAAATAAATACAAAATTACCTCATATGGGGAATATTTAACTGTGAAATTCAACTGTTAAATTCTACTTCCTAAGCAGTATAAGGTCTTTTTTTAATACGCAAGTACTTTCAACTGTACATTTAGTCATCTTCAGGCATGGAAATTATTTTATTTTTAGTAAAATCCAGTTAGCATCCGAGACGAAAACATTAAATGCGAATCGAAATATGTTTTTTTAGAAATGTGTTCTTGTTAGCGGATACAAACTTTTGGAGCGTGCAGTCACAACGCTAAGTTTGTATTTTTTTTAAATTTAAGAAAGTGCGTTTTTTACTAATATGGTAATTTGAGAATTTTTTGTTGTAAGAGTTTATCAGTCAATGTGACATGAACTAAATTGTTCAATAAATGGAGAAATATCTCAGCTGTTATCCCGAAAATTAATATAATATAAATTGAACTGAACCACATATTTGATTTAAAAGAACTGATCCGATGTGAAAATTTTCGTTTTTATTATTTCAGTTAGATTCCTCAACTAGTTTCGGCCAACAGGGCCATCATCAGGAGAAAAAAAAATTCTGCTTGCTGGTAGCAGTGAACTACAGGAATGAATGTCTTGATGGAGAAAATGAACTTTTGTCTGTAATTTTCATTTATTTCTTTTATATTTTTTATTTTTTAACATGAATTTGTGTTGGTCAGTCTCTTTTAATTTGTTATTTAAGATAAGAGATACGATAAGATAATTATACATTATATATATATATATATATATATATATATATATATATATATATATATATATATTACAATCCAGTATGTTTAAAGATTTTAATTCTTTAATATTTTTTTATTATTCAAAAAATATATATATAATAATAGACTCTCCCGTCGGTTTCGACGTATGAGGATCTGACAGCTTACTTGATTCAGTTATGAAAGTTTCTGCGACAATCTTAAGTGGCATTTAAGTCCCGCTAGTGATTTACAAAGGAGGCTGCATATGGAGCAAGAGTGAGGATTCTGGGATGAGATCACTGTTAGATTGGCTGACCTTTTAGTTCTTGCTCTCGCTTCTTGAAGATCATTTAGACAAGCAGATTGAAAATTGCTGAGTCCACTAAAACACGTTGATCTCCATTCTACCCGCTCCAAGGCTAAGCGCTCAAGGGTGTTATGTGGTATATTGACTGCTGGCAAGTTGCTTTTCAGCTTGTCTTTGTATCTTATCCATGGGCGTCCTACATTCCTGTAGCCCTGATCTAACTGACTGTACATTAGGATCTTGGGTATCCTGTCATCAGACATTCTCAAGACATGACCAGTCCAGCGTAACTGAGACTGTATGATAAAAGTCTCGATTCCTCCAATATTACACCTGTTAAACAGATCTACGTTAGATGTCATATCTTGAAGTTTATATGTATGTATGTATGTATGTATACCCTGTCCACAAGGATTTTTTTTCATTTCTCTGTTTATCTCGTTTGTACTCTCTCTCTCTCTCTCTCTCTCTCTCTCTCTCTCTCTCTCTCTCTCTCTCTCTCTCTCTCTTAACAAATATATATATATATATGAATAAAGACAAACGGAAAACTTTTCTTTACCAACGCGTTTCGTTCTTTGATGGACTTTAACAAAGCAAACGTAAGGATTTTATTTTGCAACAAGTATTTATAAACAGAAGTAAAAATGCTACTTTTTCAGAATGTTTAAATTTAAGAGACGCTCATGGTAGCCATCAGTTTAACTGAAAGTCTAGATAAATTATGGAAGATGCTAAGAGATGTAATTTACTGTCTAATAAACGAAAGTGAGTAAATGCAATTATTGTTGTAGAAATTTTTAAAATATTGCAAGAATTATTTTTATTATTTGCGTTTGAACACCTAATTTATGTATTATATAATTTGAATAATAGGTTTTAATTTAATATACAATTTTATATACGATCTTAAAACACTTAAATAGCCCTAGCTTATTAAAAAAAAGAAAGAAATGAATTAATCGTTACATGTAGGCATAAAAATATCTGCTCAAATGCGTTGATCCAGTCTAATTTTTAATGTAAATAAAGTTTTTTTTTAAAGAACCAATAATCTCCCTTTATGATTAATATAAAAATTAATATTCGCAACACTAAAATAATTTTATTTACATATAAATCCCATTTATTCTGAATACCAAATATATTTTTGAAATATATTTTCCATTTATTCTAAATATCAAATATATTTTTGAAATTAAAAACGCTGTAATTCCGCTATACTATAAAACTATGTCAACATTGCGGTAACCAACCCCGGACCTGTATATAAATGAATCTCCATTTATAAATTCCATATATATTTGTTTTTTGTATGAATGATTCATGAATTTATAAATTATATTTGCACCTTTTAATTGAAATTAGAATAACTGATCCAACGTGCAACTCTCGGATAATAAGGGTGACATTACTGTAATTATTGAACAATATAGTCCATGCCATATTGACGGAAAATTTACCAGTAAAAAAGAATTCTCTTATTGCTATATTTGTACAAAAACGCGCAACCATAAAATTTAAATTCAAACTCAGCGTTGCGACCGCACGTTCCAAAACAATAACACATGTCTCATAGCATTTTTTCGGATTACATCTCTATTTTCGTTGTCCTCTTATGACTGAGAAGTAAAAACAAGAACAAAATCTACTTCCATACCTGATGACGTCTGTAGGAACGGACGAAAGCTGGTAAAAAATTAAAAAGACCTTATGCAACTGGAATTTATAAACGGGGATCATATCATTCATATACAGGTTCGGGGTTGATGTATCTTATTTAGATTGTTTGCGACGAAGTATTCTCGCCATTTAAATCATTAACCTCTATATTTGTTTTTTGTATGAATGATTCATGAATTTATAAATTATATTTGCACCTTTTAATTGAAATATATATATATATATATATATATATATATATATATATATATATATATATATATATATATATATATATATATATATAATAGTATCAGTACGATCATCTTTCTGCAATCCAGTGGCAAATTTTATGGCGCTACTAAGAGCTTCCAATTTCGTATTAGGGTAGGTCGATTTTGAAACTACACCCAGTTTGAATTTTGGGTTTTGTCAGGATAAATAAAGATACAAAATATTTTTTCCAAATTGTTGGCGTTTTTTTGAGAAAATGATTTTAAAGGTTAAGTTTAAATTCGAAGTTGTAACGTTGGAATTTCGTTCCGATGATCATAAAAATAAAATAAAATATAAAATTTAAAATATAGAATTTATAATTTGCTGAAGTCTTACAAACTGTATATTGACAATATATATGGAACAAGCACATTATTCCTAAATCATTGTGCCATCAAATAATAACTTCATTTATTTCAAAGGGAAATTATACTGAACAATTTACCTATATAATAGTTTTAGCGTGATTTTCAATAAGCAATGGAAATTTAAAAGATTTTATCTTAAAATTTGTGCCCAGCAGTATTATGGTGTTATATGAACTTTTATCTATTTTTTTCTTTTAGGAATTACTAGCCACATGGCCCGGCGTTGCCCGTGCTTGATTCAAAAATCGTACGACTCACACAGCAATCGCTATCACTTGACCTAAAATATTTTTGCCCTTCCTTGCCTTTAAAGGAGTGCCCTTTGCCGTGCTGATGTTGCCACATGCCTCACTTCTTGCCTTTCTCACACTGCGAATTTTTTCTAAGCTCTATACTAAACATTAAATCTGTTACGAAAAAAGAACTTAAAAAAATGAACACAAAACGATCAGCTTTAAAAAAGGACTCGTAACTGGAAAAACCGAATGAAAAAAGAATGTTAACAGCAAACACTTTTTCACGCCGAACCCTGTTCTGCAGAATCAGAATCAACGTTGAGTTTAAGCAAGCGAATGAGCCAATTGGAGTAAAGTGCCATGCAGATTTAAAGTTTTCCCACTTGTGACGAATGCAGCTATCGATTTTTTTTTTTGCATGCTAGCATGCTAGTTAACATTCGTGTCAGTCAGCTGTTGGCTCTCACGCTGGCTAATAGAATCTTCCTGCCTATTCGTGGCAGCCAGCTATAGGCTCTCACTCTGGCCAGTACAAAATGGCCGCAAACTACATGAAAACTGCCGTAGAAGCATGAAAAAATCGATTATTTCCACTATCGATGGGAGGTGGAAAATGCAAAGTCGGTGTTGGTTTTCCTGCTAACTTGGAGCATGTGCATGTAAATTTTGGTGCAAATCCGGCCGTGCATTCGTTACACACACACACACACACACACACACAAACATCCTGCCTTTTATAGATAGAGATGATCTAACAAATCGTATTCATTGAGTAGCCTTTTTGTAATATTTTACAATTTTTTTACACTTTTTACTTATCGAATACAGTAAAAAATTTGCATATTTTGCTTGTGGCGATTCATAATTAGAATTCTGGTTTGAATATGTTTTCCATTCAATGTATCTAATGTAAAAGATATCAACTTTATTTAGGTTAATTCTTGAAATAGTAAAATTTTTAAGTTAGTTTGTAAGCAAATATATGCAAAAATTACGTATTTCTGTACGTTCTTGCAGACGGTCTTTGACATTGCTAAAAAGCTATGAATCTAATCTTTGGTATCAGTACTTAGCACATCAAACCCCAGCTTTTGTACTGAATACAATGATGGTTTTCTAAAAGAAATGAAAAATCCCTATTTTGTATCCGATCGTTTGAAATTCAATGAGAATCTTTTTTAGCTTTTTTTCTTCCTGTCGACTCGAGGCCATTTACCTTTGGACACTAACGTTTTTAGTTTATTTTGAAAACTACAGATTCGTTCATTGTTTAAGGAATTTCTCTATTTGTATTTATTTAAGATTTTGTGATGATGAAGATCCTTTTAAATTTTGTTAGCTTTATTAAAAAGTGTTCTTGTTCTATCAACTCGTACGCAGATGATTTCAGGAATTCGTGCACAGAAAGGAGAATTTTCTCTGAACTTTGAGGTATAACTTTGTCTTCAACACTATTTCTAAAAAAGTTATTTTCTGTTTCTAATGGAATGTACTGATATTAATAGTAGTTTAATAGAGACATAGAGCTTCGCGGTTAAAATGAACAGTTACCCACGCCGAGAAGGTGAATGTAGGATGATAATGAAGAAGAAACACACGGGTAATTTTAACAAACCAAGATAAAGAATTTATTCACGAATTTAACACGCTTGAAGACGTGTAAGTACCACATTTCAGGAAAATAAATCAGATATTTTAAAGCCTGAATTTATAACGAATTATCCGAAGAGGAAATGTTCATACAACAGATTAAATGATCTCACAAAAAATAATATTAAAAAATGTTTAAAATAAAGGTAAGAGAGTTCGTTGATCACAGAAGTGATATACGGTTGCTTACAGTAAAAAGCAGACGAAAAGCGAGAGAGTTTCAAATACTTAACTTTCTTGCATTATTGAAATAAAGTTTTTTCTCGGCTTGCTGTGAAGTCAAGGTCCTCATTGGTCCAAAGAAAATTTCACATAGGCTCACGAATTTTTTCTCTTTTTCTCGGCTTGCTGGCCAAACTCTATGAGGTCAAGGTCCTCATTGGTTCAAAGAAAATCTCACATAGGCTCGCGAATTTTTCTCTTTTCCTCGACTTGCTGGCCAATCTCTGTGAAGCCACGGTTCCCATTGGTGTCAAAGAAAAGTTCACATAGGCTCGCCAATTTCTTTTCGTCATTCTCCTCAGCTTAGCCGAATTTAAATGGATTGGGTAATGGGAGTTATCATTATTTTGTATTCACTACAGTTTCTCTTCTAATTAAGCGTATACATGTTTTTATTTACCGTGTCGAAGATGTGCAAAAATTCAGATATAACTAAAAATATACCTGTAAAAAAAATATGAAAAAAGACGAAAGGAAAATTTATCTAAGCCAACGCGTTTCTTCCTTTATTAGACTTTATCAAGAAAAATGGAAAGATTTTATTTTGCAATACATATTTATAAACAGAGGTAAACATGTCGTTAGTTTTTCAGAATATTTAAATTTAATGTAAATATGGAGGATATATATATATATATGCATATACATACATCTATATATATATATATATATATATATATATATATATATATATATATATATATATATATATATATATATATGTCCTCCGTATTTTACCTTCAATTTAAAGATTCTGAAAAATTATATATATATATATATTATATGCCCGGTACATAGTGGAAATCGCTCAATATCAGTGATAGAGCTTTTGTCTGATGATCGCAAAGGGTGAAACACAGGGTCACAAAATCATATCCATACAAATTATTATATATATATATATATATATATATAAAGGCATTTTTTATATTTATACGTTCTTTTTGATAGATACAAATATTTAACTAAATGCTCTGTTTATAATAAACAGTATTAACAACATTTACCAACCTGAATGCTCGAGAAATTTTCATAGAAAGTATGCGCCTATTTCATAATATATATATATATGTAAATATATATATATATATATAATGTATAAATGTATATCATTTAGCTTTTACTGTTTATCTCATTATTTTACTCTCTCTCTCTCTCTCTCTCTCGCTATTTAACAATTACTCCCCTTCTTCTTCCACACCTTATCTTTCTCTCTCTCATTCTTACATATATATTTATATATATATATATATATATATATATATATATATATATATACACGCACACATTCGGATTACTAACACAAAAACAGAGAATGTCTCATATCGAGAATATTTAACATTGAAAAACATAAGGAAAAATTAATTAATTTTAATAATATGGGGAAATCTCCGCCTTTTACCTGATGACGGTCGCGAGACCAGAAACTCGTGTAGTAAAATTATGGAAAATAAAGCATAATATGTTTTTTTAAATCCACATTAAAACCGAAAACGTTTGCGACACCTCTCTTCTCTTCAATATACATATTTTCTCTCGTTGGAACCACTATAACCTCTTTCTTTTATATATATATATATATATATATATATATATATATATATATATATATATATATATATATATATATATATATATATCCTTTACTTCTCTATTTATCTTATTTTTACCTCTTCTGTCCTTCTATGTCTATTTCTCTGTCTATTTCCCAATGAACTCTTACTTCTCTTTCTTTCTTTCGTTCTTTCTTTCGTTCTTTCTTTCTTTCTTTTTTTCTTCTTCTCCCTGGGTTCGTCTCTGTGTCTTACACTGACGTATCCACCCCCGCACGATCTAAATCCACACGTTGCTAGCAAACAACAATATCGCATTATGCTGTTAATATCGGCAATAATATTTGGAAATGTTCGAAATCTCTTATCTCTAATTACTGTCAACGCACTTTTTTGACTCAGTTCATTTTAAGTGTCGTCTGACGCAACCATTTCCTGTTTCAGACAAGAAGAAGGCGTTTTTGGTTCTTTGGATTTTTATAATGATAGATAAAATACATCTTCGATCATTACGTAAATAATTTGTGCTTTGTGCTCTGCAACTGCGTTTAATGTATTTTTAAAATCTGTTATTTTATCTCGATATCTAAATATAGACGCCATCCCGAAAGATTCAGTGAAAATGGTCGGCTCCTTGTTCGCGCCAATAAGTATCTGTTGTGCTCTATCAATAAAAGACCCAGATCAGAAGAAAAATGATGTACTACTACCACAGATTACTCTCTTTGACTATGTTCGCGTTTACTTATCTCTCATTAGCCTCTCTGTCTTTGGGCAGAGTGTACTCAGGGGCTTGTCTGTCAAAGACAGAGGGACAACTGAGAAAATTATACTGAAGAAGTGTCCAGCCCTGCAGAACAGCTGCCCGAGGCTGCACCCTCCTGTTGCACTAGGCCAGAGCAACCGACGGTTGCGGCGGCTGAGGAGAATTTTTGTTTCTGTCCCGGGTGTACGCGCTCGAGTTTTCACCTAAAAATAGACCTTGTGTCACATCTCGTCCTAGTGGTGGGGACAGAGTAAATACTTACTACTACTATATCTGGGTTGGGATTGCCCAGTCCTCACTTTCCAGTCGTCTTATATATATATATATATATATATATATATATATATATATATATATATTTACAATGACCAAGAGCTACTCGAGGTAGAAAGTTACAGAGCGGTGAGATGGGGTGAAGATAACGGTTGACTCTAGACTTGAACGGGTTGACATTGTAATCATCCTCAAATTAGCAGTTCATTGAAAGAAGCTGTTCGAGTGGACCTTAAACCTCACTAACGAAATATGAAAAAGGAGGGGTGTGGTTCGCCTCAGGGTACGGTTCGGGATGAATCTTAGCCGTGAGACTCAGAATTTTCATGGAAATAGCGATAGAGTATCGGGTTGACTTTCTTTCGTTATTTTTCAAAAAATATTTAAAGCCAATTTTATTTGCTCATCGACGGTTTGGTTGGGAAAATTATTGTTGATAAGCGTTTGTTTTATGCTTTTTTTTAAAAAAAAATCTTCACCTTATACAAGGCCCAAGAGGAACTCGAGGTAGAGTGGTACTGAATGAGTTTGTTGTGTAAGCGGTAAGAATAAGAAGCAAGAGGCGCGCTTTATGAGGGTATGTGAGAAAGAAAACGGTTAAGCCTAGACATGAGCTGATTACCATTTTAGAGGTCAGAAATTCATCTTCTCGAGAAATGGTGCCACAAGTTTTAAAATCTTTTATTTTATGTAAATACACAAATCATTGCTAAAGTTTCAGTCAGAATGGCCGGCTGATTGATCGCTCCAGTAAGTTTTATGTACGGAGAGATATGGGCAAGATAGACTTGAACTGGCCAAACTGTAGTGATCGAGGAAACATCCTCTTGAGAATGGATTCCACAAAGCAGCAGTTCGTGGGAAGAAGCTGCTCGAGTGGAACTTACATCTCACTAATGGGCAACAAAGGGAATGGTGGTTTGGCACAACGTGGATGTCATGGCGGGTCTTAGACGTGAAGGTTAGAACTGGTGGAACTAAAGAATGTACCCAGTCTGAACACTTTCCATCGAAATAGCGATACAGCAACGAGAGACCTGCGTCTTTTCGTCTGTGAGAAAGGGATTGGAAAGGTGGAAAAATATTCATCACCCTCAAGGACGCGGAGACTCTTTGGGACTGTCTAGACTGGAACGTGAAGACCGGAACATGAAGACCATATACGGCGGCAGTAGTCCATTTTGTAAAGGTAATTAATAGCAGGAAGATTCAGGTATTTACTGCGGCGATGCAGGGAGCAGACCATTTTTCTAGAATCCCACCCCAAACAAGGCTGGAATGTCACTAGCACGCTGTTGGTTACAGGGAGTGAAAGTGAAAGACAAGACAGAGAATAAGGAGAATTGGGGATAGGACAAAAGATGAAGTGGATTCAAGAAGATGGCGATTGACGCTGCATTTAAACTTTTGAAGATTGTAGTTAGCAGGGAAGCAAGTAAACCAAAACGAGTTCCACAGTCTCCAGCCTCCTCGTAACTATTTCCATTAGTATTTTTGCGTAAACACTACAACTGGCTAAGATGAATGGATTCCGCACTCTCGCTTGCATCCTGAGACTATTTGGATATGAAATTCACTCCTCAAGTGGAACTCATGCTTTCGATTTATCGCTAAAGATGTCGGAAAATTTTTGGTTCTCTATAACTTTGCACTAAGTATCTGACCCGAGCACATGCTAAACAATAACATCTTTGTACGATTGCTGTCACACTTAGTATTGTGCTTCTCCTTATTTAGAGATTCTAAATAATATGAAGTTGTGGAGAGCCATGTCCTAAAAGAACATGGCTCATAAATGAAGATGAAGTGAATGGATGCAGATCAAAGTTAACTGGTATAATGAATAGCTTCAAAACGAAACTACTCTCTTTTAATCGTATAATTGAACCATGTTTACCTTCCATCAGCATTGGTCGATGCCGACCCCCCAGGCGACGAACTAAGTGTGCCTACTTGGACTAACATTTTCCCCTTACATGAAATGGGAAGATTATATTGAATCAATTGCTAGGTCTTCTGCTAGGAAAGTTGGTTCCCTGTGTCGTGACAATGTTTCTTTCCAGAACCTATCTTATATATTCATAAATCTTCCTTCCATCAGCATGGTCGATGCCGACCCCCAGGAGACTGACTAAGTGTGCCTACTCGGACTAACATTTTCCACTTACATGAAACGGAAAGATTATATTGAATCAATTGCTAGGTCTGCTGCTAGGAAAGTTGGTTCCCTGTGTCGTGACAATGTTTCTTTCCAGAACCTATCTTACATATTTATAAATCTACCTTCCATCAGCATGGTCAATGTGGACCCACAGGAGACTGAATAATTGTGCCGACGTGGACTAACATTTTCCCCTTACATGAAACGGAAAGATTATATTGAATCAATTGCTAGGTCTTCTGCTAGGGAAGTTGGTTCCCTGTAGCGAGCTAGACAATTTTACTGACCAGAATCTATCTTACATATTTACAAGTCTACCAATCGTCATTGCTTTGAATATTGCTGCCACATCTGGTCTGGTGTTTCTGCTATATATTTAGAGACGCTTGATAAAATTCAAAGAAGAATCTGCAATGTTATCGGTCCTGACCTGTCATCTTGACTTCAGCCACTTTTCCACCACCACAACATAGCTTCCCTGTGCCTTTTCTATAAATATTTTCATGGTAATTGTTCTGATGAGCTTTCCTCTATGGTAGCTTGAATTTATGAATTTAGACACAGTATTAGATTTGCAGCTTTCATGTATCCGATGAGTCACTCTTTTTTTTCTGAAACACCGTCGTATCACTCTGTCTCCTCGCCGCCGTCTTCTTCGGGAGTCGACTCGACGGTCGGGACTCGTAGCGAGCGTGTATCGCCGTCAGGAAATCAGGAAAGTTTGGTCGGTCGCGGGTAGCACGTTTTTTTTTTTTGTTTTTTTTTTTGTCGGCGTTTCGCGACAGCAGTCAAAAATGGCCGCGCCACCGTCGCATGGACGTCCCGCCCGCTTGCGTCTGCTGCTGCCGCTGCCTCCTCGTCCGACGTAAATATCCTCTGCTCTTTGCGCGAGACGGGCGCCCGTCTCGCGCCGAATAACGTCCAGCCCAACCGTTTTCACGTACCGCTTCTACGTCCCGCGAGCACGTCGAGTTCGGTTAGACATGCACGCGATTCGAGCGACGCCACTGCCAGCCACGATCGCGAGATGGGTGCCGCCGCCGTTACGCCTCCATCTCCCGCCGACGTCGACGTAGTTGCATGTAGCTGGCGCTGTACGGTCCACGCCGCCGTCAAAGTCCTCGACAAAAAATTGTGGTAGTTGCTCGGAATAAACGCTCATTTTCAAAACAACACAAAAATAAATTACAACGTAACAGTCAAACCATAAGGAAAAACTAACAACCCCAGAGACTAAACACCCTTGAAAATGGATATTAAATTGATCGAAAGCGCCTGGTACAATGAAAATTATAGAAAAGTTTTCTACTCCCTTACACCTACAAAAAAAACGTAAGGATGCTAGAAAAACTGAATAAAAATTAATTAAATCTTTTTTTCTGTCGTATTTAATTATATATATATATATATATATATATATATATATATATATATATATATATATATATATATATATATATATATCTTTAAGTAAAGTATTAATTACATTTCATTAAAGTGTTAATTATATTTACCTGCCTAAATATATAAGACAGGTTCGATTCCTGTCGGAGAAAGGATATTTTCTACGAAATTTCTCAAACATTAAGGCCGGTAAATGTAATCGTCGAAATTGTACGTTTATAAACAGTAATTTGAATTTACCTAACCAGACGCTTCTCTTTTACTAAATGGCATAGCACATCAGATCAAATGGCGGTTTCCGTATAGGAATACAGTTTGGGGTCCAGTCGGAGAACACATATTTCCTACGAAACTTCTCGAAAATTGAGGCTTGTAAATGTAATTAATAGCGTTTAATTAAAAACAAAACATTTACTTAAATAAATTGTATCTATAAAATAATGTATAAAAAGATAATATATTAAATAATTGTCGGACTTTCTATCTTTCCAGGAACCAATAAAACTGTCAAAATGACCAAAGGAATTCAGAGCAGCAGGAATCCATCCAGCTCTTATCACAAATAACAACTTAAAAGAGACTGTTTGACCAACACAAGGGCTGACCAAAATTCATGTTAAAAAATCTAAAAATAATAAAAAAAAAAAATAAAAAAACAAATGAAAACTACAGACAAAAGTTCATTTTCTCCATCAAGACATTCATTTCTGTAGTTCACTGCTACCAGCAAGCAGGAAACATTTTTTCTCCTGATGATGGCCATGTTGGCCGAAACTAGTCGAGGAATCTAAATGAAATAATAATAAAAACGAAGGAATATTAATATACAACCCAGTGTGTCTGAAGATTTTAATTTTTTAATATTTTTTATTGTTCAATATATATATATATATATATATATATATATGCATGTATGTATGTATGTATTTAAATATAAAGTACATATATATATATATATATATATATAGTGTGTCTGATGATTTAATTTTTTTATATTTTTATTTGTCATTATATATATATATATATATATATATATATATATATGCATGTATGTATTTAAATATGAAGTATATATATATATATATATATATATATATATAGATAGATAGATAGATAGAGAGAACTGAATATCCAACATTTAGTTTATGAAAGAACAAACACGATAATTTTTTGTTAAAAAAAATCACTAAAACTGTATTTACAAGTCTTGTGCCTTCAGGCCAAAAATGAGATGCCAGTAATTTGCTTAATTAGTCATTCAAGCAGCCATTTTGATAAATTCACAGCCAGCAGTCGGGCAACGAATCATTGCATAGCCACCCATTCTCAACCTAAGACTTTACGGTTTCAAAATCACCCATGTCCCCTCCAATATAATGAAGAAATAAATAATTAAATAAGAAAAGAAGGCGAAAAATGAGAGGAAACTAAACTAAAATACCCTGTGGTTTAAGTGGCGCCCAAACACAAGTTTTAAGAGCGCAGTGGCAGGGGAGACAATCGGTATTATCGTCCGGTTTTATCATTATTGAAATCGTTCACTTATTCAGTGATTCATTCGCTCAGGTTATTACAAAAGTACAGCTCGCGGGCAAAGGACCCTTTTAATATCTCTCTCCTTTCTTTTATTTAATCTAAGAAGACTGGAGAAAAAAGTAGATACAAAAAGACATTATCTTATTTCTCTGTGAACGTCTTACTGTATTCATCTACACCTTCATAGTCACGATTTTTCTCTTTCTTTTATTCTACATGCCACCATTGCACGTCTGTCTGTTTGTCTCCCTCTCTTTTTCTTTCACCCCTCTCCCAATATACGATGAGGAACAGAAAAAGTTCTCAGCTCGACCAATTTCCCATAAGCTGTATTTTTAGATTTGGTTATTGCAATACTTGATATCTGGGAAATTTTTCGCATATATATATATATATATATATATATATATATATATATATATATATATATATATATATATATACTGGGTGTCCATAAAGTTCGTGTGCACTTTAAAAATTTATTATTTTATTTGTATTTGTGATAGAAATAATTTGTAAAAAGGATTAAAAAGAAGTAAATCTATATTTTTAAGGTTTTATTGAAATTTTATTTAAGTTTCCACATGTCCTCCATTAGCAATACAAAGGGTAATACGATTTTGCAGTTCACGCAAAACATTTGCCAACTGATTTACAGTAATGCCTGAAATCACCTGAGTTATTTTAGCTAGACTTAAAACTAGGTACATTAAAATTTATAACATTTTTTTACAGATTATTTCTATCGCAAATACAAATAAAGTTATAAATTTTTAAAGTGCACGCGAACTTTATGGACACACTATATATATATATATATATATATATATATATATATATATATATATATATATATATATACACACTATATATATATATATATATATATATATATATACACACACACAATTTACTATTAGGTTGGTGCAAAAATAATGACGTAATAATATCGTTTTTTGACCTAATTTTGAACGTCAAAAAACGACATTATTACGTCATTATTTTTGCACCAACCTAATATTAATTTGTAGCTATTAGCAAATTATGACTTTGTTTTTCTTCTTCGTGTACCGTGTCCCCTCAGAAGGTAGGCGATCATGGCTCTCCACAATTTCCTGTACTTCGTAGCCCTTAATAATTCTTGCCTTTTTGTTATTTCTGCCAATCCTTGTTCCGCCATTTATTTAGTTAAGCTTACAATGTATATTATCCGTTGTTTTCCTCTTACCACTGTGAGTATTAGATTTCCATTCCCTCTTTTCTCGTTATGGGCCTTAGAAATGTCAGCTGTCTCTCTCGGATTTTTAGTGTGACGCCGTCCCCTGGTCGCAGCGCCAACCGTGACGTTCTATCCTAGTCTACCACGGCACCAACTGTGACGTCCCTAAACAGCACCAATTGTGACGTCCTCGCCGCGGCGCCAGCCGTTCGCTCCTCGCTGCTCCGTTCGGGTGTCGCCGCTCCAAATGTGACGTTCTAATCTTTTGGTGATTCGGGTGGGAATCTGGTTAGATTTGATATCAGCCTCGTCGTTCCCAACTCGCTTCCAACGCCTGGTTACCAAGGTAACTGCACTGATCCCCCAGTCCGCCTACCCACGTTGTGAATTGATCTTAGGCAGACGAGATCAAACAGTGGTTGGGGCCGTACTGCAAACCGAGTTCAACGGGGGCGATACTACACAAATATGCATAAAAGACAACAAAATAAAAACTCAAATGTTCAAAGTATCAAAGAAAAAGGTAACAAACTTTATGTCTAGTTGTTCGATACATAGGACTGCATCTATCTCCCGACCCGTCCTATGGATTGTGACACGTCGTTTTCCGCTAGGCAAGTTTTAACACTTCAAGTTGTCTGCTCTCTAAGAAATTGGAGTTTCGGTGGGTCTTTGGACGAAAGTCAAAAAAAAAAAAAATTATTTCGGTGATCTGGATCCAAGTCGCTCTTCAAAATAATTGTTCTTGGGTTGAAGAGGGGTCCGGAATGTGCGTGAATATTGGTCAGCTATCTGCGAGGCTTGCTTCAACTGGAGACTGACTCTGGGAACTGCTGGGACTCAACTCAACTCTGCTCGTTGTGGCTTCGTTTATATGGGCGCCGACCAAAACCGGGGTGAGTTTGTCGGCGCCGGGGGGTTCCTCGATAATTCTAAATACATATCCACCTCCCTGGTTAGGAATTTCCACCTTTTTCCATTTTTGGGAACCTTTCCTCACTCCCACCTTCTCATCATACTTCAGAGGGGTGTGAACAGCCCTCCCCACATCTTCGTAGCAACCTCTCTTACTCATCCTCCAGATGGGCTGCAACAGCCTCCCTAGTGCGTCACGTGATCACCACTCGACCAATGATGTCTTAGTCGGGCGTGGACGAATCCGCGGCTTTGTTTCAGGAAGAAAAAAAATATCTTGCTTAACTAAAAAAAAAATTATCTCTTCTCTTTCCCTTTTCTTCCTCCTAATCGCCGTTATCATTTCTCTGGCCGCGAACGGGACAATATGACAATGGCGGTCATAACTCTTGTTCTACACGTGGTTTACGTCAGGTATTTTATCGCTAATTATCAGAATGGGTGGTCTTCCTAACACGGTCTCAAAAAGAAACATCTCCAAAGTTTCAGTCAGTCTGTCGCCTCGAAGAAAAAAAAAACACTTCTAGGTTCCCATTCATTTTCCTTCGGTACATATTTCTGATAACATAATTTTATTATCGCAGGCCAAGGATGTTCCGTCGAAGGAAAATCGGTCAACAGATACTCGTAGGTGGTCCTTAGTTTTTCATATCTGTCCAAAG
Source organism: Acanthosepion lycidas (assembly GCA_963932145.1). Lineage (NCBI taxonomy): Eukaryota > Metazoa > Mollusca > Cephalopoda > Sepiida > Sepiidae > Acanthosepion > Acanthosepion lycidas. The sequence goes on from OZ010596.1 coordinate 90,482,031, forward strand.
TCCCTTTAGTTGCCTGTTTTTCGTCACTTATCGAAATAACATTTTCATTTGAATTTTTTTTCTTTGGCCAGCCAGTCTGTAGTTGATAATAAGATGTCTTCCCGTACCAATAGTTTGTTTTCATATCCTTATGATGCCAAAACATATCTGATTCTTTCTTTCTTTTCCTTTCTTTTTACTCAGAATTTCCCTTTCATTGTAATGACACTCTTTCGCCATTTGTTACTTATCAAAATATCCTTTTATCCATTGTCTCTTAGCCGTGTGTGTCTTCTTGCTTATCACCCACGATTCGGTCCTTAACCTCTCCTTTTCCACTTTTCTTTCTTTTCCCTTTCTGCCTCGTTAAATGGTGCCACATTAGTTTCAGTTCCCGTTTTGTTACCGTATTCATTAAGACGCTCTCGTTTCTGACATGTTATCCCCAGAATCCTTCTGTAGAACCACGCTCCTGTTGCTTCCGGTCTCTTCTTTATCTTTGAGTATATAGTCCAGTATTTAGTGCCATATAGAAAGACAGATAACCTTTCCTAAACCCATTTCTATCATCCATTTACACAGTTTCATTTCCTCTGTCATGTGAATGCCATCAATCACAAATCGTCCTTTCTCATTAGGTACCTTAGAAATTTCAACTGATTCTTTCTGATGTTAACTATAAGTGTTCTTTTTTGTTTCCATTGGCTCAAAAACTTCGCCGTTGCTCACAGGTTCAGTCCATGGTATTCTCAATGACATTTTTATCGTCTAAATTTTCTTCTTCATCAGTCCGGACATGATCCAGCATTCACTGCCATATAGGGGGAATGATATTACATAACACTTCACAACTCTTGTCTTCGTTTCTAACAAAGATTTTCTTCAGTATCTGTGTATATTTCTAAGATGAGGTATTATGTATACTATTTATATCATTCGGGCTATTGTCCTCATCTTTATCGCCATATTTATTACAACGTTTCGGCCCTTTAGTATCTGTCTATATTTCTAAGATGAGGTATTATGTACACTATTTATATCATTCGGGCTATTGTCCTCATCTTTATCGCCATATTTATTACAACGTTTCGGCCCTTTAGTATCTGTCTATATTTCTGAGATGAGGTATTATGTACACTGTTTTCATTATACGGACTATTGTCCTCATCTTTGTCGCCATATTTATTACAACGTTTTTGGCCCTTTAGTATCTGTCTATATTTCTGAGATGAGGTATTATGTACACTATTTACATTATTCGGACTATTGTCCTCATCTTTATCGCCATATTTATTACAACGTTTCAGCTCTTCAGTATCTGTCTATATTTCTGAAATGATGTATTATGTACATTATTTACATTATTCGGACTATCTCATTATTGTCGCCATACTTATTACAACGTTTCGGCCGTTGTACGCTCCCGCCTTCTTCAGGTGGTTAAAATATCGAACTGAACCCTTTATTTCGCTCACTGGGGTAGACTGTTCTAGTTCCACGTGTCATGTTTAATGGATCTCAGTTATTAGTTATCTCCTGTTAATTCCTGTGTTCAAGTTCTCCAACGCCTTAACGAGATATTGGACTCATACTCTTTGGGTCCTGCCACGAACGCCTTTATCCATTAACACATTACACAGTGGATAAAGGCGTTAGTTCGATCCAATTAAATAGAAACAATAATTTTAATTACTAATTTTAATTTTACTTACTTAATTCTGGTATCTGCAATTTGTAATTTCCGTGTTTAACGGTTCCTTTTACTGACAACCATACATTCTTTTGCATATATAATGAAACAGGACATTCTCAAAACCAGTTATTTTCTCCATTTTTTATTCGGGATATATGTTTAAATATAAGTATATCCTTAAATATTTACAAACATTGGTTGGCTAATAACAATTTTATTGTGAAAATATAATTGAAAAACAAAATAAAAACAAAAAAGATTGTCACACAAATTGAAGAGGAGGAATTTTAGAAATAAAAGAGGACATATATATATATATATATATATATATATGTAAATGTGTGTGTATATGTAATGCATTAAATCCGTATAAACAGAATATATATATATATATATATTGGAATGGAGAAAATCCGTATAAACAAAATATATATATATATATATATATATATATATATATATATATATAATCATTTTTTTAAAAATATGATTCATTCGCTACATAAGAGTTCTCATGTTTCAAAACAAGAGCCGAAAACTATATTACATATATATAATGTATATATATATAATATTGCACATTTAGTGTTAATAAAATGCTACTCGTTTGAAGATTGCGTTGTGCATGAAATTCCGATTCGTGCTAACGATGAGAAAATATATATATATTCATTGTTAAACATATATATATATATATATATACATATATATATATATATATATATATATATATATATATATATATATATGTATATGTGCGTGTGTGCCTACACACAGTCCACCAAAAGATATATACACACTTCAGAAAAGGAAAAACTTATCTTACGTAGTTTGATCAAATTGTGATAACACTGTTTACTGTCGTACGATATTTTCTCGACAGATGGCATTAACGTCATGGTTCTATTAGGTTGCTGCAAAAATAATGTCGTTTTTTGACTTATTTTTTAACGTCAAAATCGACATTATTTTTGCACCAACCTAATCGCATCAACAAGTCCTAAAGGATGTTGTGTATCACAGAGAAACCGACTATACTGGCGGCCCTTAGACAATAAATTGAAAATGTATTTGCAGCAATTCCAGTGGAGACTTTGGCCAACGTTGCCTAAGCATAGTTCGCCGTGCTAATAAATATCTCGAAGCTAAAGGGTACCATTTTGAGCATCTTTGTCATTGTCGAGTCCAAAGATAATGTGTATTAATCACGTGATATCTGAATAAATTTAGTATTACAATATCTATACAAGTTTTTCTTTTCCTGAAGTGTTTATACATTTTTGGCGGCTCTGTATATAAGATTAATAGAAATATAAAATTTGTCTTATATATATATATATATATATATATATATATATATATATATATATATATATATCGAGACAAACAAATGGACTCTTTCTTTTTATTTATCTGTTTAGATTTCTCTATTTGGCTATCTGTGTATCTATCTCAAATTATTCTTATTTATCTATTTGTCTGTCTCTCTGTCTATCTCATAATCTTTATCTATCTATCTATCTATCTATCTATCTATCTATCTATCTATCTATCTATCTATCTCTTCATATCTATCTATCTATCTATCTATTCCAGTTTGTTAATATCTGTCTATCCTCAGTCTTAGTTTATTTAAATATGTGTTTTTAAATGTCTTTTTCAGCTTGACCATATCTATCTATCTATCTATCTATCTATCTATCTATCTATCTATCTATCTATCTATCTATCTGTTCCATTCTATTCATATCTATATATCTATTTCAGTCTATTCATATTTATCTATCTTTTTAGATTTATCTCTCTCTATTTCAATCTGTTTAAATATCACTTACCCTCTCTCTCTCTCTCTCTCTCTCTTTCTCTCTCTCACACACACAGCCAATAAAGCTCAAGTGATTAGCCGATTCAAAAGGCTGATCAATGCCTGATTTTTGTTTTTCAAATATTTGGCAATGATAAGCGTTTTAGCGCGAAATTACTTCGCATTTTATGATAGATGCTCTACTAAACTTAAACGCACACGAATTTTTCGTGCATTTTTACATCATTATTATTATTATTATTATTATTATTATTATTATTATTATTATTATTATATATGTTTCCGTGTGAGCGTGTGTTTTCATTTTATCGATCTGTTTCGATCTGTCTATCAATCGATCTATGTTCAGCATATTGTGCTCAGACCAAAATGCAAAATCTTTCCAAAACAAATACAGTAAAGTTCTTATGAATCGAAATTAACAAAAAGAAAAATTAACAGCAAAAAAAAAAAAAAAAAAGACTTAAAACTTGTTTATGCTGAACGCAGTCAAGGTTGACAATGAACGTTAAACTTTTTGCAGTTATTACGACTTGACTTTTCATTTCGGGAGAGTGCCTTTTCCTGGTGTCCAGTCTCTCAACACTCTTCCTTATCGTAACATCCCTAGAATAAAACATTGCAACGTGCGCCAGGTATTTGAGAACACGCATGTAACCAATCATGAATGAAAGACAACCTAACGTGCCACGATGACTGAGAATGTTTAGGCGATCATTTATCTTTCGATATATGACTGACAGGGCAGTTTTTTTCCGCTGTAGGTTGCCATTTCTTTCTGCGGTAGACCAGTTGCCATCCAAGGCTATAGAACTCGATCTGTTCTGCTATAGCTGGGAATGGGGAGAAGAAGAGGATTCATACCTTTCCCAAGGGTGTTAGTACGTAAGTAAATGTAATGGATTCGACTGGAATTCGAACTTGGCTTTCCAATTCCTCACAGAATCGGAATCCTTGGAATTAATCTTCTGTCATTTGCTATAGAACCCGATCTGTTCTATTTCATTTTTTTCTTTTTCTCATTTATTTTTCCTAACATTTTTCTGGGAGGAGAAGAAGAGGATTCATACCTTTCCCAAGGGTATTAGCACGTAAGTGAATGTAATGGATTTGACTGGAATTCGAACTCGTCTCTCTGATTTCTCACAGAATCGGAATCCCTGGAATTAATCTTCTTCTGTCATTTGCCATAGAACCCGTTCTGTTCTATTTCATTTTTTTCATTTTCTCATTTATTTTTCGTAACATTTTTCTGGGAGGAGAAGAAGAGGATTCATACCTTTCCCAAGGGTATTAGCACGTAAGTGAATGTAATGGATTTGACTGGAATTCGAACTCGTCTCTCTGATTTCTCACAGAATCGGAATCCCTGGAATTAATCTTCTTCTGTCATTTGCCATAGAACCCGGTCTGTTCTATTTCATTTTTTTCATTTTCTCATTTATTTTTCCTAACATTTTTCTGGGAGGAGAAGAAGAGGATTCATACCTTTCCCAAGGGTATTAGTACGTAGGTGAATGTAATGGATTTGACTGGAATTCGAACTCGTCTCTCTGATTTCTCACAGAATCGGAATCCTTGGAATTAATCTTCTTCTGTCATTTGCCATAGAACCTGGTCTGTTCTATTTCATTTTTTTCATTTTCTCATTTATTTTTCCTAACATTTTTCTGGGAGGACAAGAAGAGGATTCATACATTTCCCAAGAATATTAGCACGTAAATGAATGTAATGGATTTGACTGGAATTCGAACTCGGTTCTCCGATTCCTCAGTCTAACATAAGGAAAAGTCATGCCGTGCACGAAAAAGTAGCCAGCAACTAAATTGGTTTCATTAGTTCCATCTTCTTAAAAGTTACCATCTCCTTGAAGATCAGAGTCAGGAACAAACTTGAGCCCTTCGTCCGGTTTGTATCAACCGTGACAATGAGAAACAGATATTCAGAGAGATTAAATACCGTAAGAACGACAGAGTTCCTCCCGAGGGACATAATTAAATATCTATTGATTCAGTGAAGTGGGATTTTATATTAATCATATATGTTTTTATAATAATCTTTTTGATTTATATATAAATAAAAATCTATCTTTTACTGATATAACCAAACCGGACGTTATAAAAAGCAGTTATTGTCTCTATTTTTTGTATTCAGGATATATATTCAAATATAAGTATATCCTTGAATATTTACTAACATTGGTTGGTTAGAAGTCGACCGTAATCTTGATCATCGTGTATAGTACATGCTTCGCCAAGGCTACATACGGTTTTTGCTGGTCAATAACAAGTTTATTGTGCAAAATATAATTGCAAAATCAAATCAAATAAGCTGTCATACAATTTGAAGAGGGCGAATTTCAGAAATAAAAGTGTACACACACACACAAACTAACACACATACACAAACACAAACACATACATACATGGATAAGTCTTGTTCTTATGTCCATCGTCTTTGTCATGTTAAATTGATAATGTTAATTATATTTTATGAATATGTCCTGAAGATGGTTTATTAGACCGAAACGTCAGACGTTGACATTATATTAACATTAAAACAGCATAATTGCATATAAGGATTTTTGTTTGTTTTTTCCGTATATTTTTCTTCATACTGTCGGATCTATATCCATTATATTTGCTTACATATATATATATATATATATATATATATATATATATATATATATATATATATATATATATATATATATATATATATATATGCACATTTCATTGAATACGACAGACAAGCTGCTTTTATTTAGTTTTTTATACAATTTCTCATGCGATCTAATAATTTTTTTCTTTTGGGACGATAAGTTATATAAAAACTGTCCAAATTTTCTTTTTATCCGAGCGCTTTCGGCTATATATTTGAAAAATGAAAACATTATATACATACATACATGCAACAAACTATTTCTTATTTAACAGTTAAAATATTTAATCCTTGAAAATGGCTAAATATATAGCCGAAAGCGCTCGGATAAAAAGAACATTCGGACATTTTTTATATAATTTATCATCCGGAAAGAAAAAATTACTAGATCGCATGAAAAATTGGATAAAAAAACTAAATGAAATCACCTTGTCTGTCGCATTCAATGAAATGTGCATATATATATATATATATATATATATATATATATATATATATATATATATATATATAGTAGTAATCTTATAAGTATAAGAAATTATACTCGCACGGAAAACCTTCGGTGTCTTGATTTGCAAATAATCAAACCAATACCAAAGGGAAAAAATAGGTATAAAAAAAGAACGAACAAAGAACAAGTTCCAAGCCCAAAGAAAAAAAAGTACCCAAAACTAAATAAAGTGCTCAATACGGTAGGTAGAGCAGATCTAGTTAAACCTAGAGAGCTAAAAAGGTAACAAAAGAAGGGAAGATTATAGTCAATAAACAAAAAAAAAAAAGAAATCATATTCCATTCTTTTTTACCTTTTTAGACGGCCTTCACTGACGATCCGCTTAGGTAAAACCTTGGTAGGTTTTTCTGGCTCTCTAGGTTTAACTATATATATATATATATATATATATATATATATATATATATATATATATATATATATATATATATATATATATTTTATTTTATTCAATTTTTCCTGTATTCTTATGATTTTCTTCTTATATGGAAATTTATTATGTAGAAATTGTCCGAGTATCCTTTATGTGCGAACGATTTTGGTTATATTTTCACCATTATCAAAAATGATTCTTTTTTTTTACTTTTAACATAAATGTATGGATTGTTTTATGTATTTACCTAAAGGCAAATGAATGTTTTACTTTCCAAACACACACACACACACACACACACACACACACACACATATATATATATATATATATATATATATATATATATATATATATAATAGCTGGCCAATCGTATTCGAGTATACTCGTCTACTAGAAAGACTAAACAGTCCCTACTGCAGACGCTCGTTCAGTCATATTTTTGCTTGTTCAACACCCACAGAGACAACCTGCGGGTTACACTGTAACTATGCAGACGTTAGCTACAGTTTCTGGGAACGAGCGTGATCAACAATCTGAACAACACTAGCATACCCAAACACTCGGTCACGATGACTTGTGACTTCGTGCTAGCGCAGCTATCAACGGCTCCAAGTGTTGCGTTTACACAATTTCACTCACAGGTTTTGGGTCAACCCATGGCATATATATATATATATATATATATATATATATATATATATATATATATATATTAATCCATTGCATTATATATATGTATATATATATATATATATACTACCCAATTTCACTCACAAGATTTGGGTCAAGCCATGGTATGGTTTTCAGACACTTAACACATACATATATATATATATATATATATATATATATATATATATATATATATATATAATATTCAATGGATTAACTGCTTATAGGGAGTTAATCCATTGCATAATATATGTATATATATGTGTATATATATATATATATATATATATATATATATATATATATATATATATATATATATATATATACTTTATATATATATATATATATATATATATATATATATATATATCTTAAATCCTTATAAACAGTATATATACATATATATATTAAATCCTTATAAACATATTAAATCCTTATAAACATATTAAATCCTTTCATATATATATATATATATATATATATATATATATATATATATATATATATATCTTAAATCCTTATAAACATATATATATATATATATATATATATATATATATATATAATATTCAATGGATTAACTGTTTATAGGGAGTTAATCCATTGCATAATATATATATATATACTATATATATATATATATCTTAAATCCTTATAAACAGTATATATACATATATATATTAAATCCTTATAAACACATTAAATCCTTTCCTATATATATATATATATATATTAAATCCTTATAAACATATTAAATCCTTTCATATATATATATATATATATATATATACATATATATATATATACATATATCTTAAATCCTTATAAACATATATATATATATATATATATATATATAATATTCAATGGATTAACTGTTTATAGGGAGTTAATCCATTGCATAATATATATATATATATACTATATATATATATATATATCTTAAATCCTTATAAACGGTATATATACATATATATATTAAATCCTTATAAACATATTAAATCCTTTCATATATATATATATATATATATATATTAAATCCTTATAAACATATTAAATCCTTTCATATATATATATATATGTATACATATATATATATACATATATCTTAAATCCTTATAAACATATATATATATATATATATAATATTCAATGGATTAACTGTTTATAGGGAGTTAATCCATTGCATAATATATATATATATATATATATATACTTTATATATATATATATATATATATATATATATATATATATATATATATATATATATATATATATCTTAAATCCTTATAAACAGTATATATACATATATATATTAAATCCTTATAAACATATTAAATCCTTTCATATATATATATATATATATATATATATATATATATATATATATATATATATATAAAACAGCGTTAAAGAAATTCCAGGTTAGGTAGAAATAAAAAAGTAATGTTTATATCACGATCCTTTAAAGGAACTAGTTTATGACATTTGGATCTTACCTTAAGCAAGTTTGTCAACTTCTCTCTTGCTTATGTGTGTATATATATATGTTACATATTATCAGCTTATATTTCTGCTTCCTCCTCTTTTAGTAAGTTAATTAGACGATGTGTTACGACCTGACATTACCTCATAGAAATAATGGACCATTCCTTTTTGAGCGCGAAGAGAGACAGAAGAAAAAGATGTAACAGAGAAGCTGTTTTGTTTTATCGAGAAAAATTAGTGATGGATTCATTTGTTATTTTTTTTTTATTTATTTTTTATTTATTTATTTATTTTGGAGTGGGGTGTTTTTTTTACTTTTGATCAACCTTTTGTGATCAATAGATGCGAAACATATTTTGGATTGGAAGAATTTTTTTTTTTTTTTGCGAATGAATATCCAATAACTTTTTTTTTAGATTACGATAATTATTCCAGATTCTACTGTTTAACCCATAGCTAGGAGAGAAGAGATGGATTCATACATTTTTACAAATGTATTTCCGTGTAAGCGAATGTGACAAACTCGGCTCTCCGATTTCTCATTCCGAGATGCTATCCATTACACCAACCGCACATCCTCTTATGAAGAAGAAGATAGCATACGTAATAATACATATTTATTTTTATTGATTCGTTTTTACATCCTAAGAAGAAAGAAAGAAAAAAAGAATGTAAGACAGAAAGATAAAGGAAGCGATAATGCTCTCGTGCGTTTAGCGTCTTCTTCAGCAAAATAGAAACACTTGTTAATTTTGTATCTTTTTCTTTGTACCCTCTTACTTCTTTATAATTATGATTGGTATTGCAAAATTTGGTTGAAGCCTAAATATTTAACTATGCAATTGAGAATTTTCCCCTTGTTTTAGATCCATAGAAAAAAAAAGAGCTTATTCAACCAGTAACTTAAGAATCTGATAGCCACAGAACATATTGAAGGCAAAAAAGACAGAGGAAAACAACACATGACATACTTAGTGAGATGAGTAAATGGATGTCGGAACAAGATTTAGAAAAGATAGCAAAAACAAAAAATATTAAGAGCTACAAAGTACAGGAAGTTGTGGAGAGCCATGATTTCTAACGCCCTGAAGGAACACGGCGCATAGAAGAAGAAGAAGAAGAAGAAGAAGAAGAAGAAGAAGAAGAAGAAGAAGAAGTATAGAACACACCTATCTATAGGTTAAATTGCCGAATAAACTAAGCACTATAGTCTAAGATGGCGTCCAGTCTAGTAGGACTACTGTGAAACCAAAACGAGGAAAAAAGGATTGGAAAATCTAATACTCACAGGACAGATTGAAAGCAAGGGGGACAGAAGAAAACAACGTATGACATACTTAATAAGCTTGAGTAAATGGATGGCGGAACAGGGTTTAGGAGAAATAACAAAAAGACAAACTTTATTAAGAGCTACAAAAGAGAGGAAGTTGTAGAGAGCCATGATCGTATACATCTTAGGTGGGGGGGAAACAACACATAAAGAAGAACTTAAAAAATATGATTCGTCAGAAAGTTCAAATAGGAAAAGCATGAATGATTTGGTTTGGTTGATTGTGCTTAGCGGCACATCAACAACTCTATGGGTTATTTAATGCCTAAATCTAAATATTTTGTACGCATTTTTTTTTTCTGGATAAAAGAATGTATTTTTAGCGATACAAATCTTTCTATTTAACCCATAGCTAGAGGAGAAGAGTTGGGAAATACCATTTCTTTGTGTGTAAGTGAATATAACGAACCCAACTGGAATTGAAACTCAGCTCTCCGATTAACAGTTTCAAGCTATTATACATTACACCACCCGCGCATCCAAGCTTACAGCACCCGGTTTTCCCAAGCGGTCACCCATCTAGGTAGCTACCAGGCTAGATGTTGCTTTATTTCGCTGATTGTAAGGGAACCGGTGTTTCAACGTGATCCGACCGTAAGCCTAAAATATTTAAAAGAATAAGTGAAATTATGTCGGGTATTATGCGTAAATCGTAATACACTGAATTCTCTTTTTTATGCATTCTTTTCGCACGGTTTTATAATATAATAATGAGCCACGCAGTGAGGATCGAACTCCCTACTCATTTGTAATTGATCTAGGCAAGCTTGCTAAGCATTACACCACATCGAAGTTCCCAACTCTTAATTTAATATGATCAATATTAAATATGAGGAAGACCTGAGGTCACTTAGACATGGACAGCGGAATGAGAACAATCAATCCCTGTCGACTAAATAAAGGGTTCACTTCGAAATTCCCTGGATTTTATACGAATTGACAAGTACCTGATGAAAGCCAGCGTAGTAACAACAAAGAAGGGGATAATAGTCCAATAGTCAATAATGTAAAAAAAAAGTGAAATAAAGTTTATAGATTTAGATTATGGGTAATAAAATGCTTAGTCTTTTATGACGTAGTCGTACAAAAAAGAAACAAAAAAAGAAACAAATCTATTATGTCGTTTAAAATTAGAGTTACACTCAATTCTCTTTTTGTACGTATTCTTTAAAATTAGAGTACACTCAATTCTCTTTTGTAAGTATTCTCTAAAATTAAAGAACACTCGTTTCTCTTTTTGTACGTAATCTTTAAAATTAGAGTGCACACAATTCCCTTTTTGTACGTATTCTTTAAAAATAGAGTACACTAAATTCTCTTTTTGTACATATTCTTTAAAAATAGAGTACACTCAATTCTCTTTTTGTACGTATTCTTTAAAATTAGAGTACACTCAATTCTCTTTTTGTGCGTATTCTTTAAAAATAGAGTACACACAATTCTCTTTTTGTACGTATTCTTTAAAAATAGAGTACACACAATTCTCTTTTTGTACGTATTCTTTAAAAATAGAGTACACACAATTCTCTTTTTGTACGTATTCTTTAAAATTAGAGTACACTCAATTCTATTTTTGAACGTATTCTTTAAAATTAGAGTACACTCAATTCTCTTTTTTGTACGTATTCTTTAAAAATAGAGTACACACAATTCTCTTTTTGTACGTGTTCTTTAAAATTAGAGTACACTCAATTCTCTTTTTGTACGTATTCTTTAAAATTAGAGTACACTCAATTCTCTTTTTGTACGTATTCTTTAAAATTAGAGTGCACTGAATTCTCTTTTTGTACGTATTCTTTAAAAATAGAGTACACACAATTCTCTTTTTGTACGTATTCTTTAAAATTAGAGTACACTCAATTCTCTTTTTGTACGTATTCTTTAAAAATAGAGTACACACAATTCTCTTCTTGTACGTATTCTTTAAAATTAGAGTACACTCAATTCTCTTTTTGTACGTATTCTTTAAAAATACAGTACACTCAATTCTCTTTTTGTACGTATTCTTTAATTTTAGAGTACTCTAAATTCTCTTTTTGTATATATTCTTTAAAAATAGAGTACACACAATTCTCTTTTTGTACGTATTCTTTAAAATTAGAGTACACTCAATTCTCTTTTTGTACGTATTCTTTAAAAATAGAGTACACTCAATTCTCTTTTTGTACGTATTCTTTAAAAATAGAGTACACACAATTCTCTTTTTGTACGTATTCTTTAAAATTAGAGTACACTCAATTCTCTTTTTGTACGTATTCTTTAAAATTAGAGTACACTCAATTCTCTTTTTGTACGTATTCTTTAAATTTAGAGTACTCTAAATTCTCTTTTTGTACGGATTCTTTAAAATTAGAGTACACCCAATTCTCTTTTTGTACGTATTCTTTAAAAATAGAGTACACTCAATTCTCTTTTTGTACGTATTCTTTAAAAATAGAGTACACACAATTCTCTTTTTGTACGTGTTCTTTAAAATTAGAGTACACTCAATTCTCTTTTTGTACGTATTCTTTAAAATTAGAGTACACTCAATTCTCTTTTTGTACGTATTCTTTAAAATTAGAGTACACTCAATTCTCTTTTTGTACGTATTTTTTAAAAATACAGTACACTCAATTCTCTTTTTGTACTATTCTTTAAAATTAGAGTACACACAATTCTCTTTTTGTACGTATTCTTTAAAAATAGAGTACACACAATTCTCTTTTTGTACGTATTCTTTAAAATTAGAGCACACTCAATTCTCTTTTTTTACGTATTCTTTAAAATTAGAGTACACTCAATTCTCTTTTTGTACGTATTCTTTAATTTTAGAGTACTCTAAATTCTCTTTTTGTATATATTCTTTAAAAATAGAGTACACACAATTCTCTTTTTGTACGTATTCTTTAAAATTAGAGTACACTCAATTCTCTTTTTGTACGTATTCTTTAAATTTAGAGTACTCTAAATTCTCTTTTTGTGCGGATTCTTTAAAATTAGAGTACACCCAATTCTCTTTTTGTACGTATTCTTTAAAAATAGAGTACACTCAATTCTCTTTTTGTACGTATTCTTTAAAAATAGAGTACACACAATTCTCTTTTTGTACGTTTTCTTTAAAATTAGAGTACACTCAATTCTCTTTTTGTACGCATTCTTTAAAATTAGAGTACACTCAATTCTCTTTTTGTACGTATTCTTTAAAATTAGAGTACACTCAATTCTCTTTTTGTACATATTCTTTAAAAATAGAGTACACACAATTCTCTTTTTGTACGTATTCTTTAAAATTAGAGTACACTCAATTCTCTTTTTGTACGTATTCTTTAAAAATAGAGTACACTCAATTCTCTTTTTGTACGTATTCTTTAAAAATAGAGTACACTCAATTCTCTTTTTGTACGTATTCTTTAAAATTAGAGTACACACAATTCTCTTTCTGTACATATTCTTTAAAATTAGAGTACACTCAATTCTCTTTTTGTACGTATTCTTTAAAAATAGAGTACACTTAATTCTCTTTTTGTACGTATCCTTTAAAAATAGAGTACACACAATTCTCTTTTTGTACTTATTCTTTAAAAATAGAGTACACTCAATTCTCTTTTTGTACGTATTCTTTAAAATTAGAGTACACTCAATTCTCTTTTTTGTACGTATTCTTTAAAAATAGAGTACACACAATTCTCTTTTTGTACGTATTCTTTAAAATTAGAGTACACTCAATTCTCTTTTTGTACGTATTTTTTGAAAATACAGTACACTCAATTCTCTTTTTGTACTATTCTTTAAAATTAGAGTACACTCAATTCTCTTTTTGTACGTATTCTTTAAAAATAGAGTACACACAATTCTCTTTTTGTACGTATTCTTTAAAATTAGAGCACACTCAATTCTCTTTTTTTACGTATTCTTTAAAATTGGAGTACACTCAATTCTCTTTTTGTACGTATTCTTTAATTTTAGAGTACTCTAAATTCTCTTTTTGTATATATTCTTTAAAATTAGAGTACACTCAATTCTCTTTTTGTACTTATTCTTTAAAAATAGAGTACACACAATTCTCTTTTTGTACGTATTCTTTAAAAATAGAGTACACTCAATTCTCTTTTTGTAAGTATTCTTTAAAAATAGAGTACACTCAATTCTCTTTTTGTAAGTATTCTTTAAAAATAGAGTACACACAATTCTCTTTTTGTACGTATTCTTTAAAATTAGAGTACACTCAATTCTCTTTTTGTACGTATTCTTTAAAAATAGAGTACACTCAATTCTCTTTTTGTACGTATTCTTTAAAAATAGAGTACACACAATTCTCTTTTTGTACGTATTCTTTAAAATTAGAGTACACTCAATTCTCTTTTTGTAAGTATTCTTTAAAAATAGAGTACACTCAATTCTCTTTTTGTAAGTATTCTTTAAAAATAGAGTACACACAATTCTCTTTTTGTACGTATTCTTTAAAATTAGAGTACACACAATTCTCTTTTTGTACGTGTTCTTTAAAATTAGAGTACACTCAATTCTCTTTTTGTACGTATTCTTTAAAATTAGAGTACACTCAATTCTCTTTTTGTACGTATTCTTTAAAATTAGAGTACACTCAATTCTCTTTTTGTACGTATTCTTTAAAAATAGAGTACACACAATTCTCTTTTTGTACGTATTCTTTAAAAATAGAGTACACTCAATTCTCTTTTTGTACGTATTCTTTAAAAATAGAGTACACTCAATTCTCTTTTTGTACGTATCCTTTAAAAATAGAGTACACACAATTCTCTTTTTGTACGTATTCTTTAAAAATAGAGTACACTCAATTTTCTTTTTGTACGTATTCTTTAAAATTAGAGTACACTCAATTCTCTTTTTGTACGTATTCTTTAAAAATAGAGTACACACAATTCTCTTTTTGTACGTATTCTTTAAAATTAGAGTACACTCAATTCTCTTTTTGTACGTATTTTTTAAAAATACAGTACACTCAATTCTCTTTTTGTACTATTCTTTAAAATTAGAGTACACACAATTCTCTTTTTGTACGTATTCTTTAAAAATAGAGTACACACAATTCTCTTTTTGTACGTATTCTTTAAAATTAGAGCACACTCAATTCTCTTTTTTTACGTATTCTTTAAAATCAGAGTACACTCAATTCTCTTTTTGTACGTATTCTTTAATTTTAGAGTACTCTAAATTCTCTTTTTGTATATATTCTTTAAAAATAGAGTACACACAATTCCCTTTTTGTACGTATTCTTTAAAATTAGAGTACACTCAATTCTCTTTTTGTACGTATTCTTTAAAAATAGAGTACACTCAATTCTCTTTTTGTACGTATTCTTTAAAATTAGAGTACACTCAATTCTCTTTTTGTACGTATTCTTTAAAAATAGAGTACACTCAATTCTCTTTTTGTACGTATCCTTTAAAAATAGAGTACACACAATTCTCTTTTTGTACGTATTCTTTAAAAATAGAGTACACTCAATTCTCTTTTTGTACGTATTCTTTAAAATTAGAGTACACTCAATTCTCTTTTTTGTACGTATTCTTTAAAGATAGAGTACACACAATTCTCTTTTTGTACGTATTCTTTAAAATTAGAGTACACTCAATTCTCTTTTTGTACGTATTTTTTGAAAATACAGTACACTCAATTCTCTTTTTGTACTATTCTTTAAAATTAGAGTACACTCAATTCTCTTTTTGTACGTATTCTTTAAAAATAGAGTACACACAATTCTCTTTTTGTACGTATTCTTTAAAATTAGAGCACACTCAATTCTCTTTTTTTACGTATTCTTTAATTTTAGAGTACACTCAATTCTCTTTTTGTACGTATTCTTTAATTTTAGAGTACTCTAAATTCTCTTTTTGTATATATTCTTTAAAATTAGAGTACACTCAATTCTCTTTTTGTACTTATTCTTTAAAAATAGAGTACACACAATTCTCTTTTTGTACGTATTCTTTAAAAATAGAGTTCACTCAATTCTCTTTTTGTAAGTATTCTTTAAAAATAGAGTACACTCAATTCTCTTTTTGTAAGTATTCTTTAAAAATAGAGTACACACAATTCTCTTTTTGTACGTATTCTTTAAAATTAGAGTACACTCAATTCTCTTTTTGTACGTATTCTTTAAAAATAGAGTACACTCAATTCTCTTTTTGTACGTATTCTTTAAAAATAGAGTACACACAATTCTCTTTTTGTACGTATTCTTTAAAATTAGAGTACACTCAATTCTCTTTTTGTAAGTATTCTTTAAAAATAGAGTACACTCAATTCTCTTTTTGTAAGTATTCTTTAAAAATAGAGTACACACAATTCTCTTTTTGTACGTATTCTTTAAAATTAGAGTACACTCAATTCTCTTTTTGTACGTATTCTTTAAAAATAGAGTACACACAATTCTCTTTTTGTACGTATTCTTTAAAATTAGAGTACACTCAATTCTCTTTTTGTAAGTATTCTTTAAAAATAGAGTACACTCAATTCTCTTTTTGTAAGTATTCTTTAAAAATAGAGTACACACAATTCTCTTTTTGTACGTATTCTTTAAAATTAGAGTACACTCAATTCTCTTTTTGTACGTATTCTTTAAAAATAGAGTACACACAATTCTCTTTTTGTACGTATTCTTTAAAATTAGAGTACACTCAATTCTCTTTTTGTACGTATTCTTTAAAAATAGAGTACACTCAATTCTCTTTTTGTACGTATTCTTTAAAATTAGAGTACACTCACTTCTCTTTTTGCACGTCTTCTTTTTCGTACGGTTTTTTAATAACACGTTCCAAAAAATAAAAGAACCGATTATCTTTTTGCACCATTTTTGAACTTCAACACGTTTTAAACATCTTTTCTTGTGTGACGACCGAATTTATTGCAAGCGGCAATTAAACGATTAAGTAACAATCAATCAATTATAATTTACAAAATGCCGAAACTCTACGTAACGTGAATAAGTAACAATTTAGCGAAGTAAAATAGAATCCAATCTATTATTTTCGGATAGTGATCCCCCATTCTTCGAAGAAGGGACATATGCACTGTACCTACATAGTCTTTCAGAGAATGTATATGATTCCACGTTAGTTTATAGTAGTGATGATGCAGAAGTGGTTGCACTATCTGAAAGTACAATTCTAGAAGGCCTCCGAATAGCCAATAAATTTGGAAACCTTTTTTTTTCTTTTTTTTTTTTACAAATGATAACAATGCTGAATGATCTGTGCAATTCCAAAATAATTTGAAAATGATTATGGCACGTTATGAAGAATCATATAAAGAACTAATAAAAAGAAAATCCCGTCCTGAGTATGATGATAAACTACATCCGCATCCTGGATAAGACGATAAATTACGTCCAACAGCAAGGCCTCTGATCTAGATGTTTTGAGGAACGTGGAACCACCTCTTAATAGCTGGTGCTCTCAGGCCCACCCTGAACCGAGGTGGTAGCACCTGTTAGGTTCCAAATCTGGGTAAATAGTTAAACCCCAAATTGGGGTCAAAACACTATGAAAGTGTAAAAATGGGTCTTAATACCAGAAAAACTTTGTAAAAGAAAATAATTACAATCAATACATTATCAGCAATACATTTTTGGGAAAAAAGTTTTACCAGCAATAATTTTGAAGAAAATATTATCAGAAATAGATTTTTTATTAAGGAAAAATATTACTAGCAATACATGCTTGAAAAACAAGTATTGCCGGCAATAAAAATGTTGTCGGCATTAAATAACCCATTCAGGTTGATATGCCGTAAAACAAGTTAAACCAAACCAATCTAAACCAAAGAATACATATTCTATTCATACCAATTTTATCCTAAAAATGTTGTCGGCATTAAATACCCCATTGAGGTTGATATGCCGTAAAACAAAATAAACCAAACCAATCTAAACCAAAGAATACATATTCTATTCATACGAATCTATCATAAAAATGTTGACAGCATTAAATAACCCATTGAGGTTGATATGCCGTAAAACAAAATAAACTAAACCAATCTAAATCAAAGAATACATATTCTATTCATACGAATCTATCCTAAAAATGTTGTCGGCATTAAATAACCCATTGTGGTTGATATGCCGTAAAACAAAAAAAAAACCAAATCAATCTAAACCAATGAATACATATTCTATTCATACGAATCTATCCTAAAAATGTTGTCGGCATTAAATAACCCATTGAGGTTGATATGCCGTAAAACAAAATAAACCATACCAATCTAAACCAAAGAATACATATTCTATTCATACGAATCTATCCTAAAAATGTTGTCGGCATTAAATAACCCATTGAGGTTGATATGCCGTAAAACAAAATAAACCAAACTAATCTAAACCAAAGAATACATATTCTATTCATACGAATCTATCCTAAAAATGTTGTCGGCATTAAATAACCCATTGAGGTTGATATGCCGTAAAACAAAATAAACCAAACTAATCTAAACCAAAGAATACATATTCTATTCATACCAATTTTATCCTAAAAATGTTGTCGGCATTAAATACCCCATTGAGGTTGATATGCCGTAAAACAAAATAAACCAAACCAATCTAAACCAAAGAATACATATTCTATTCATACGAATCTATCATAAAAATGTTGACAGCATTAAATAACCCATTGAGGTTGATATGCCGTAAAACAAAATAAACTAAACCAATCTAAATCAAAGAATACATATTCTATTCATACGAATCTATCCTAAAAATGTTGTCGGCATTAAATAACCCATTGTGGTTGATATGCCGTAAAACAAAAAAAAACCAAATCAATCTAAACCAATGAATACATATTCTATTCATACGAATCTATCCTAAAAATGTTGTCGGCATTAAATAACCCATTGAGGTTGATATGCCGTAAAACAAAATAAACCATACCAATCTAAACCAAAGAATACATATTCTATTCATACGAATCTATCCTAAAAATGTTGTCGGCATTAAATAACCCATTGAGGTTGATATGCCGTAAAACAAAATAAACCAAACTAATCTAAACCAAAGAATACATATTCTATTCATACGAATCTATCATAAAAATGTTGACAGCATTAAATAACCCATTGAGGTTGATATGCCGTAAAACAAAATAAACTAAACCAATCTAAATCAAAGAATACATATTCTATTCATACGAATCTATCCTAAAAATGTTGTCGGCATTAAATAACCCATTGAGGTTGATATGCCGTAAAACAAAATAAACCAAACTAATCTAAACCAAAGAATACATATTCTATTCATACGAATCTATCCTAAAAATGTTGTCGGCATTAAATAACCCATTGACGTTGATATGCCGTAAAACAAACCAAACCAATCCAAATTTATATTCAAAAGCCGTGAAACAAAAGAATCACAAGATGTTAATTTTATTCAACATACACATGAAGATATATCGCCATTAAATATTTCCAATGACGAGAATGATTTTGTGCCTCCAAAAAACAACAGAAAGAGGGCACGTTTACTATTTAAGAGTGACGCTGAATGACTGAATTATTATAATATATATATATATATATATACAAGTAAAATATATATATATATATATATATATATAAAAATAAAATATATATATATATATATATATATATATATATATATATATATATACAAATAAAAAAATCAGTTTATTTGTAAAGTATGTTCGAATAATTTGGAGCGATTTTAATGTGAATTAATTTTAAGCGTCTAATGATTTTTTTCTTTTTCTTTCAGATTTTGCGGACATTTGGTCGAAATTATTTTTCACACATAATTGCCATGACTTAAATAACATGATCCATTAGAGAAATAAATAAATTTTCACCAATAACCAATTTATTTACTGCTGACTTTTATCCATCTTAATGAAACGCCCTTATATATAATCCATCTTAATGAAACACCCTTATATATATATATATATATCTGTGACGTCATGTGTTTACATTCGGATACGTATGGGCATTAAATATTTTCAGTAACGAGAGTGATTTTGCGCCATTTTAAAAACAACAGAAAGAGAGCACGTTTGCTGTCTAGTAGTGACAATGAATGACTGAATAATAATAATATTCATATACATATATGTGTTTGTGTGTGTGTGTACGTGTGCGTGTATGTGTGTGTGTGTCTGTGTGTTTGCGTGTGTGTGTGTGTGTGTGTGTGTGTACAAATAAAAAAATCAATTTATTTGTAAAGGATGTTCCAATAACGTGAATTAAGTTTAAACCTCTAATGATTTTTTTTTCAGATTTAGCGGAAATTTGACCGATATTATTTTTCACACATAACTGCAATGACTTAAATAATATGATCAAATAGAGAAATGAATAAATTTTCACGAACAACACTCATTTATTTACTGATGACTTTGATCCGTCTTAATGAAACATCCTTACATATAATCCGTCTTAATGAAACATCCTTATATATAATCCGTCTTAATGAAACACCCTCACATATAATCCGTCTTAATGAAACAGCCTTATATATAATCCGTCTTAATGAAACACCCTTATATATAATCCGTCTTAATGAAACACCGTTTATATGAAAACTAATATTTTTATTAAATATATTTGAATAGAACCTATCTCTAATTTTTATATGTACATTGTTTATTTTTTTACCCGGTTTTACTTTGCACGTTAGCCTCTGGAACGTATTCCCCCTTGCAATAAGAGAATTGAGTATATACTTATTTTTCGTGGCTGATATAACCCCATATTTTCAGTGCCAGTAGGTGGATACTGTCTTTCTTGGGTGATTGGTGCTGCACAGTCTTAAACATTAAAAAAAACGCCACATTTAACTTTGTGCAGAACAGCTTGGCTTTAAAAAATATCTAAATTGTCAGATGCTAAGGTAGGGTGAAAATATTTTGATGGCTTAAGATGGAAAGGACTTCATGACACTATGTTCTTCAGCTTTGTATAGCCAAGGGCACCCAGTGGTCCCCTCTCGTTTAGAGGGTGATGGCGGACACTTCCATTATTTCATTTTATTACTTACTTGACTTATCTGTTCATCTGCCTATCTTCGGTACGTGATCATCCAAGTGAATAATATGTATCCTCAAATTAAAAAAAAGAAAAAGAAAAGAAAAATTATTTTTTCCACAACGAATACGTCCCCTGGTTTTACACGTCATATTTCAAACCGGCTTTGAGAACATGCCAAAAAATAAATGAATAAAATAAAATAAATAATAATAAAATGAGATTTCTCGATATTTTATCATTTCATATTACTGATGGAATTATCTCACAAGGACGAGAATGGAGAGCATTAATTTCAAATCATTCGCTAAGCGAACTTAGTGAATCACACATGTAATCTATAACTGAAATCTGAAACTGATTTGTCGATACAGCGTTACTTGAATAGAGTTTAAAGTGTATCTGACTGCTTCACTCTTACATCTTAATCTCGGCTCCAGTCGCTTTCTCACCGACGTAACATAGCTTCCCTCTGTCTTTTCTACAAATATTTTCATGGCAACTGCTCTGACGAGCTATTTCCGTGTTGCACCGACGACATAAATTTAAGCGTGCATCGAGTGATTTCGTCCAGTTATTTCATTAATAAAATAGCGGGACCTAAATTGACATCTAAGTTTCTGATGGCATAGCTAGATACAACCGCCACTTTTACTCCAACAGTTTCTTTTCTCGCCCTCAAAAACCGAAGAACTCCCTTCCGTTTACTTGCTTTCCTGATAACTACTATTTTCAAAAATTTAAATGCAATATCAATCGCCATCTTCTGTCTTCTTGAATGTCTTTCATTTTTTGTCCTTTCCTTACTCCTCCTTATTCTCAGTTTTATTCTCAGTCTTCTCTTTCACTTTCACTCCCTGTAACCCCCTATACACTAGTGGTATTACCACCTTCTTTGGGGTGAAATGATATATATATATATATATAATTTCAAATTATATATATATATATATATATATATATATATATATATATATATATATATAATTTCAAATGATATGTATATATATATATATATATATATATATATATATATATATATATATATATATATATATATATTAAAGAATTAATTCGTAACTTGGAAAAGACGATCATTAAAAGTAATCGACACAAAATGTTTTTAATAGTATTTAACTTAAAGAACATTTGTTGCTTAAATATGCAGAATGCACACACACACAATATATATATATATATGTGTGTGTGTGTGTCATTCGCAGACAGTACTGTTTCGTTGTATCACAGCTCCTCAGGCCAACTAGACATCCGAATGCCTAATGACAGGATCGAAACCCAACGGATCTGGTGTCAATCAGAGCGTCGACCACTAAGCTATCTTTACATAGACATTTTTCATGTTTATACATTATTTTTATAGATAGAAATATTTAACTAAATGCTCTGTAGCTCAATCGGTGAAAGAACGTCAGGTTATATAACGGTTACGTATAGGATACATGTTCGATTCCTGTCGGAGGACGAATATTTTCTATGACAATTTCTCGGACATAAAGGCCGGTAAATGTTTTTGATACTATTTATTATAAACAGAGTATTTACTTAAATATTTGTATCTATAAAAAGAATGTACAAACATAAAAAATGTCTTAAAATGCACACACACACACACACACACATATATATATAGAGAGAGTCAGTGTGGTCATCGATGTCATTTCACTATTTACATTGCTCGGACTATCATTCTCATCTTTGTTGTCATATTTATCACAACGTTTCGGCCGTTGTACGCTCCGGCCTTCTTCAGATCGTTGGAATGTCGAGCTGAACCCTTTATTTCGCTCGCTGGGGTAGACTGTTCTAGTTCCATGTGGCATGTCAGTTATCAGTTATCTCCTGTTAATTCTCCTCCCCGCCTTAACCAGGTATTGAACTCACGCTCTCTGAGTCCTGTCACTGGATCTAACTGACGCCTTTATCCACTATGCCATGTGTCCTTGAACGACACTGAATGAAATATGGCAACAAAGATGAGGATGATAGTCCAAACAATGTAAATATTGTACATAATACCTCATCTCAGAAATATAGACAGATACTAAAGGGCCGAAACGTTGTAATAAATATGGCGACAATGATGAGGACAATAGTCCGAATAATGTAAATAGTGTACATAATACCTCATCTCAGAAATATAGACGGATACTAAAGGGCCGAAACGTTGTAATAAATATGGCGACAAAGATGAGGACAAGAATAATGTAAATAGTGTACATAATATCTCATCTTAGAAATATAGACAGATCGGCATCATTTGTTTTTTTAATTATTTCTTTAAAATTAAATTGATTTTTAATCTTTTTTTTTTATATTTGTTTTTATTTTTTATATAATCGATGGCTATGTTTTTCTTAACTGATTCGAATTTTTCCTTCAACATATGAAATTCGACGGGAACACTCCCACCTCAGATAATTGAATAAAGTGTTTAATTATTCATAACTATTTATACTGGGACACATGCATGCAATTAAAAGTAATCCATAATAATATTTTAAATTTTGAAACCATATTTATTTTTTGGCATATGAATTTTTTTTAAACTCTTTCCAAATCTTTGATTGTTTTTCAGTCTCACCTGCTACCCTTTTCCGCCGCAGCTATGAAGCGTGCCGTGCCTTTTGGGGATCATTCGGTTAATGTGTAATATAATAACAAATTGTATCAGCATGTGAATGATTCGTCAGCTTCGGAATTGGAAGATTGTGTAGCGTAAACTACTGAAAGCGGAAGAACTTCGATCCGCCCTTTAAAATCTGCTTTCGAAAACTTAGCCTTTATCTGAGCTTTCATACCTCCCCCTCTTACACACATATATAGAAACACAAATTACTAACACACTCGTGTGAGCGGACAGACACGCATACACATTCACTCGCAAAGGATAACGTACCCAACATGACGGTGGGAGGAAATGAAGGGTAGGTAGGAATAAAATATTAATATATAGGTAAATAGAGAGTGGGTGAGATAAAATGAGAAAGTGAAAGGGGAGGGTAGAGACATGTAAATGAAATGAGTGACATAGACTGAAAAGAAAAAGAAAGGAAGCCAGCGATAGACAGTATGAGAGG
>OZ010596.1:90506869-90511869 GCA_963932145.1 Acanthosepion lycidas
TAATGTCCTAAAGAGAAAGGTAAAGAGTGAAACATCGTAGAAGAGGAATTGAAGACAGACAGACGAGGAGAGAAAAGCGAGATGGAATATTTTAGTAAAAGAAAGAAAGAAAGAAAGAAAGAAAGAAAGAAAGAAAGGGAAAAAGATACGAAAAGAAAGAAAGGGAAAAGATGCTGAAAGAAAGAAAGAAAAATGAGAATGAGAGGAACACTGCAAGAAATAAATTAAGAAACAAAGAAGAGAGAGAAAAATAAGCTGAAAGAAAGAAAGAAAGAAAGAAAGAAAGAAGGAAAGAAAGGGGAAAATATACGAAAAGAAAGGGGAAAAGATACGAAAAGAAAGAAACAAAGAAAGAAACAAAGAAATTAAGAAACAAAGAAAGAGAGAGAAAAATAAGCTGAAACAAAGAAAGGAAGAAAGAAAGCAAACAATGCAAGCAAACATCAAGAGAGTGAAAAAACGCCGAAAGAAAAAAAGAACGAAAGAAAGAAACAAAGGAAGAAAGAGAGAGAAAAAACGCCATAAGAAACAAAGAATGAAAGAAAAAAAAAGAAAGAGAGGGGAAAACTGATAGAAAGAGAGGAGATAAACGCTGAAAGAAAAATGAAAACGAAAGAAGGAAAGATAGAAAGAAAAGCGTGAAGATAGCAATTAGAGAGAAAGGAGAAAGAGAAGGAAAAAGAAAGGAAAAATGAAAGTTCATAAGAGAAGGAATGAGATGAAAGAGTTGAAAAAAATGACACTAAATGAAAACGAAAATATAATAATATTAAAAGAATAAAAAAAAGAAAGGTCATTTTTAAAAAGAAGAAAAAGAAATGTAAATAAAATGAGAAAAAAGTGAGAAGAAAAGGAAGAAAAAAAGATGCAGAGGGCTCTTTAATATTAACTGATAGTTAACCTGTTCAACTCGCAAACCAAAATATACATTATAAAAAAAAAAAAAAAAACATTAACAGCTACGAGACGACCCTTAAGGTTCACCGGGTGCAGAATCCCCCGGAGGAATATAGAAGTATACATCAGCGGAATTGTTGTCACAGAAGCAACAAAGGCTAAGATGATTTTTGTTATATAGGAATAAATTGTTGCTGTCGACATTTGAGGTTGAACATATATCGCCAGTGAGCCTGGGCACCTCGAGGTAGTGTAATATAATAGTTAGCAAGCTTGACTCGCTAGAACAATTACGACTGAATAGTGAGTTCGATACTCACTGGGGTGCCCCATACTTTCGGTCTTGTGCCACATCTAAGCTACACTTGGAAAATCACTAGACACCCCGAGGTAGTGTAATGGTTAGCAAGTTTGCCTCGCTAGAAAAATTAAGACTCAGTAGTGAGTTCGATTCTCACTCGGTGCCCCGGTAATTTCGGCCTTGTGCCACATCTAAGCTACGCTTGGAAAAACACTCGGGCACCTCGAGGTGGTGTAATAGTTAGCAACCTTATTTCGCTAGAACAATTACGACTGAGTAGTGATTTCGATCCTCACTGGGTGCCCCATACATTCGGCCTTGTGCCACATCTAAGCTACGCTTAGAAAATCACATTATTTGGGGCACCTTGAGGCGGTGTAATAGTTAGCAAGCTTGACTCGCTAGACCAATTAAGACTGAGTAATGAGTTCGTTTCTCACTGGGTGCCCCATACTTTCGGCGTTGTGCCACATCTAAGCTACGCTTAGAAAATCGCTATGTCGCCAGTAAGCAAAACACAGGTGGCACGATTATTGAATTAAGTAGACCACGTGACCATCGAGAAAACGCAAAAGTAAGAAATCGCGTGACGTCTAATTAATCGCAATTTCTAGTCTATCCTCTATACTATTTAAATCGTTATCGCTATTTCTCTTCTATCACTGTACGGACCGCTATTCTATTCTCTTCTCTACACTATTCTCTATTCGGATCGCTATACGAATTACTATTCGAGCGAGCATTGTCGAGCAAGTACTATTATTGCAAGAGTTATAAGAAGGCGCCCGACACAAGCATTGCCCAACGACATTACTAAAGGTGCATCTACGATTGCAAAGTCTCTACGACAACAAGCATTAAAAAAGTGTCAACAAGTTGACAACACAAAAGTAACAAACGTGCGTTCGTTGACACCACAAAAATTTCCAACATAATCTCTGTAAGATTATTAAAAATTATTCGATTCTTGAGAGCATTGATCATAAAACCTCGGTGTTACTCGACGTAGAGTGTTATCGTTAAAATTTTAACGACGAATGAGGTGTGCGATATGAAATATAGAAGGGATGTTAAGATGTGAATATGATGAAGATCAGGACGATAGATTACGATTGACCTGTGACGCATAAGAAGTGAAGATGACGAGGATCGGGACGATAGATCACGATTGACCCGTGACGAATAAGAAGTAAAGATGATCAGGTTCAGGACGATAGATCACGACTGACCACTTACGAATAAGAAGTGAAGATGACAAGAACCAGGAAGATAAATCACGATTGACCCGTGA
This sequence comes from Acanthosepion lycidas, assembly GCA_963932145.1. Classification (NCBI taxonomy): domain Eukaryota; kingdom Metazoa; phylum Mollusca; class Cephalopoda; order Sepiida; family Sepiidae; genus Acanthosepion; species Acanthosepion lycidas. Next base: position 90,509,359 of record OZ010596.1, read on the forward strand.
CGAATAAGAAGTGAAGATGATGATGATCAGGACGATAGATTACGATTGACCCGTGACGAATAAGGAGTGAAGATGATGAAGATCGTGACGATAGATCACGATTGACCCGTGACGAATAAGAAGTGAAGATGACAAGAACCAGGAAGATAAATCACGATTGACACGTGACGAATAACAAGTGAAGATGATGGGGATCAGGACGATAGATTACGATTGTCCAGTGACGAATAAGGAGTAAAGATGATGAAGATCGTGACGATAGATCACGATTGACACGTGACGAATAAGAAATGAAGATGACGAGGATCAGGGCGATAAATCTCGATTGACACGTGGCGAATAAGAAGTGAAGATGATGGGGATCAAAACGATATTTCACGATTGACTCGTGAGGGATAAGAAGTGAAGATGACGAGGATCAGGACGATAGATCACGATTGACCCGTGACGAATAAAAAGTGAAGATGATCAGGTTCAGGACGATAGATGACGATTGACCTGTGACGGAGAAGAAGTGAAGATGACGAGGACAAGGACGATAAATCTCGATTGACCCGTGACGAATAGGAAGTGAAGATGATGGGGATCAGATCGATAGATCACGATTGACGCGAGACGAATAAGAAGTGAAGATGATGAGGATCAGGACGATTGATCACGATTGAGCCATGACGAATAAGGGAAGGTGCCGCACAGGTGACTTACAGTTCTTGCGGTAAAATAAAAAACTGTCTCAGCGGACCGTTCTTCTAAATTTTGAAGACGGTGCAAATGAAGGTGATTCTGGGCCTTTTTTCTTCTTTCTTTGTGTGCTGTGTCTCCGCAAGACGTAGGCGATCCTGTCCCTTGTACCTTTTAATAAACTTTCATATTTCTGCTAAACCTTGTTCCGCCATCCATTTACTGAAGCAAACTAAGTAGGTTTCCATTGTTGCCTTCACTCTGTTCTGTGAGCATCAGTTTCTCCAGGCTTTCTTTCCTCATTATGTGCCCCAGAAACCTCAACTCCATCTTCTTGAAGTTTATTTATTTAGTCAGTTTTGTGCAATGTGTGATACACAATTAGGCTAGCATGTATTGAAAGATACATGATCGCCTAAGTGTGATTCATGCATTACACAAAACTGTTGAGGTAGTTTTTTTCCCGCAGTAGGCTGCCATTTCTTTCTGCAGTAGACTAGCTGCCATCCAAGTCTATAGAACCCGATCTGTCCTTCTACTTCCCATAGCTGGGCGAGAAGAGGATGATTCATACCTTTCCCAAGGGTACTAACACGTAAGTGAATGCAATGGATTCGACTGGAATTCGAACTCGGCTCTCCGATTCCTCAATCCGCGCCCCTATCCATTACTCCACCTTAACTCCTCTAAGTTAAGTATTAGTTTCCTTTTTCTAGTTGAATTAAAGTATGGTGCCTATCTGAAAATTTGTCATTGAATTAGCGATAGAGTCGCGACAGGCTTGCAATGTTGTGGAGAAAAATTCTTTCCTCCCCGGAATCGATCCTTCAAATCTACAAATCAACCATTTGCCTTGCATGGAGTATTGCTGTCATATATGATCTGGAGTCCCTTCTGTTTGCCTCGGGTTTCTTGATAAGATCCAGTGACGGATATGCAATATAATTAGCCCTGATCTGGCATATCGTCTGCAGTCACTCTCTTACAGACGTGCTGTCGCCTCTCTCTGTCTTTTTTACAAATACTTTCATGGTAATTGCTCCGATGAGCTGCTTTCTCTGGTTCCCAGACTCCATGAATTCAAGCGTCCTACGAGGCTGGCATCTCGCTTACACCCTTTCACTGTCGAAACTGTTAAATGTAGCAGTCTCTTCTACTCCAATAGCTTCATATCTCGCACCTCTCGCCTGTGGAACTCCCTTCCTCATTCCAGTTTCCCTGATAGCTATAATCTCCAACTTTTCAAATGTAATGTCAATCGACATCTCCAGTTACCTTGATCTATCCACTATCCTTCTTCTCATCCTTTCCTCTATCACTCCTATCTGCTCTCGCTCCAAATCCTCTGTAACCCCTTGCGTGCTAGTGGCTTCCCGCCTTGCTTGGGGTGAAATGCTTAAAGACCGTGTAAACGATATGGGGTTGTAATAAGACTGGAAGTGACGTTTAATCAGCTCCAGCCGGGATATGGCAGCATACCCAATTTTTGTTTTAATCTGATTCTTGTAAAGACAGTGCGTGACAAGATTCAGATTCTTCTTGGAGCGATAGAGTGGCCGACGATTTTCCAGAATATAAGCAATGGTTTGCATATAAATAGGCGTTCCACGCGTAAGTGTAACCAAAGTCACAAATATTCTATTTAGTAAGTGCTGTTGGAATGAAAGCAGGGATGGTACCGACAGTGAATCCTTCATAAAAAAAATTCAGGAAATAATAAACACTTCAAATACATCGGCGTATGATTCAGTTGTAACAAATTTAGAATAGGAGAAAAAGAATTAGTTTCACCCATCACCGCAAATTACTTCAAACCCAAAACAACTTAAA
>OZ010596.1:90516869-90551869 GCA_963932145.1 Acanthosepion lycidas
GGCAGTAACTGTTTACAAATTTACTTTTCTCCCCAAAGAGCTCAACCGAAATCATTTTTCTGGGCATATATATATATATATATATATATATATATATATATATATATATATATATATATATATATATATATATATATATATGCTCAATATCATGGACAAAATATAAAGATAGGGACAGATATAAGCAGTGTGAATCGTCAGGCCTTGTCGACTGATTTTAATCATGTAGCCATTCAAAGTTGATACCTCTTCCCACACTGCTTTTATATATATATATATATATATATATATTGTCATCCACAGACAGACTGTTTCGCTGTTTCACAGCTCATCAATGTGAAAGCCGAGATCGAAACCCGACTGATTTGGTATCAGTCGGAGATTCTACCTAATGGCGCACGGCAGGGATGAATCAGAATTCAGACGTATTTATTTTTAGACAAACACGCCAGTGACCGGAGAACTCGATTCGAAGGTAACTGGACATGTCGATTGACATTACATTTGAAAAGTTGGAGAAGAGTCTTGCATTAGTGGCAGTAACTGTTTACAAATTTACTTTTCTCCCCAAAGAGCTCAACCGAAATCATTTTTCTGGGCATATATATATATATATATATATATATATATATATATATATATATATATATATATTTGGCGTGTTTGTATAAAAATAAATATATGAAGGATAACTCTCTTTTTTTCATTTCGTTTTATGCGCCGAATGACCATGCGGGGAGTCTTGATTTGTTCCGGCGGATCTAGCCGGGACAAATTTCCGGGGTTAGATGGTCTACCCTACGAACTGTACTTGAGGCAGTCACCTGTCCTTTTTCCTTCGCTGGCACTGATTTACAACAACTGAATGAAGCAGGGGTCTATTCCTCAACAATTCACCAGGAGTGTGATCAATTTACTGCGCAAGGACAAAAACGAAGGGAATGGGATAGGTAACTTTCGGCCTTTGACGATGTTGAAGATTTTAGCTATCTTACCCAGCTGTTTGCAGGCTGTCCTCTCTAGTTTGACTGGCTCCGAATAGACTTGTGCAGCGAAAAGCAGGACTATCTAGGACAGTGGTTTTCAACCTTTTTGCTGGAGCGGGGAACCACAAGGAAACATTCCAGTGGCTCGGGGAACCCCTGCAATAAATTAATTGTCTTACGCAAAAAAAAAGCTTTCAATTATTAAAATAAAATAAAAATAATCATCTTCAGATTTATTTACAAAAAAATACAAAAGACAAACTGTAAAAATATTGTATACGTACATATGCAATTTTAATCTTGCGTCTACGGTTATCATACATGTATTAAAAAAAACTTCAGTTTAAATGGATTACATTTATTTTCATTAAAAATTCAATGAGAAACTTGAACCTGATGTTTCTTGCACAAATCTTTAATATTGAGTCGTGATTTTGACAGACACACACCAAGTTCATCTTCCACAGACAGCAATTGTGCTCACTTCTTGCGCTTGAAGGTTGTCAGAGCTGAAAATCCAAATTCACACAAGTAGGATGTTGAAAACTGCATAAGAAGGCGCAGTGCTTTCTGGGTAATTGCAGGATATTCCTTTTTAACCAGCAACCAGAATGCATCCAGGCTAAGCTCTGAATGCTTCAATTTTCAATTTTGTCACTTGAAACACTGGCAAGTTCTTCTTCTGTTAATGTAAACTGTTCTTCAGGTGGCTCAAGTTCCACAAATGGGCTTCTTACCCAGTCATACTGGTCGACAGATATCGATGGAAAATATTTATCAAGATTTATTAACAAAGTGTCCAAACACCCATATCTGCACAGGAGAATTAAAAATTACTGTCAATCATAGTACTTGTGTAACTTCTTGCGGAACCCCTGGGCTTTACTGGCGGAATGCTAGGGTTCCGTGGAACCCTGGTTGAAAACCACTGATCTAGGACAACCTTCATTTGGTACGTTTGATCATCGAGCAATTCGACAGTGAAGCCACGCTGATCAATTTAGATCAGTCCAAAACATTCGATAGGGTTGACCATCGATTTCTGGAGGGTGTCCTTTCCACAATTGGTTTTGGGCCGTACTTTCACACCTGAATCCGACTTTTGTATGCGTCCTCCGGAATGGGGTTCAGTCGGAGCCTTTCGTATTGTCTTGCTCCATTCGTCATGGTTGTCCGCTTTCACTTTTGCTTACGTTCTTGCGTTGGAACCTTTCCTTCTCAAGTTAAAGACGAATTCCGCCCTGCGCGGAATTTCTCTACCCGGTGCTACCACCTCGGCCAGGTACTCTGCCTATTCTGACGATGTTTCAGCTTTTCTGTCGATCAGACCCGAGATTGGTGAAGTCAGCCAAGAGATCAGAGTGTACGAGAATGACAGGGACCAAGATCAACTGCCATTTGGTCGATTGGCTTGCGGTTGGGCACGTGGAAAGGACTTTCTCTTCCTGGGCCTTTCCTTTGGACGGACGAGCCAGTCAAGATACTCGGCGTTTGGTTCCGTCCCGATGTCCTATTGGAAATGAATTGGTTGGAGGTTCGAGAGAAGGTCAAGATTGCAGTTCGTCTTTCGGAGAAATCTTTCCTTAAGGGCTTCGCACATCTACCCTATTCTCCTTTACCGACTCCCCATGCTTCCACTACCGTATACCACTCTAATGGGCTTAGTCTTGTTCTCCTTTTTGTGGGGACGTAAGGATCCCATGATAATTCGGGAGATCTGTTACTTTCACCCTACTGAAGGCGGCCTGGGTCTGCCTAGTGTTGAGATCCGTCAATATACGCTTGGCATCGCGTTCCTAGATCGACTGTGTTTGCAAGCGGATCGTGAGGACGAATCCTGGAAGGAAGACGCAAATAAGAATTTTACATCCTTCAGAAGTTCGCATTCGTGCGAGACAAGTTCCCCTTCGACCGTGAATGTCGGATTGCGTTCAAGTACCTCTTACAGCCGACGGATGGTCTCTCCGACACCCATGCGTTGTCCCGTAAGGCATTATATCACGTGTTAGTTAAGGGGTCCGTTTAAGATGATCTGATAGGCGAGTTCGGTCTTACGAAGCAGGAGGCTAGCTCCATATGACCTTAAGCCCACTAGTTGAAATCCCACACGCATGATGAGGCATTACTCACCTAGTAGGTGATACAAAAGGCCCCCTGGGTCGGCAAATCTCCAAACCGAGTTCGCTGCAGTGAGTCGGTGGCGACCCTGGGTCACACCTTCCACTGCAGGGTCGTAGTTCCGTTATGCGTGTTTATTAAAGACATAATCGTTCGCATGCAGTGCGGAAATTTCTTTGTCGTCGAGGCCAGTTTTGTTTACAGCAATGCGGTACCGTCGGCTGAGTAACATGTGTTCTTTTGCTCGCTAGGCACTATGAGAGCCGTGATATGTACGACGCGACAGAAGGATTTCTATGGGGACGAGAAGTTTACCTCTTCCCAACTGATCTTGTAATTTATGCATCAGGTCAAGATTAGGACGAAAAGGGGACGACTGTGTTGGAATTTTTGGGTAGTACTAGTGAGCCAGCCAAAATGAGCTGACTCATTTTATAGTTCACCAATAGAAGGGTTAACCAATCAGAAGGCTCAAAATATTCTATGCGATGTGTATAAAGGCAGCCATGTTTTCTTTCTGAATATTCACTGACAGCCTTTGAAATCGAAGACTGAAGAATTACAGAACAGCTGCTGGTGGTATTGGCGATATAGTCAGATTCAGTAGAGTGTCTGACTCGTGAGTGTTAATCTTTAATGTTGTTTCATTGAACAGATTACGTACTGCGCTGTATTCTATATTCATAGACTATGGCGAACAGGGTTAACAACGCCTGCCGCCATCAGAATTTGGCAAAAGGTGGGTGAGTCTTGCGCGTCTGTGTCGAGTAAAAGAAACTGAGTTGGGGTGATATTTTGATGCCGGTTAGACATCCGGATGTTATGAACTCTGTGTTGAACATTGGTAACCCCACCCCAAAAAATATGGTAGTTTGCTATGCGTGTTTATTAAAGACATAATCGGTCGCATGCAGTGCAGAAAATTCTTTGTCTTCGAGGCCAGTTCTGTATGTAGCAATGTGGTACCGCCGTTGACTAAGACTGAGCAACATGTGTTCTTTTGCTTGCTAGGCACTATGAGAGTCGTGATATAGACGGCGCGACAGAAGCATTTCCATGGGACGAGAACTTCACCTCTTCCAAACTGATCTTGTAATTTAAGCATCAGGAATACTGTGATATATTTGGGTCAGTAATCGTGGCTAGTTAAATTTAAGAAGACCAACCTTCCCCTATACCTCTTCCCCTATCCCTCTTTTGGCCTTGTGCCACATTTTTTGTATTAAAACAAAATAAATATTACTTTCCTCTATGATAGCTAGACTTTATTAATTTAAGCACAATATTAGATTGGTGGCAAGATCTTATCATTTTACAGTTGAGAAGTTCGCATTCGTGCGAGACAAGTTCCCCTTCTACCATGAATGTCGAATTGCGCTCAATTACCTCTTACCGCCGATGGATGGTCTCTCCGACACCCATGCGTTGTCCCGTAATGGTTTCACATGCCCCTATCACACGTTGATGAAGCGTCTCTGAATTATTAATGTCTGCTGCATAAAGCAATTGTTTTAGGTGGCCCCACAGATAAAAGTCCAAGCGATTGAGGTCGAAGGAACTTGTAGGCCATGGAACCGGCCCTCCCCTAACTATCCATCTTTCATGGTAGATGTCAGCTAATGCATCCATAAAAAATGTGACTAAAATATGCTGGAGTCCCATTATGCATGAACCACATGCATCTTCGTATTAGCAGGGTTACATCCTCTAGCAGGCATGGAATGTGTTTGAAATAAAGTCCCTGCAGACAGCTTCTGTAAGACGTTCTGGGAGAAATTATGGACCTACCAGACTGTCACCTAGAATTTCAGCTCGCACATTAATCGTAACCTGATGCTGGTGTCTAACCTGTATTGCACCCTGCGGATTCTGATCCGCCCACAAATGTTGGTTGTGTAAATTTGTTATTCCGTCTCTTCCAAATGTTGCTTCATCCGTAAACAAGACTGGAGAGACAAAAAACGGATCTGCAGTTTGTGCAATAAACCATCAGCTAAGGTTCCCCGTGGCTAGTAATCAGAGGGCGAAAGATCCTCCATACGTTGCAAATGATACGGATACAGGAACTGCTCTTGAAGTACCCTCCATGCGGTACTATGAGATGTACGACATGCTAGGGAAGGCACTTGACGTGTGCTGATACCTGGATCAACTCCGACAGCCTGTAGAATGTGTTTCTTTGCCTTCTTTGTTCAATAGTTTACGGTGCCATAGATCCTGTCTCAAAAACGCGTCGATAAACAGCAGCAAAGTTTGGATGACTCGACTGCCTTCGGTCTGGAGACGCAATCTGATACAGCCATGTAGTCTCGCATCCATTACCATTCGCGCGAGCGTATATAAAAATCATATCGGCCTGCTCACGATATGAATATCCTGCCATTGTGAAACGGAACACTACTACAGCACATTAATCGTTAAAGACAAACTAGGCACAAATGTACACGAATGACAAATGTAACCTAGTCTAATGGCAACACAGCGCCATCAACCGTAAACTTTCTTTTAAACTTTCTTTGTGAACTGCAAAATCGTATTACCCTTTGTATTGCTAATGATGGAGGACATGTGGAAACTTAAATAAAATTTCAATAAAACCTTAAAAATATAGATTTACTTCTTTCTAATCCTTTTTAGAAATTATTTCTGTCGCAAATACAAATAAAGTTATAAAGTTCACACGAACTTTATGGACACCCTGTATATATATATATATATATATATATATATATGTGTGTGTGTGTGTGTGTGTGTGTGTGTGTGTGTGTGTGTGTGTGTGTGTTATGGTCCAGGTTAGGACCAAGAAAGAACAAGACGAACACAAGAGTAGAAATAACGAAGGTATATTACACGAAATAATAATACAAGATGTGGAAGGTGTTAGCATGACTGTCAGTCTGGTTTGAGAGGCGTAGTATACATAGTGTTAGGAAGAGTTCATCCTGTAGTTATAAGTAAGGACCCATGACAATATATATATATATTGTAATTATTTTTAAAAAATATGATTCCATCGCTATATATATTTTTAAAAAATAATTATAATTTAGGCTCTACTTTTGTATTGAGCACTGTTTTTTAAAAATAAAAAAAAATAATAAAGAACTTTGGATTGTTTACCTAACGAGTTCTTTTCTATTTTCTATATATTTTCACACACACACACACACACACACACACACACACACATATATATATATATATATATATATATATATATATATATATATATATATATATATATATATATAATTTAGGCTCTACTTTTGTAAAAGAAATACTAAAGAACTTCGGATTGTTTACCTGACGTGTTCGTTTCTATTTTTATATATATTTGCGCGCGCGCACACACACACACACACACAGATATCTATCTATCTATATATATATATATATATATATATATATATATATATATATATATATATTAAAGACATTTTTATGTTTAACATTCTTTTTATAGACACAAGTATTTAAGTAAATATTTAAGTAAATCTATGAAAAGAATGTTAAACATAAAAATGTCTTTAATAAATTGTCGGACTTTGTCCATTTCTTAATATATATATATATATATATATATATATATATATATATATATATATATATATATAATGTAAATCTGAAATGAAAAAACCTGGGTAGCACAATTTTCAAACAAATTTGCATCCGAGGAAAAAAAATTGTAAAAAAAAAAAAAACCAGAAACCTCTGAACGGGGTGAAAGAATCGTCGAGTACCTTAAAATTCTGATATCAAAGGGGGGGGGACAGCGAGTAATACGTTAAAACGAATACGCTAAGTAGACCAAAAGTAAAATAAATAAATCATAATGTGCCAGGTACTACCTACCTAGGTTTCACCACATGGGATCATCTAGAGCCAGTTCACCCTGATGATCCCATGGGATGAAACCTAGGTAGGTAGTACCTAGCTTATTAGGATATATATATATGTCTGTATGTGTGTGTGTGTGTGTGTGTGAGCGCGCGCGCAAATTTCTCAGAGTTAACCTGTAGAAAAGACAGCACTAATAGCAATATTTCTGAAGTAGGCATTTATAAAATAAATTGCCAAAACTGTCCCACCCAATATATTGTAGAAACAAGTAGAAAGTTTTAAAAAAACAAACAAACGCATTTATGAGCACAGAAAAGACCTAGCTAATGCATTAAGTCATGCATAGAAATAAATTCAACCACAATTTTGATTTTAAAATGCTACACACATAAAAAAAGAAACTCACTCAGAATGAAAATTCTAGAGAGTGCCGCCATTGAATATTACCCAAATATTAATCTACGCTCAGGCCTTTTCCCTATTTCACCTTTCTTAACAAAATTACTGCTCTCCCAAACACATGTACAGAAAAGTATCAAGAAATCAAAAGAAAATGGTTGAATCCGTCAATACAGGAATAAAGACAATATCTCCACACGTGACAGTAATTGACATAATTTTCAGTAACAGTATGAAAATAGCGTTCTCTAAATTCTTTCAGTTCCTAAGGACATTTTGTTTTTGTTATTATTAGTTACTTTATTTAAATAAATTCATTTCGTTTTTTGCTTTGAGAAAGTCCACATTGGACGAAACGCGTTGGCAACTATTACAGTTTTCCTCTTGTCATTTATATATATATATATATATATATATATATATATATATATATATATACATATATATATATATATATATATATATATATATATATGAGATGCGATGGATAAATTTTCGACTAAATTGCGTTAAAATGAAAATAACACTGACATCTCATTTTAACAGATATATTTACAAAAATTACACAAAAATATCTTGAAATAATAAAGAGTAAATTTATTCAATAAAATTGCCATTGTCTTCAACCACAACCTCCAGACGACTTTGGAATCTCCTGCAACTCTTCTAGACGGGCTCCTTTAAGTTGGTGAATGCCGCCATAATACTTGCCTCCATTTCATCATTGGTGTTACAAGGAGTTTTGTTGGTTTCTCTCTCAACTGAGCCCCACACATAATAATCAAAGGGGTTGTAGTCTGGAGAGTTAGTTGGCCAGATATAAGGGGTGATATGGTTACAGAAATTGTCTGACAGCCATAACTGGGTTCTCCTGCTTGTGTGGTATGGTGCAGAGTCCTGTTGCAAAACATAGGGTTTTCTAGCAGCCACCTTCTTGACCCAGGGCAGCACTCCATCCTCAAGGCATTTGATTTAGACATCCGTGTAGATATTTGGTTTTCATCACTCTCGGTATATCTTTTGGGAACAAAGCATCCTCTTCACTGTCATCAGACTGACATTAGAATATTCTGAAATGTTCGTACTGGAACTTCCGGCGCGAATGCCAAGCAGTACAGATTATAATGCTTGAATAAAAAAAAAACAATGGTGTTTGGGTAATCTACTCTCCATAGCTGGTCAAGTAGTAACAACCAAAAGCTGCTACTCTCATACATAACCTTGACAAGAGTCCTTAATTTAACCTTGAAGGCGGTCATTTAGAGCTGTTGATTTCTGCAATATGGGCGTATTTTTTGTGTAAACATGTGTTTGTTTCTCTGAATATTTTTGGTGTGGGTGAGATAAATTAAGATAACGTGCAGAACGAAAAGGTTTCTTATTTTATACTTTTTTTTTTCACCAGCTTTTCTCTCAATGAACCATTGTCGGTGGCCTTGTTTGTTGAAATACGTACATGAGTACTGAAATGCTCCGTCTTTTTATGCAGGTTGCTAAATACGTATGCATATCTTCCGAGAAAGGAATGACAGTTTCTACTTACGTACGTAGCGATAGATAGATAGATAGATAGATAGATAGATAGATATTAGGTTGGTGCGAAGATAATGTCGGTTTTTGACGTCAAAAACTGACATTATTTTTGCACCAACCTAATAGATAGATAGATAGATAGATAGATAGATAGATAGATAGATAGATAGATATTAGGTTGGTGCAAAGATAATGTCGGTTTTTGACGTATTTTTTACGTCAGAAACCGACATTATTTTTCCACCAACCTAATAGATAGATAGATAGATAGATAGATAGATAGATAGATAGATAGATATGAATAGACTGGAACAGATAGATATGATTAGACTGGAATAGATAGATAGATAGATAGATAGATAGATAGATATGAATACACTGGAAAAGATAGCTATGATTAGACTTCGATAGATAGATAGATAGATAGATAGATAGATAGATAGATAGATAGATAGGAACTGATGGGAAGATTCTGTTAGAAAGAAAGAAAAAAGATGGTTCAATGCTATGTGATATCCAACCTGTTATATGGCAGTGAATGATGGAAAACTAGATGCAGCAGACATGTGGTTCTACAGAAGGATACTGAGAATTCTATGAACGGAGCAAGTTAACATCCAGGTAATCTTAAAGAAAATGGCAACAGAAAGAACACATACTCGCTATCGAGAAAAGACAGCTGAAATTCCTTGGACACATAATGAGGATGGAGGGCTTGGAAAACTTAACACTCACGGGGCATATTGAAAGCAAGAGAAGTAGATCAAGACATTGATACATTTACATGACAGGTTTGTGTGGGTGAATGGCGTAAGGGGGATCGGGAGCCTTAGTACAGGGACAAACTGCTAAGAGCCACAAGGAATAGAGACGACTTGTTCCAAATGCAAAAAAATGTCCGTTCAGACAGCCCTCCCCCCACACACACCAAGAACTGTCACTTTCATGAACAGATACTCACGTGATTGCTTCTCTGGACAGTAAAGTTTTAACCACTTCAAGTCAAAGGTCAATCATTATCTACCCTTCTTATCGTAATACACACTTCCGGACATTTACTCTTCTACTTTTATCTCGCAAATCATTCATCATTATCTAAACAGTTCAAAATATGAATGTACGTGAGAGATTCATAGACGATTGAAATTTAAAAAGAGTAAAAATCGACCTTACTAACCGAACGCTCCTCTGTGGCTCAATCGGTAAAGCACGTCAGGCTAAATGACGGTTCCGTTTAGGATACAGATTTGATTCTTGTCAGAGGACGCATATTTTCTATGAAAATTTCTTGGACATTCAGGCCGGTAAATGTTGTTTAATACTGTTTATTATAAACAGAGCATTTACTTAAATATTTGTATCTATAAAAAGAATGTATAAACATAAAAATGTCTTAAAATAATTGTCGGACTTTGTCGATTTCATAATGTGTGACGTCATTTGTTTACATTTGGATACGCTTTGAGCAGATATGAATGTACGTGAGAGATTCATGGAAGATTGAAGTTTAAACAGTAAAATTGACCTTGCTAACCATACGATCCTCTGTGGCTCAATCGGTTATGGCACGTCAGGCTAAATGACGGTTCCGTATAGAATACAGGTTTGATTCCTGTCGGAGGACGAATATTTTCTACAATTCAGGCCGGTAAATGTTGTTTAATACTGTTTATTATAAACAGAGCATTTACTTAAATATTTGTATCTATAAAAAGAATGTATAAACATAAAAATGCTTTATATATATATATATATATAGAGAGAGAGGGGGGCAGTAACCTGAAGATCCGTTTAGGTGAAACCTAGGTAGGTTTGTCTGGCTCCTAAGGATTTTCTTAGGTTTTGCACTACTTTGTGTACTGAGCACTTTACGTAGTAGTCTTTTTACTCGTTTTGGGTTGTTTTTTCTTTGAACTTGGAGCTTAAACACTGGAAGATTGTTTTCGCTTTAGTTTCATGTTCTTGGTGCTTTCTTTTTTTTATTCCCCATTTTTCCTCGGGTACCGATTTGTTCTGCTGCAAGTTAAGCTATCCGAGGTTTTTCCAAACGAGTACTACCATCTATATATATATATATATATATATATATATATATATATACCCAAGTATAGGATTGGTGTATACGGAAAGAATTCCAATAACCAATAAATACTATTCTTAAAAATGTGCTCAATACAGTGTAGAGCGAATATAATTATTTGAAAATTATAACATAAATATGTTATAAAATCACGACAAAAATAGACATTTTGTTTTAAAAAGAAAATGATTCCTTTGTAACACAGAAAATTTCCATGTTTCAAAACTGAAACTAAATTTATAAATTTAATTATAAAAATTAAACTTAAAATCCAGAGTTTCGTTCTATTGTCAAGCGATGTTAGGAATAACATTCAAAGAAATGTACTTAATTTATAAGTGCAGACAAAATTAATTTTATGAATTAAGGGTAAGGAAAATTCAATCTATTTTGATTAAAGATGGTAATGTTTTAATTTCCCTAGACAGCATATGTATCCAATATATGTTACTTACAAAGTCAGGTTAAGTTTAGGTGTGGTGGGGGTGTCTGCTAACAAACGTATACTTCCGCTATTAAGCGAGTCAACTGTGTGTGTGTGTGAGTGTGTGTGTGTGTGTGTGTGTGAAAATAATTTTACATAGTGTAAGTAATTCTAATACACTTGTTTTAAAAAGAAGTATAGTATATTAAAAATTAAAAGTGAAAATAATTTTTAAAATCGTAGTTAAATAAAACGTATTCTAACCTAAACACCCCAAAAAATCTTTAAGTATACAAATAAAAAAAAATGCCGTAAGAATTTTTGCCATTAACATTAAAATTTTAAAAAAAATCCAGACAACATGCATTTAACGGATGTCAGAATTCGTTGAAAAACACATCCCTACATAAACTAAAACCCTTCTTCAAACGTAACTAATAACTGATACAACAAAATACATTGATAATGAACACGCAACCACCCCTTGTCTGGATGAATGGATTTCTCTGTATCCTTGGAAACGTGAATTATGAATTTTTCCAGCGCCTTTAAAACCCAGTAATTTTAAAAAAATAACTTACTCCAAAATTCGTTTGAGGATGAAATGGAACTAATGCCTTTTATTTAATTACAAAATTAAATTCGAAGCTTTTAGCTTCCATTTTTGAAACATGGTTAGAATTGTGTAGTGAAAAAAACATATTTCACATCAGTTAATATATATATATATATATATATATATATATATATATATATATATATACTCAATTTTCTTTTTGCACGGGGTTTACTTTCCGGAGACTAACGTGCAAAATAAAACCGGGTAAAAATATACAATGTACATATGAAAATTAGAGATAGGTTCTATCCAAATATATTTAAAAAAAAATGTTAATTTTCATATACAAATAAAAATAATTTTTTATTTATACATATATATATATAAATATAACCAACACATGGCACAGTGGATAAAGGCGTTAGTTAGATCCAGTGACAGGACCCAAAGAGTGTGAGTTCAATACCTGGTTAAGGCAGCGGATAACTTGGAGAGGAGAATTAACAGGAGATAACTGACAACTGACATCCATTAGACATGGCATTAAACTAGAACAGTCTACCCCAGTGAGCGAAATAAAGGGTTCAGTTCGACATTCCAAACACCTGAAGAAGGCCGGAGTGTACAATGGCCAAAACGTTGTAATAAATATGGCGACAAAGATAAGGACAATAGTCCGAATAATGTAAATAATGTACATAATACCTCATCTCAGAAATATAGACTGATACTAAAGGGACGAAACGTTGTAACAAATATGGCGAAAAAGATGAGGACAATAGTCCGAATAATGTAAATAGTGCACATAATACCTCATCTCAGAAATATAGACAGATACTAAAAAGCCGAAACGTTGTAATAAATATGGCGACAAAGATGAGAACAATAGTCCGAATAATGTAAATAGTGTACATAATACCTCATCTCAGAAATATAGGCAGATACTAAAGGGCCGAAACGTTGTAACAAATATGTCGACAAAGATGAGGACAATAGTCCGAATAATGTAAATAATGTACATAATACCTCATCTCAGAAATATAGACAGATACTAAAGGGCCGAAACGTTGTAACAAATATGGCGACAAAGATGAGGACAATAGTCCGAATAATGTAAATAATGTACATAATACCTCATCTGAGAAATATAGACAGATACTAAAGGGCCGAAACGTTGTAATAAATATGGCGACAAAGATGAGGACAATAGTCCGAATAATGTAAATAATATACATAATACCTCATCTCAGAAATATAGACAAATACTAAAGGGCCGAAAAGTTGTAATAAATATGGCGACAAAGATGAGAACAATAGTCCGAATAATGTAAATAATGTACATAATACCTCATCTCAGAAATATAGACAGATACTAAAGGGCCGAAACGTTGTAATAAATATGGCGACAAAGATGAGGACAATAGTCCAAATAATGTAAATAGTGTACATAATACCTCATCTCAGAAATATAGACAGATACTAAAGGGACGAAACGTTGTAATAAATATGGCGACAAAGATGAGGACAATAGTCCGAATAATGTAAATAGTGTACATAATACCTCATCTCAGAAATATAGACAGATACTAAACGGCCGAAACGTTGTAATAAATATGGCGACAAAGATGAGGACAATAGTCCGAATAATGTAAATAGTGTATATAATACCTCATCTCAGAAATATAGACAGTTATTAATAATAATAAAATTTATATTTTATATGAATACTACCTTGTGAAAATTGAGATGTAGTAGGGTCTGCGGGATTCCTGGGGGTCCCACGAGACACTTGCACCAACCCAGAATCTATTATTTTCGACTACTTGCACGTATGTCTACCCTTTTGTGTTTCTATTTCATTTTCGCGTTTGTTTTTAAAGAGTTTACTACCGGAAGTGACACAGTTTGCTGCATTTCACAATGATCCTAACCAAATGCATTCTTTTCTGGGTTGGCAGCCGAACAAATTCCTTTCGTGCGTTAAATACTTCACCCAGCTCCCCCCAGAGACGGATCCTGTTTGGTTTTTTTGTTTTTTTGTTTTTTATGGTTGTTTTTTTTTTTTTTTTTTTTTTTTGGTACGACCGAAATGAAATAAAAAAAAACCCTCTTCTTCATTCACTACTCTGCCCATTCTTGGGCAAGACTGCCTCAAAATACCATTTATATATCGTCTTTCACCGGACTTAGAGTTGTGCAAAAGCTGTGAATAACAGTATTTGTCTGTCAGTTAAATCTGGTGTTATTAAATGTCCCTTTACTAAGCAAGTAGACAACTGTATTGATTACAGTTGGCATGCAAAATTTATATTTTGTTTCTACCTAAAAACTACACATACAAACACGTTCAAACTAACACAGACACAAGCTGTTTATATAGCATATCACAGAATTTATTTACAAAATACATGAAAATGTTTCTTCGAGTACATCGGTTCCTACACTGACTTTATTAAACGTATTATTCTGAGCCCGGTACTTATAGATTTATTTGTTTTTTACGGTTTATCAACCTCTTGCCAGTTAATTAATGCTGAAAAATTTTTTCGATTGTAAAAATAATTATTTTCTTTATTTTCGGTTGAGAATATTCCATTAATTTTTTATGGGGGAGGAGATAATGATTTTTCCAGATGCAAATTTTACCATTTAACCCATAGCTGGAGAGATAAAAGATGGATTCATACTAGTCCCATGGTTATTTGCGCGTAAACTGGGATTCGATCTCAGCTGTCGAATATCTCGTTCCAAGCTTTTATCCATTACACAACACCTACATCCGTCAAAATTTGGTAATGAAGATAACTTCTGTATAGCTCGGAACTTACTGCACGTCATAACATACACCACGAAAGACAAATCTCTGTCTATATTTCTGAGATGAGGCATTATGTACACTATTTACATTATTCAGACTATTGTCCTCATCTTTGACGCCATATTTATTACAACGTTTCGGCCCTTTAGTATCTGTCTATATTTCTGAGATGAGGTATTATGTACACTATTTGCATTATTCGGACTATTGTCCTCATCATTGTCGCCATATTTATTACAACGTTTCGGCCCTTTAGTATCTGTCTATATTTCTGAGATGAGGTATTATGTAGACTATTTACATTATTCGGACTATTGTCCTCATCTTTGTCGCCATATTTATTACAACGTTTCGGCCCTTTAGTATCTGCCTATATTTCTGAGATGAGGTATTTTGTACACTATTTTCATTATTCGGACTATTGTCTTCATCTTTGTCACCATATTTATTACAACGTTTCGACCGTTTTTTATTATGTGGACACATGGCACAGTGGATAATAGCGTTAGTTAGATCCAGTGACAGGACGGAAAGAGTGTGAGTTCAATACCCGGTTAAGGCAGTAGCGAACTTTCAGAGGGAAACCAGCAGGAGACAACTGATAACTGACATCCATTAAACATGGCACGTGTAACTAGAACATTCTACCAGTGAGCGAAATAAAGGGTTCAGTTCGACATTCCAACCACCTGAAGAAGGCCGGAGCATACAACAACCTAAACATTGTAATCAATATGGCGACAAAGATGAGGACAATAGTCCGAATAATGTGAATAATGAAAGAAAAATCTTTCTATAAAAGCAAAATTTTATTGGCGAAATGTTTGTGCTAATTTTTCGTAGATATCACTGAAAATTATTACATAAATTTATTTATTACATATCAAATAAATTTTGCGGTTGTCCTTTGAATCCAATGATGACGTATCATCTTTGCATCGCATCAGTGAACTCGAAGGTGGCTCCCCAACCCCAAGGTGGAGGCGCAGAGTCTAAAACAGTGGGTGCACAGTGATTCTGTTGTCGTAATCACTGCTGATGATGCCCTGTGGCGTTGATGTCTGGCAGCGGTGAGCTTCTGGCGTCGGGCATCGTCAAATGTGACAGCATGGATTGTGATTCGCCAACGTGGTTCATCACTGACGCGCACCTCTAGCTGTTTTGGTTCGTGCTTGCACTCCTGGAGATTTGCTTTCACATAAAATCATTTCATAACTAGCTATCTCTCTCTCTCTCTCTCTCTCTCTCTCACTTTCTATCTTTCTTTCTTTTTTCAACATTTCTCTTTGCCTTTTTCCTGTTATCTTACGCCCTCTCTTTCTTTCCTAGCAGCAGACCTAATACTTGATTCAACAAAATCTTTCCACTTCATGTCAACGGAAAACCGTTAGTCCGAGAAGGCGAAATACGTCACTTAGCCATGTCGATGGGAGTTGTGGGTTAATTATTAAGACTTGAATCACTAAAACCATTATTATCCCGAGAAAAATAACTGTATACAAAATATTTAGATTTCAGCATTAAATAACCCATAGAGTTGTTGATATGCCGTTCAACAAAATCAACCAACCAAAATCCAAATATTTAGATTTCGACATTAAATAACCCATAGAGGATGTTGATATGCCGTTAAACAAAATCCACCAACCCAAATCCAAATATTTAGATTTCGGCATTAAATAACCCATAGAGGTGTTGATGTGCCGTTAAACAAAATCCACCAACCCAAATCCCAATATTTAGATTTCAGCATTAAATAACCCATAGAGGTGTTGATATGCCGTTAAACAAAATCAACCAACCAAAATCCCAATATTTAGATTTCGACATTAAATAACCCATAGAGGTGTTGATGTGCCGTTAAACAAAATCAACCAACCCAAATCCAAATATTTAGATTTCGGCATTAAATAACCCATAGAGGTGTTGATATGCCGTTAAACAAAATCAACCAACCAAAATCCCAATATTTAGATTTTGGCATTAAATAACCCATAGAGGTGTTGATGTGCCGTTAAACAAAATCAACCAACCCAAATCCAAATATTTAGATTTCGACATTAAATAACCCATAGAGGTGTTGATGTGCCGTTAAACAAAATCAACCAACCCAAATCCAAATATTTAGATTTCGGCATTAAATAACCCATAGAGGTGTTGATATGCCGTTAAACAAAATCAACCAACCAAAATCCCAATATTTAGATTTCGGCATTAAATAACCCATAGAGGTGTTGATATGCCATTAAACAAAATCAACCAACCCGAATCCAAATATTTAGATTTCGGCATTAAATAACCCATAGAGGTGTTGATGTGCCGTTAAACAAAATCAACCAACCAAAATCTTGCACCCCTGGAGATTTGCTTTCGCATAAAATCATTAAATAACTACATACGTTATTAGTTGATTATTACAGAGATAATTATTACATAGTTATTACATAAAATACTTACATAGAAATTGCGTGCACATAATTTTCTTCTTCTATGTGCCGTGTCCCTTCAGGACATTGTCGATCACGGTTCTCCACAATTTCCTGCATTTGTAATAAAGTTTTGTCTTTTTGCTATCTCTTCTAATCCCTGTTCTGCCAACCATTTGCTGTTTTCCTCTATTCCTCATGCCTTGAATATGACCTGTGAGTGTCAAATTCTCTAAACCCTCTTTCCACATAAGAAATATCGACTGTCTTTTTCTGATGCTATGTATAAGTGTCTTTTTTGCTTACATTTTCTATAAAACTTCGTCGTTGCTCATATGGTCAGTCCATGGTATTCTCAGCATCCTTCTGTAGAGCCATATTTATGACTCTTCTTTATCTGTGAAGAGATAGTCTAACATTTACTGCTATATAGAAGATTTAATATTACGTAGCAGTCAAGCATCCGTCTTAGTTTTTCTTATCTCTTAATAATTTGCTTAGTTTTCGAAAATCCTATTCACTATTTCGATGCTCCTTCGAATCTCACACTTTCCATCGTCACAACCGACACTTTCCACTGACAAAAAAAAAAAAAAAAAAATGAAATATTTTATATAGATGTAAAGTGTGGGCTGTACTTGTGAGAACATTTTTTTGTATTTCTTTGAGGCATGGACTTCCAGGAATCCCTTCAATTAGTCTACTGGAATCTTTTCCAACCAATCCTAGCGCTCCAACTACAACAGGGATTGTTGATGTTCCCATGTGCCACATTTTTGAGATTTATTATTATTATTATTATTATTATTATTATTATTATTATTATTATTATTATTTCCTTTGATTTCTGGCGTTTACCCATTTCTTTCCGGGTCCCGCCCAGGGACCTAAGGTTAGAAATGGCATCATGACACTTTCCACTGACAAAAAAAAAAAAAAAAATACATAGATAAAGCCCTTCGTAAAGTGTGGGCTGTACTTGTGAGTACAATTTTTTGTATCTCCTTGAGGCATGGGCTTCCAGGAATCCCTTCAATTAGTCTGCTGGAATCTTTTCCAACCAATCCTAGAGCTCCAACTACAACAGGGATTGTTGATGTTCCCATGTGCCACATTTTTTGAGATTTCTATTTTAAGGTCCTTGTATTTTGACAGCTTTTTGAATATCTTCAAAGATACATTGCAGTATTATTATTATTATTATTATTATTATTATTATTATTATTATTATTAATTTCCTTTGATTTCTGGTGTATACTCATTTCCTTACGGGTCCCAACCAGAGACCTAAGGTCAGAAATGGCATCATGGCATTTTCTACTGTTCAGTTAATTAAAAAAGATCACACATATTTTACATAGATAAAGCCCTTCGTAACGTGGGGACTGTACTTGTGAGTACATTTTTTTTTGTATTTCTTTAAGGCATGGGCTACCAGGAATCCCTTCAGTGAATCTTTTAGGTTCTTTTCCAATGAATCTGAGGGCTCCAACTACAACCAAAATTATTGATGTCCTCATGTGCCACATTTTTTAGATTTCCCTTTCAAGATTCTCATATTTTGATAGATTTTTTTAAGATCTTCAACGATACATTACAGTCTACAGGGACTACCATATCAATAAGAAGGCACATTTTGTTTTTGCTGTCTCTGATCACGATATCTGGGCGATTCGCTTTGATTGTTCTGCCTGTGTATATTGCAAAGTCCCATAAAACTGTTACACGTCCTATCTCCGTAACCGGGTGTGGGTGATGATCATACCAATTTGTTACAGTTTCTTTTCCGTAATAGTTGCAGATTTTGCAGTGCAGATATTAGTCCACTCTGTCATGCTGAGTATTATTATTAATAATAATACCTAAAGTCAGAAATGACATTATGACATTTTCCACTCATCGTTTTGGCTTAAAAACTAGTCACACACATTTGACAATGATAAAGCTCTTCGTAATGTGTAAGCTGTAACTGTGAGTACAATCTTTTGTATTACTTTAAAGCCTGTGCTACCAGGAATACCTTCAATGCGTCTAGTAGAACATTTTCCAATCAATACGTGGTCTCAAAAATATGGAGGAGAGTTGAGCGCTGAAAAACTGAAGGGTTTGAAAAAAAGGATGTTAAATCTTTCTTTCTTTTTTTCTTCGTTTGCAAACTTTTTTCTTCTCTTTTTTTTTTTTTGCAGGTTATAGAGCATCCCTTGGAGATTAAAATGGCTACACATGATATCCATCCAGCAACGAGTAAAACTCATTGACTTTTTTTTTTATTTCAATAAAAAATCAATCATTCAAACTCAGAGAAAAATATCGGCAATATTTTCAAATGCATAGCGGTTGGGATTGATGAATCGGAGAGCCGAGTCCGAATTCCAATCGAATCCATTAAATTCACTTACATGCTAATACCCTTGGGGAAGGTATGAATCCTCTTCTTCTCCCCCCAGCTATGGATAAATAGCAAGAGAGACCGGGTTCTATAGCCTTGGATAGCAACTTGTCTACCGCAGAAAGAAATGGCAACTTACTGCGGGAAAAAAAATCTGCCTCGTCAGTTATGTGTCGAAAGATGCATGATCGCCTAAGTGTGTATCACGCATGACACATAACTGACTGACCCTTGTTAAAGGTATGAATCCTCTTCTCTCCCTCCCCCCAGCTATGGGCAAATAGCAAGACAGACCGGGTTCTATAGCCTTTGATGGCAACTGGTCTACCGCAGAAAGAAATGACAATCTACTGCAGGGAAAAATCTGCCTCGTCAGTCACGTATCGAAAGATACATGATCGCCTAATCGTGTATCACATAAGTCTACTGAACAGAGAAAATATCGGTAACTGGAAAAAGTTAAAATAAATAATAATCAATATGGCCACTGAAAAACTGGGGGATTTGAAAAAAGCCATAGCTTGTTCGTTTTCAATGTTTTTTTTTCTTTTCTTTTCTTTTCTTTTCTTTAGAGATGATCCCTTGGAGATTAAAATGGCTACGTATGATGAAAAGCAACGAGTAAAACTCATTGAGATTTTATATTCTAATGAAAAAAATCAATCAAGAGAAAAATACCGACAACATTTTAATGCCAGAGTATCTCCTAGCGATAACATGATTCGGATGTTCATCTCCTGGGTTGAAAGAACTGGATCAGTCGGTGATCTTCCAGGAAGAGGTCCTAAGTTCACTGACGCAGCGGTGGAAGCTGTAAGACAGAGGATCCATCAACTTTTACCCGTCCTCGCCCTGCTCAACTAGACATCACCAGAACATCGCTTCAGAAGATCCTGAAACTGGATTTAAAAATGGTTCCATACAAGATCCAAATGGTCCAAACTTTACTACCCCAAAATATTTGTAAAAATATTTTATTTTTTTTAGTAACAGTCAGTGTTCACTCTGTACAGCAGGAATTATTGATGTCCTCATGGGTCACATTTTTCATATTTCCATTTGAAGATCCTTGCATTTTGATATTTTCCACTGAGCATTTTCGTACCCCTCAAAAAATGCCTAGATTATTATTATTATTATTATTATTATTATTATTATTATTATTATTACTTTCTTGGGTTTGTGTTGTATACACATTTCTTTCTGGGTACCAACCAGAGACCTAAGGTGAGAAATGGCTTCTTGATATTTTCACTAATCATTTTCGTACCCACCACCAAAAAAACAAAGCCTAAAATTATTATTATTATTATTATTATTATTATTATTATTATTATTATTATTATTATTATTCTCATTATTATTATTTCTTCCTTGGGTTTCTGCTGTATACACATTTCCATCCGGGTTCCAACCAGAGACCTAAGGTCAAAAATGGCTTCACATTTTCCACTGATTATTTTTGTAAAATAAACAGCAAAAAAATAAAAATCCCGTAAGGTCACGCACATTTTACATAGATAAACCTCTTCATAAGGTGTCGGCTGTCTTTGTGAGTACAATCTTTTGTATTTCTTTAAAGCATGGGCTACCAGGAATTCCTTCAATGAGTCTATCGGAACGGAATCTTTTCCAATCAGTCCCACGGCTCCAATTACAAATGGAATTATTGATGTCTTCATGTTCCACATTTTTTAGATTTCCACTTCAAGATCTTTGTATTTTGATAGCACATTCTGTTCTTGCGGTCTTTATCACGATATCTGGGCGATTAGCTTTGATTGTTCTGTCTGCGTGTATTGTAAAGTTATTATTATTATTATTATTATTATTATTATTATTATTATTATTATTATTCTATTATAATTGTGCTTGTACTTCCTTTGTTCACGCGGCCGTTACGCCCTGTCAATATCTTATAAATGCTGGGCTATTTCGGGTGGAAATAGGGGAAAAGACATTACATGGTTTCAGTGAGAAAAAGAAAGAAAGTAGAGAAGATCGAAATGAAGAGAGAAAATCAGATTTAGCTGATAAGAACAGATACTACACTTTGACCTCAGCCAAATGTCCAGAAAGCTATTGTATTTACTTGCCGTCCTAAGCTGGCAGGATGTGACCCAAGGTCGGTTTAATGTGGGGAACCCGACCGCGTGTACCCGGGGCAGGTCCCAAAATAGCGCAGCACCCGCAACACTTGGTTGCGCTGGCATCGATATTACTACCGATCCTCCCAGTTTTAGTGCAGTGGAGGGGAGTGCTGTCGCGGGAAGCTGTTTCCCGGGAGCGGGCACCTCTCAGTAATATTTTCAATTGCACTCTCTCCAAAGACAGAGACACAACTGAGTTGCGCTCTACCCAAAAACAGACGACACACGGCTGAGGGATGAAATGTAGTTTAGCCGGCAGAGGGCAGATACTGCACTTTGAACCCAGGCAAAAGCTCGAGAAGCGATGGTAACAACTAGAAAATGCTATTTTTCAGATGCACTCTATCAAAACAATCGTCAAAAAGCCAATTACCATGAATTAAGTAGAATAACATCGTCTGCTGGGTTATTTTAAAATTATTATTAAGAGAAACATTCGTAAGACAGGGATTTGGCAAGAAACAAACAAACAAAGATTTAACATCCTATGCCAATACCTCATAAGTAATGGACTATTCTGTTTCGATCGTGTGGGAAGCGGGAAAAAGGCATTATTTGGTTTCAGAGAAAAAAAGAAAGAAAGAAGATAGGGTAGAACTGTATGGACTATTCCACCTGGCTATGCCAAACGTCTGTAGGGAGGGGGGGCTCTTTAAGCCTATAAAAAGGCAATGATATTCTCACCCTTGCCCTTTTAGCTGTTTTGTTTCGGCAATTAGTTGGAGATACGTCTCCAGCTGAGCTGGTCTAGAGCCTTGTCTGAGAAAGTAGACAGCTACCTAACCCCGTTTTTTACGGGGTCTACGGGAAATTTTTGCCCGAGCCTACGGGCTCGTATGCCCCACGTTAAATTCGGCTTTGTGCCACACCTGACCGCGTGGGACGGTTGACAAATATCTTTTAGCTCTTTTGCTTCGGCAATTAGTTGGAGATACGTCTCCAGCTGAGCTGGTCTATCTGCCTTCGAGCAGAGAGGAACCCAAACGAGGCTATGCCGAAGGGCAGAGCCTTATCTGAGAAAGTAGACAGCTACCTAACCCCGTTTTTTACGGGGTCTACGGGAAATTTTTGCCCGAGCCTACGGGCTCGGATGCCCCACGTTAAATTCGGCTTTGTGCCACACCTGACCGCGTGGGACGGTTGACAAATATCTTTTAGCTCTTTTGCTTCGGCAATTAGTTGGAGATACGTCTGCAGATGAGCTTATCGAACTCTCTGCCCGAAGGCAGAGAGGAACCCAGACGAGGCTATGCCGAAGGGCAGAGTCTCGTCTGGGGCGGTAGACAGCTACCCGACCCAATTTTTTATGGTGTCTACGGGGAAATTTTTGCCCGATCCCATGGGCTCGGTTTTAGCCTGCATTAAAAAAAAGGCCTTGTGCCACATACTGCCCCGAGGGGAGGTAAGGTAAATAACTTTTTAGCTCTTTTGCTTCGGCAATTAGTTGGAGATACGTCTCCAGCTAAGGTAGTCGAACCCAGATGAGGCTATGCTTCTTAAAGTTGTTAAGCTCAAATATTTAACCATCGGGGCAATTTCTACGGATACATTATTGTCGTAGAATTCGCCATGGGCTCATTCAATCATTTTTTAATATAAATCAGAAAAAAATGAAAATAAAAGTGGAAAAGAGAGAGAGAAAATATAAGAACAGATACTACGCTTTGATCTTAGCCTAAAGACCGAGAAGGGCGGGACAAGCAGTATTATAATAGGATGATTGTTATTGCAATAGAGTTGTTAAAATTGTTAAGCTCAAATATTTAACGATGCTGTCGGGGAATTTCTACGAATATTTTATTGTCGAAAAAATCTCCATGAGCTTATTTAATCATTAATTACAGAATTAAGAATTAAGACTTATCAGAAAATTCAAATAGGAAATCAGTGAAATTTTCACGGGTCTGTCTAGTTATTATTAATAATAATAATAATAATAATATTCGTTTGTCGGAGGATATTTATGTGTTCGTAGTAATAAAATATTTCGATTGAGAAAACTTTCCGGGTAGGAACAATTTTTTATCTCCAGTTTATATAGATAAGTACCTTTTCAGACCTTAAGATACTGACTCGTATAAATAACTATAACAAGCATACACATGACACATCCTCACGATATTTTTTTACTGATTAAGAACGTTCACTTTGTCCCCGAAGAGTGATATATTCAGGGAGGGTGGGTGAGTGACTTTAGTGACCCATGGGCGAATAGAGATCAGACTAATGGCGCCTGCAGTCGGAAAAAAAAGGTAGAAAAAATAGACCTGATTATAACGAATAAAAAGTGACCCCGCCCTTGTCTATCCACTGCACCCACGTCAGAAAAGTCATTGACAGTGTTTCTCCTCTCTGTCTTCTATAAATGGCCTGATAAATTCTCTCCAGCACTCTTGTCCTATGTCACGGAGTCAAAGCGTATAAAGAAGACATCTGTATGTCATTTTTCTTTATTTCATTGGTTTGTTCTCGACGGAACATTGCGAGCCTCTGTGAGAGGAAAGATGTCGTCAGACTTGCAGCATCATTGATGAACGGGTAATGACGTCAACGAGCAGGAGAAGAGAAAGAAAGAAAGTAAAAAGACAATAGAGAGCATAAAAATGCAAAGAAAGAAAAAAGAAAGAAAGAAAAAAGAAAGAAAGAAAGAAAGAAAGAAAGTAAAAGGACAATAGATAGGATAAAAATGCAAAGAAAGAAAGAAAGAAAGAAAGAAAGTAAAAGGACAATAGATAGCATGAAAATGCAAAGAAAGAAAAAAAGAAAGAAAGAAAGAAAGAAAGAAAAAGAGTAAAAGGACAATAGATAGCATGAAAATGCAAAGAAATAAAAAAAGAAAGAAAGAAAGAAAGAAAGAAAGAAAAAGATTCAAAGGACAATAGATGGCATAAAAATGCAAAGAAAGAAAGAAAGAAAGAAAGAAAGAAGAAAAAAGAGTAAAAGGACAATAGATAGCATGAAAAATGCAAAGAAAGAAAGAAAGAAAGAAAGAAAGAAAGAAAGAAAGTAAAAGGACAATAGAGAGCATAAAAATGCAAAGCAAGAAAAAAAGAAAGAAAGAAAGAGAGAGAGAAAGAAAGAAAGTAAAAGGACAATAGCATAAAAATGCAAAGAAAGAAAAAAGAAAGAAAGAAAAAGAGTAAAAGGACAATAGATAGCATAAAATTGCAAAGAAAGAAAAAAAGAAAGAAAGAAAGAAAGAAAGAAAAGAGTAAAAGGGCAATAGATAGCATAGAAAATGCAAAGAAAGAAAAAAGAAGAAAGAAAGAAAGAAAAAGAGTAAAAGGGCAATAGATAGCATAGAAAATGCAAAGAGAAAAGTTAAAGAAAGAAAGAAAGAAAGAAAGAAAGTAAGAAAGAAAGGGAAAGCGTGAGAGTACAATAGATAACAAGAAAAAGACAAAGAGAAATGTTGAAGAAAGAAAGAAAGAAAGTGAGAGAGAGAAATAGGGAGAGAGCGTTAGAGGAAAATAGATAGCATGAAGAAAGAAAGAAAGAAAGAAAGAAAGAAAGAGTGAGAGAGAGCAATAGCATGCAAAATGCAAAGAGAAAAGTTGACGAAAGAAAACGAGAGGGAGAAAGAGAGAGTGAGAAATAGAGGGAAAGTGTGAGAGGATAATAAATAGGCAGAGATAGGCAAGAAGTAAGGCATGTAGCAACATCAGCACGGCAAAGGGCACTCCTTTAAAGGCAAGGAAGGGCAAAAATATTTTAAGTCAAGTGATAGAGACTGCTGTATGAGTCGTACGATTTTCGAATCAAGCACGGGCAACGCCGGGCCATGCTGCTAGTATTGCAATTTTTTTTAATCATTTCACCTTAAGCAAGGCGTAAATGCCACTAGTACGCAGGGAGTTACAGAGAGTAAATATAGGTCAAGGATTGAAGAAAGGATAAAATATGAACATGATTCCAGAAGATAGATGACGACGATTGACGTTGCGTTTAAATTTTTGAAGATTGTAGTTCTCAGGGAAGCAAGTAAACGGAAGGGAGTTCCCCTGCCGGGAAGGGCGTGAAAAGAAACTGTTGGAGTAGAAGTGGTGGTTACATTTAACTATTTCAACGGTAAATGTGTGGGATCTTGATGCTAATCTATTAGCGTTTTAAATTCACCTAGTCAGGGCACCAAGTAAAAAAAAGTTCATCAGAGCAGTTGCCATGAAAATATTTGTAGAAAAGACAGAAGGAAGCTATCTTACATCAGTGAGAAAGTGACTGAAGTCAGATTAATTAAAGTTATTAAACTCAAACATTTAACGATACGATAGGGGGATTTCTACGTATATCTTATTGTCGTAGAACTCGCCATGATCTCATTCAAACATTTTCACATATAAATAAGAAAGAAGATAAAAGTGGATATATATATAAATAAAAATATAAGAACAGATACTACACTTTGATATTAGCTTAAAGGCCGAGAAAGGAGAGACAAGCAGTATTATAATAGGATAATTGTTATTTCAATATTTTGTTAAAGTCGTTAAGCTCAAATATTTAACGATGCGATAGGGGAATTTCTACGGATATTTTATTGTCATAGATGTCGCCATCAGCTTATTCAATAATTAACTGAAGAATTGAGATTCATCAGAAATTTATAATAGGAAAACCATGAAATTTTCATGGCTTAAAGTTAGTTATTATTTTTTCCTTTGATTTCTATTGTATACACATTTCCTTCCGGGTCCCAGCCAGAGACCTAAGGTACAGAAATGGCTTCATGACATTTTCCACTGATCATTTGTGTAAAAAAAAAAAAAGAAAAACATCTAAGATTACACACATTTTATATAGATGAAGCTCTTCGTAATGTGTGACATGCACTTGTGAGTACAATTTTTTTGTATTTCTTTAAGGCATGCGTTACCAGGAATCCCTTCAACGAGTCTATCGGAACCTATTCAAATAAATCCGAGGGCTCCAACTACAACTGGAATTATTGATGTCGTCATGTGACACATTTTTTTAGATTTCCACTTCAAGAGCCTTGTATTTTGATAATAGATCCTTGTACTTTGATAGTAAATCCTTTATTATTTTTATTATTATTATTATTATTATTATTATTATTATTATTATTATTATTATTATTATTATACAGACGGTTAGATAGAACGCAATTTAGGGGAAAAAAATTCAGAGCCATCAGATATGCTTGCTTTTTTGTTGTTTTGGGTTTGTTTGTTTTTTTTTTTGTCTATGAGGACGTTTATTTATTTTTTTCATTTTGTAAAGGAAAACTGAAAAAAAATTAACACATTTTAAGAAACGGAAAAGCCAATACAAAAATAAAAGACAAGGTAATGAGACAGAATTGCAACATAAAGAAAATTGATTTTTAAATACTAATGTCATCATTAGATAAAAAAAAATAACTAATATCAGGTGATCTTCGGTAAGAGCAACATCAAGAGATCAAACGGAAATCATACCACCTGGTTAAGCAAGGGAGCGGCCATGTTGGTCCAAAAGAAAGTGACGACTGTCGGACAGACCGGAAGCGACCTAACAAAATTTGGCCGACATTTGGTTAAATAAGACATTTAAGTGCTTTCAAAGTCTAGTCATTTTGGGCTGGTTTTTTTGTTTTTTGTTTGCTTTTTTTGCTTTTTTTTTTCTTTTTTTTTACTTTGTTTCTTGTTTTTATTTTGAGTAGAGATATCCAATGTTCATCCACGGCGTGTCTTCATTAGGGAAGTAAAATAAAGTAGAAAATGAGTAACATGGCAAAAATAAATACGATTGTGTCCCAACAGACGGGACACATGTGAAAGAGTTCCGTATGAGTGTTGGAAATCTGCGAAATCTGCCGGCCAGACATTATTAACAGAGGCTACTTAGAGTCAATGTTAAGTCTAATTAGATTTCCATGTCCTTTTATGACTAGTAAATGTGACGTCATAATAAACTGCTAGTCACTTCTCATGAGATCGACGAATGGAGTGGACGCGATTAGCTCTTGTCGGTGATTTAACTTTCATTTTTGCTCGTTACATATGAAACTATTCCAGTATCTATCTATCTATCTATCTATCTATCGATCGATCGATCTATCTATTTGAGTCTCTTCATATCTATCTCAATCTATTCATATCTATCTCTTCATATCTATCTCACTCTTCTCATATCTATATATCTATCTATCTATCTATTTCAGTCTCCTCATATCTATCTCAATTTCCTCATATCTATTTCAATCTATCTATCTATCTATCTATCTATCTTTATATATATATATATATATATCTTTCTTTATATATATATATATATATATATATATATATATATATATATATATATCAATCTCCACATATCAATCTATCTAGCTAGATAGCTATCTAGCTATTAATTATTTATCTCAATCTACTGATATCTATCTATCTATCTATCTATCTATCTATCTTTATATATATATCTTTCTTTATATATATATATGTATATATATATATATATATATATATATATATATATATATATATATATCAATCTCCACATATCAATCTATCTAGCTAGATAGCTATCTAGCTATTCATTATCTATCTCAATCTACTGATATCTATCTATCTATCTATCTATCTATCTATCTGTCTGTCTGTCTGTCTATCCATCTTATAAGGGAATCTTCATTGTGGCGTCCAAGCGAATGAAATAATGATCAACACCGACAGCTTAATTCATATATTTAGTAACTTCTTTCCTTTCTTTCTTTCTTTCTTTCTTTCTTTCTTTCTTTCTTTCTTTCTTTCTCCTCGCTATGCATGCCTTCTTTCTCGCCTTCCTTCCTTCCTTCCTTCCTTCCTTCCTTTGACTCCTCTCATTTTCCTTCCTTCTTTTCCCTTGCTTCCTTCTTGCCTTCCTTCCATCAATCTTTTGTTCTTTCTTCATCACTTTCTCCTCCTCTTTTCGCTTCTGGAATATTTTACATTCATTTTCTAAAACTATACTCCCAAGCCGACTCATGTTCGGCCAGTAAATGTAAAAATTTATTCAGAATTTTCCTTTTATCGCATTTTTTTTTTGCCTTTCTTTCTTTCTTTTTCTTTCTTTCTTTCTTTCTTTTTTGTTTCTTCCTTTCTTTCTTCCTTCCTTTCTTCTTACTTTCTTTCTATCTTTCTTTCTTTTGCGTATTTTCTTTTACTGACTGTTATGGTTGAACACACCTTTTCTATAGTTAATAGACTCTCCCACCTATAATGAGTAGTAAGAGTAATGAGTCAGTCAGTCGAGTGGCTGATCGTTTGAACTCTCTGCCTTCGGGCAGGGAGGAACCCGAAGGAGGCTACGCTGAAGGGCGGAGTCTCTTTCGGGGAGGTAAACCTACCCTGAACCCGTTTATATGGGTACAATGGGCATATTTTTGGCCGAGCCCACGGGCTCGGAGATCCCACATTAAAAAGGCCTTGTGCCACATGATGCCCTCGCAGGTGGGGGTGACTGAATATCGTCAGTCGGTCGGTCAGTCGACTGGCTGATCGGTTGAACTCTCTGCCTTCGGGCGGGGAGGAACCCGAAGGAGGCTACGCTGAAGGGCGGATTCTCTTTCGGGGAGGTAAACCGACCCTGAACGCCTTTAAACGGGTTCCATGGGCATATTTTTGGATGAGCCCATGGGCTCGGAGATCCCACGTTAAAAAGGCCTTGTGCTACATGATGCCCTCGTGGGGTGGGGTGACTGAATATCGTCAGTCGGTCGGTCAGTCGACTGGCTGATCGGTTGAACTCTCTGCCATCGGGCGGGGAGGAACCCGAACGAGGCTACGCCGAAGGGCGGGTTCTCTTTCGGGGAGGTAAACCGACCCTGAACCCGTTTATACTGGTTCAATGGGCATATTTTTGGCAGAGCCCACGGGTTCGGAAATCCCACGTTAAAAAGGCCTTGTGTCATATGACGCCCTCGTGGGGGTGGTGACTGAATATCGTCAGTCGATGTCGGACGACAGTTAGTCGAATACTAGAGTATGAGCGACCACAACTAGATTACTCTGCGTAATACCTATTATATCAAGTTCCTAACGTTTTGTACGTCGAACTTATTTTAGGGCCGATTTAGTACAAATTTAAGCCTCCACTGTGAAATTACTCCACAACACTAACTACCATGCAATCTGTCTTCTTGCAATTGATGTTTTGTGCCTTCTTCTTGCTTTCCCTCCTTCTGTGGGAGTTCTTTTCGTGGTCTGCTGCCAATGCCGTTTCATCTGTATATCGTATGTTGTTAAGACTGTCGCCGCCAATAATAAATCCCTAGTATGGACTTCTAATTCTCTCAGAATCGACTCAGTGAAAAGATTGAATAAGTCTGGCGAGACGCTCCATCCTTGTCTTACACCTCTTTCTATTTTTGTATATTTACAGAATTCATTTTCTATCCGTATGCAGGCGGTTTGTACCCTGTATAGGTTTGTATAGGCCGCGACTATAGCACAATATAGCCAACATAAAACGGCAGCAAATAGAGAACGGCTAGAGAGACGCTGGAGGAACCTTAATGAAAGGGTTTAGTTTAAAGCAATGTTTTTGGCGTGTACTACCAAGAAGAAAACACCCTTGGGAAAAGGTATGAGTCCATCTCTTCTCCCGCCAGTTATGGGTAAATAGTAGGAGAGACTGGATTCTATAGCCTTGGGTGGCAACCGGTCAAGGAGAAGGAAATCTCTGAATTCAAAACTGTATTTAACCCTGGCGAAGCACATACTAAGCAGGTAAGAAAAGGATCGTTTGCAATAACTCGATGATCCCGACTGTGGTCAATTCCTATCTATCTATCTATCTATCTATCTATCTATCTAAATCTTCTCATATCTATCTGTCTGTCTGTCTTTTTGTCTCTCTATTTCAATCTTCTCATATATATCTCTCTATCTATCTATCTATCTATCTATCCAAGTTTCTTCATATCTATCTATCTATCTATCTATCTATCTATTCAATTTTCTTCATTATCTATCTATCTATCTAGAACATTTGAAAAAATATTACCAGAAATACATTTTATGTTTGGTTTGGTTTGGTTTGGTTTGTTTTATCAACCTGAATGGGTTATTTAATGCCGACAAGGTTTTTATTGCTGGTAATAATTTTTCCAAAAATGTATTGCTGGCAATATTTTTCCTTTGAAAATGTATTGAAATATACAGTCAATATTTTTTCCCAAAAATGTATTGCTACTAA
This sequence comes from Acanthosepion lycidas, assembly GCA_963932145.1. Lineage (NCBI taxonomy): Eukaryota > Metazoa > Mollusca > Cephalopoda > Sepiida > Sepiidae > Acanthosepion > Acanthosepion lycidas. The sequence goes on from OZ010596.1 coordinate 90,547,769, forward strand.
TGTACGTAGTTTATCGACTTACCCAGGAGGCCACATTTTTTTTAAATTACCAGCAATACATTATCTGTCTATATTTCTGATATAATGAGATAATGTATTATGTAAACTATTTACATTATTCGGACTATTTTCCTCATCTTTGTCCAACAGCAAGGTCTCTGATCAGGAGGTTTCGAGGAGCGTGGATCCACCTCTTAATTGCTGGTGTTCCCAGGTTCACACTGACCCAGAGTGGTAGAACCTGTTAGGGTCCCAGCTATGGGCAAATAGATAATCCCCAAAAATAGGGTCAAAACACTATGAAAGTGTAAAAATAGGTTTTTAATACCAGCAATGCTTTTTTGGAAAAATTATTACTAACGATGAATTTTTTCAGGAAAAACTTATTACCAGCAATATATTTTTGGAAAAATTATTACCAGCAATAAAAATCTTGTCGGCATTAAATAACTCATTGACGTTGATATAGCGTAAAATAAAGCAAACCAAACCAAACCAGCAATAAAAATCTTGTCGGCATTAAATAACTCATTGAGATTGATATGGCGTAAAACAAAGCAAACCAAATGAAACCATTATAAAACACTTTGTCACAGCTGACGAGTTTGTAGAAAGCACTCAGAACGTAAAGCCAATTTGAAAGCTGGCTAGGTAATAAAGTTTTGTCTTGACGGAGAAGAGCATCAGAACTGCCCCTCACCTCCCTGAGAGTCCCAGCCTAGATCCTTGCCACTTTTGGTTGTTCCCCAAGCTTAAGGAGAAACCATAGGGGCTGTCGTTTTGAAGACACTGATATGATGAAGGAGGGTGTGACAAGGTGCCTGGATACATTCACTTTGGATGACTTTCCATGGGACTTTCACAAAGTGGCTGGAGTGCTATAACAAGTAAACTGAAGTTAGAGGATTCTAACTTAGAGATTAGAGTTTTGTACCTCTTTGGAATTAAAAAAAAAAACGTCTGAAAAAGTCTCAAAACTTCTGAAATGGGTCTCGTATATACGTTAGCGCTTACTTCTATTCACTCGGTTGGCGGATGGCCGTTCGTTATTCAGAGAACACGTAACAGTCGGTTTATCTTTTGCCGAACAATAACATGTGATAGTGTCATCGGATGTACAATCGTCGTCTTTATATTTTGATGTTCACCAAAACACTGCAAGTTTCCTCCTGCTTCCTGCGCCATTTTCAATTTCGACCACGTCCCTTTCCCTTTCGTCGGTCTCGGCACCGGGCAAGAAATCGTCTCTTCAAAATTCCAAATCATTTATTCTAAACAAATGCCGCCCAGTCTTGTCCGCCATTTTTATTTGCCTCATTTTAGTCCTCAGCGCCGTCGTTCAGAAGAGAGCTTCTTTGACTTCTATTATCGTTATCTGTTTTTGTTATAGTGGAACACACCTATTCTATAGTTAATAGACTCTCCCACCTATAATAAGTAGGAGTAGTAAGAGTAACGAGGGAGTCGCTCAGCGGTTCGGTCTGAGTTCAGTCTGAAGTCGGACGACCGGCTGACCGGTTGAACTCTCTGCTTTCGGGCGAGGAGGAACCCGAAAGAGGCTACGCCGAAGGGCGGATTCTCTTTCTTTCTTTCAAAGGACATATTTTTGCCCGGGCCCACGGGCTCGGAGATCCCACGTTAAACCGGCCTTGTGCCACATGATGCCCACGTGGGGGGTGACTAAATACCGTCGCTCAGTGGGGGGGGGTCAGTGAGTCGATGCCGGACGACCGTTAGTCGGATACTAAAGTATCAGCGACCGCAACTAGATTTCTCTGCGTCATCACCTATTATATAAAGTTCCTAACGTTTTGTACGTCGAACCTATTTTAAGACCAACTTGGTACAAATACAAGCCTCCACTGTGAAACCACTCCACAACAGTTTTCAAAATGGAAAAAGAAAGAAAAAAAAATAGCAATGTCTCCAATAAATTACTCCATCACCTTATTTTGGAGTTTAACCCTGAGTTAGTCACCCCCCGATTTCCGAAAATGGATAACCCCCGGGGGCCCCAATATAAAAATGCTTACAATGTTACAGTTATGTAAAACACTGTCGTACTGCTTAAAAAAATTAACATAACAACCAATCTCCGTGACAATATCCGAATACGGACCGCGAAAGCGTGGCCCATCGATCCTTTCCGAGCGGAGAGCTCCGTTCCGCCGAGAGGTGTCAGAAAGTTACCACAGGGATAACTGGTCCGAAAGTCTTGTCACCCTTACCAAAACGTAAGGAGAAATATACAATAACATAGAGTAAATGTACTGAATTCCGTTTATTCATTTTCATCGACGAATGAGGACTTAAACGATTTCAAATTAAGATCCTTTGTCATGTGTGTTAACATTGTGATTTTGGAAATTCCTAGCTCGGAAGACCGTTTTCGTAGTGACTTCTTGGGTGATTGTAAAACAGGAGATTCCTCTGCACATGTGTCCCTTCGCGTTGGGGGATCGTCCTGTCCTTGTTTTGTCCTTGATTGATCCTGTGAGAAACAGTTTATGTCCCCATCGCTGTATCGCCCAAGATTTTCTAAGCCCTCTTTTCTTATTACGTGTCCCAGAAATTTCAGCTGCCTCTTCCTGATGTTAGATATAAGTTTCCTCTTTGTTTGCAACCTCTCCAAAACCTTATCGTTGCTCACATGTTGGGCCTATGGTATCCTTAGCATCCTTCTGTAGAATCCGTTCCCTCTTCATCTTTGAGGAGACCGTTCAACATTCATTGCCGTAAAGGAGGATATATATCATGTAGCAGTCCAGTACTCTTTTCTTTGTTACCAACGAAACCCTCCTGTCTCGTAATACTCTGCTTAGCTTTTGGAATACGTCTTTGGCCATCCCAATACGACTAACAATATTCGGCCAATGATATCTGTAGAACCATATCTCCGTTGCCTCGAGTCTCTTCATTTTTGAGGAGACCGTCCAACATTCGCTACCGTAAAGGAGAACAGATATCATGTAACAGTTCAATATTCTTCTTTGTTACCGTCGAAACCCACCTTTTTCGTAATACTCTGCCTAGCTTTTGGAATACGTCTTTGGCCATCCCAATACCTCTTCGGATCTCAGCGTCACACTTCCCAGATATTTAAATATCCGCACCTGCTTGATTTTAGTGTCCCCGCCTTGTAAATCGCATTTCGCGCTATTGAGTGTCACAAAACACCCATATGACTTAGTGACTCAGTCTTTCTTTGCTTAACTTCCTCTAGGCTTGTAGTAAGGTTATATAGTCGTGTGTCGTTTCACATCGACCTATAGAAAAAAAAATCAGATGAACATGGTGGCCATTTCAACAGCACATTATCATTGCCCCTGACACGCCCGATCCATCTTCCCGGCAGATTCTCATAGAGATATGTCCGCACTGGAGCACTGGGGCACTGGAGAATGTTACGCAAGATGTGTTTGACAGAAGCTGGACCGACTTGATGTGTGCCGTTTCAAAAGTGGTGCGCAGAAGGAACATTTGTGAAGTTTTATGAAATTTCTATCTATAAAAGGCAGGATGTGTGTGTGTTGTGTGTGTGTGTGTGTGTGTGTGTGTGTGTGTGTGTGTGTGTGCAACGAATGCACGGTCGCAATTTTCGACGGATTTGCACCAAAATTTACATGCACATGTTAGCGGGAAGACCAAGACCGACTTTGCATTTCCCAACACCCATCGATAGTGGAAATAATCGATTTTTTTCATGATTCTACGGCAGTTTTCATGTAGTTTGCGGCCATTTTCTACTGGCCAGAGTGAGAGCCAATAGCTGGCTGCCACGAATAGGCGGGAAGATTCTATTGGCCAGCGTGACAGCCAACAGCTGACTGACACGAATGTTAACTAGCATGCAAAAAAAATCGATAGCTGCATTTGTCACAAGTGGGAAAAATTTAAATCTGCATGGCACTTTACTCCAATTGGCTAATTCGCTTGCTTAAATTCAACGTTGATTCTGATTCCGCAGAACTGGGTTGGGTGTGAAAAAGTATTTTTTGTTAACATTCGTTTTTCATTAGTTTTTTCCAGTTAGGAGTCTTTTTTTTTGTGTTCATTTTGTTTAGTTCTTTTTTCGTAACAGATTTAATGTTTAGTATAGAG
>OZ010596.1:90554369-90599369 GCA_963932145.1 Acanthosepion lycidas
ACGGATTTTTATTTATTAAGCCAACAGATTTTATTACTTAGACGTTATTTTTAGTTGATATCCATATTTAAGTAGACGTTCTGTTTATTTATTAATTTAAACAGTAAAAAAATTACGACAGGGAAAACTGCCATTAGACTCGACGTGCCTCGTCGACGAAGTGCATCGTCGATCAATAGTGCCTCATAAACGCAATTTTTTTCCAGACTCTCTAACTATCCATAATCTGCCGTTTCATATCCTAACGTAAACAAAGCAATTTCTAAAAAAAAATGATGGATTTTTATCTATTATTCCGACAGATTTTATTACTTAACGACATTGTTTCCCTTCTTTTTTTTATTCTTTCCTATATGCCTTACTTTGCCTTTTCTTCCGTTCTTGCTTTCTTTCGTCTTTCTTTCTTTGCTCTATTTCTTTCTTTTCTGTGTTTTCTTTCGTTTTCTTTTTCCATTCCTGTCGACGCGCATTGCTTTTCCTTTCTTTCTTTCTTTCTTTCTTTCTTTCTTTCTTTCTTTCTGCCTTTCTTTCTTTCTTTCTTTCTCCGTCCCATTTTTTCTTTTCTTTGCTTTTGCACTTTCTTTTTTTTCATACCTGTCTACATGATTTGCTTTCCAGTTCTTTCTTTTATCTTTCTTCCTTTCCTTTTCATTGATCCTTTTTTCTGCTTTGTTTCACTTGCTTTTTTTCTTTCGTTTCTACGTGTATAGTTCCCCCCCCACACACACTTTCGCTCTCATTTTCTTTCCTCCTTTCACTCTCTCGTTCTTTTTTCTTCCTTCCAATCTTTCTTTCTTTCCTCCTTTCATTCATTCATTCTTTCTTTCTTTCTTTATTTCTTTCCATACATGGGTGTTATCGGCTCGTCTACTTCACCATATCTGACCAAATGGTCAAATATAAAATGTTCGTAGGCTGACACGGAATTATTTGTTGAAGTTTAATCTGAAATTTACACTGTATTATGTTCCGTCGCTATGAATAATGTCTGTTATTAAATTAAGTACATTGACAACGAAGGAAATAATATTAAAAAATGAATATTTGTAGTATTAAAAAATCCTTTTTATACGGACATATTCAAGAAACTGATTACATTTTCGTCGGTACCTCGAGCTGAAGTAAAGGTGCTTCGCACTGGAGTTTGAATTGAATGAACCTTCAACAGAGAATTTGGTTCTCACCGGATGCTCCGTACTTGTAACTTTGTGTCGAACTAAGTTCAAATGAAAAACAAAATGACATTTTGGTGAACCAATATTAAAATCATTTTGCGAGACCCTTATCCAAGGGAAGTTACTCTTAAAAATATATGTAAGTTAGCTCCCTTGCAATTATCTGCTCAAAATGAAGAAGTTGATTTCTTGCTAAAATTGAATTCGGATGCATTTTCTGCAATGTTACGCTTGGATTATCGATATCAAACCCTCAACTTAATTAATCCCTGTGTTAGATACTAAAATTCTGGCAAAAAAAGAAGAAAAACCAATATACTGCTTATGAAAGCAAGTAAGACTATAAGAAAACGACTGAAGCAGACTGGTCCACTCGTAAAAATTAGAGAAAAAATTTTGTGGAAATCATTTTACTATTAGATTGGTGCAAAAATAATGACGTAATAATGTCGTTTTTGACGTTAAAAAATAGGTCAAAAAACGACATTATTACGTCATTATTTTTGCACTACATTTGTAGATTAGCATTCATTAGACCATCATATGTACATTAGCATTCTTTCATTTGTAAATTAGCATTCATTAGCTATTCATTTATATATTAGCGTTCATTTTGTTGCAGATTAACATTAATCAGCCCTTCAAATGTTCATTAGCAATCATTAGACTCATTTGTAAGTTAGAATTCATTAGACCGTCATTTCTACATTAGCATTCATTAGCCGCTCATTTTCAAATTAGCATTCATTAGACCTTCCGGCAAAGCAACGACATTTGTCGGAATCGTAAAATATTGATTTTCTTTTAGCATTTTTATAAGGGGTCTGTCCATATCTGTTGCGGGATTCGAATATATTTGAGCAAATATTAGTCACTGTTAAGTTACAGGAATCAACACTTTGCCGAGTTAAGATTTACGGCCCCCTGGGAAACGTATCCCCAAAAGACTATTGGCGGACTTACTGTAAGTCCCAGTTAAAAATAAGTAACACAAAACAATAAATATAAAACAAACGACATTGCATCTATTTATAGAATTACATGTGACGAAGGGAGAAATAAGAAATTAGCTATAATAAGAATGTGTGTGTGTGTTAAAATATAGTTTTAACGTATGCTGTATTTTGGGGTAAAAGTATATATATATATATATATATATATATATATATATCTACAAATATCCTTAAATGTTTATAATTGGTAACAGAAGCCATTGGTTTATACCAACGGCATCCAATTCTTAATACTTCTCGAATTTACTCTCGCGTGGTCATGTGTGACGTCATGAGCTACGGTCAGTCAGTCGACTGGCTGATCGGTTGAACTCTCTGCCTTCGGGCGGGGAGGAACCCGAAAGAGGCTACGCCGAAGGTCGGATTCTCTTTCGGGGAGGTAAACCGACCCTGAACCCGTTTATACGGATTCAATGGGCATATTTTTGACCGAAACCACGGGCTCGGAGATCCCACGTTAAACCGGCCTTGTGCCACATGATGCCCTCGTTTTAACTAAATATAGTCATGAGCTGCGGTGCGATTTTCGCTTCCAGCGTCTTATATGCACGTGTTTATTGTTGCTTGGAAATCATCCATGTAAACAATAACAGACTATCATCACTGTCTTCTCCGTATATTGCTTAATATATTGTACAGTAATTGACATCTTTGGTAATGGCTTATGTAAGCCGAAAGCTTAGATTGGATTAAAAAAATATGGATCAATATTGTGGTTTTCTTTCTTCGTTTAATGATAATGTTATTAAGATTATCAGATGTTATGAAAAGAATTTACATAAAATAAATAGACAACACTTGTCTATATTATTTAATGAAACATGTATGAATATATATATAAATATGTGTGTATGTGTGCGTGCGTGTGTTAAAATATAGTTTTAATGTATGCTGTATTTATGGGTAAAAGTATATATATATATATATATATATATATATATATATATATATATATATGCTCGCGTGCGTGTGTTAAAATATAGTTTTAACGTATGCTGTATTTATGGGTAAAAGTTTATATATATATATGTGTGTGTGTGAGTCTGAATGTGTGTGTGTGTGTGTGTGTGTGTGTGTGATAATAAGAAGACGGCGACATTAATTAGCCATTTCGATTATAAATTTATTTCCTGAACACTGAAATGTTCAACTCTTCGCATTGAAATCTTCTCCGTAAAATTTTACGTAGGAACCATTTAAATTAAAATTTTACGTAGAATCACTAAATATATATTGTTAAATATAACAGATAACGAATGTTTATTACGTTTTATCATGAACCTTTTCCAAGCGTCGTATAATGGCTTTCATTTCAAGATGAAAATAAAAGCCAAAACTGTCCAACATTTGAATATTTCTTTATTATATTGGTCGTCAATCTGAGCCATCATCAGAATGGTTATATGGACATTACAACAGAGATGTTCACCGTCAAAGATGACATCCTGTTTTCTTTACATAGAAGTTTGCTATGCGACGATAACGATCGCAGAGTAGCAGACGCAGTTCGTAAATTCGTAATGCGGTTCTATGACGTCATACATGGCGACGTGAGAGAAAGAAAAGTTATCAACAGTACCATGTGTTTAAATGCATTGTAATATGTTGTGGCTGGTTCGAAATGTAATTTCGTTGAGTGTGGGTTGCTTTGCTTTAATAAATACGGGGTGTCCATAAAGTTCGTGTGCACTTTAAAAAATTATAACTTTATTTGTAATTACGATAGAAATAATTTGTAAAAAGGATTAGAAAGAAGGAAATCTACATTTTTTAAGGTTTTATTGAAATTTATTTAAGTTTCCACATGTTCTCCATCATTAGCAATACAAAGGGTAATACGATTTTGCAGTTCACGGAAAACATTTGTCAACTGATTTGCAGTAATGCCTGAAATCACATTAGTTATTTTAGCTAGACTTAAAACTAGGTACATTAAACTTTATAAAATTTTTTACAGATTATTTCTATCGCAAATATAAATAAAGTTATAAATTTTTTAAAATGCACACGAAATTTATGGATACCCTGTATGTATGAATAAAGACAAATTGCAAAAATGTTATTTGCCGACGCGTTTTGTCTTCTGATATGAAATATAAGGATTTTATTTTTCAACATGTATTTTTCTAAACAGAAATAAAAAAATATATAGTGAGGTTTAAAAAAATTAAATTCTAGAACGATCATAAACATTTTTCAGGTTAGCTTTGATAGTCAAGGTAGACAATGTCGAAGGTAAACTTTGTCACTGTGTTGACTTCTCGCGTCGGTAAAATACATTTGTTCCTCTTTTTTTTTATTCCTATTTTCTTTTTACAGATGTATATAGTTTGGACTTTTGGTCTGGCAAAATAGTGTCTCTTATCAACACATGTCTTTGCTGTTTGAACGTATGAATTGCTCCAGCTGTAAGGTCTGCAAAATTTAAAGAAAATGCGGGAAAAACCTGAATGATACTCTAAAGAATTACCAGACGTAGGAATCCGCAGAAACACGATAACATTGCTTTATATTAAAGTTTAAAAAAAAGCAGGGGCGTCGATGTACCCGCGAAAAGTTTATGAAAACGAAACCTGCCTCATTACTACAAACATGAATGGACTAATAAATTGGGTATATTGTCACGTTATTTTGAATTACCATATACTTGTATTCTGAGTGCTCATCATAGAATACGTAATAAAGTTTCCCCTACTGAGGAGATTGCTTCGTTTTTGAACTCTTAAAACCCTTTACTTTGCAATCAGCACCATCACTTGATAAGGCATCAGTAGTGTCGAAACAAAATTGCAGTTTTTGTAGTGATGTTATAACATGCTGATGTAATGAATACACCTGGGTTCCCCCTCACAGTAATATGATTGGCTGGTGTCAGCCATAAATACAGACTAATGTGGAGGTACATGAGCTACGCCTATTGTCTTCCCCTATTGCCTACCACTACGACGAGGACCAGTCTATTACGGTTACCTGCTAGATAGTTCTACTGGGTTACAGTAGTCAACAACCACTTTGCTACTTCGAACAAATATATCCCTTTCCGGGACATATCACATGCATATGTTATAATTTTGAATAAATATTATTTGCTCTACTCAGTATTGAGCACTCTTTTAAGAATAGTATTTTTGGTTATCGGAATTTTATTCCATCTGTACCAACTCTGTACTTGTGCATATATATATATATATATATATATATATATATATATATATATATATATATAATAAAATGGACAAAGTCCGATAATCATTTTTCGACATTTTTATGTTTATACATTATTTTTATAGATACAAATATTTAAGTAAATGCTCTGTTTATAATAAACAGTATTAACAACATTTACCGACCTGAATGTCCGAGAAATTTTCATAGAAAATATGCGTCCTCCGACAGGAATTGAACCTGTATCCTATAGGGAACCCTCATATAGCCTGGCGTGCTTTATCGATTAAGCCACAGAGGAGCGTTTCGGTTAGCAAGGTCGATTTTACTGTTTTTAAACTACAGTTCTCCATGATTTTCTCTCATACATTCGTATCTGCTCGATGCGTATCCAAATGTAAACAAATGACGTCATAAACGCACAAACATAAAAAAATGTCTTAAAATAATTGTCGGACTTTGTCCATTTCGGCTCTTGTTTTGAAACATGAGAACTCTTATGTAGCGTTGAAATCATATTTTTAAATAAATAATTATATATGCAAAGTATATTTCATATATATATATATATATATATATATATATATATATATATATGCAAAGTATATTTCATGTGATGAATTAAAGCATGAATATATGGGTTATGTATTTATCTTAGGAAGTGTCATCTTGTAAATACAATTACTGCATTCAATTAGTGCAACTTGTTCACAAACGTCCGACTCCAGTACAACCCTTCTCTGCCGTCTTTGCACTTGAAAATGCCGTAAAACCCCAAGATTATAGATGCATTTACACCAACTGACTTGTTTTCTTTTCCACTTAATAAGCTGCAATTCACAAATTCCTCTACCGTGTGCACTCATGTCTTGCATCTAAAACTCTTTGCAAATTCTGTCGCACAGAATGTTGACAGGACCCAAAGATAAGCTCGGGCATAGTAAAAAGAAAGATGAGGGGTCATGATATTAATTTAGTCTATAAGTATAGAGCTAAGTCAGTTTTGAAGGAGGCAGTTGAGGAGAAAGAAAAAAGCTGGGTTTTCCTGCAATGGATGACATTTTTAATGAAAAAGCGGTTAGTTATTTTACAGCCTTTGGAGTAAAAACCGTATTTATTGCCTGTAAAAAATAAGGATCTTTAAAAATATACATTCAACCACATTAATCGTTTGGGTTTCGATCGCGGCTTCAAGCAATCGGATGTCTAGTCACACAGATGAGCTATGACACAGCGAAACAGTCTTTCTGTGGATGACTATACATATATATATATATATATATATATATATATATATATATATATATATATATATATATGTATATATATGTATGTATATATATATATCCACTATATATATATATATATATATATATATATATATATATATATAGGGTGTCCATAGAGTTCGTGTGCACTTTAAAAAAATTGTATTTTCATTTGTATTTGCGATAGAAATAATCTGTAAAAAAATATTATAAAGTTTAATGTACCTAGTTTTAAGTATAGCTAAAATAACTAATGTGATTTCAGGCATTACTCTAAATCAGTTGGCAAATGTTTTCCGTGAACTGCAAAATCGTATTACCCTTTGTATTGCTAATGATGGAGGACATGTGGAAACTTAAATAAAATTTCAATAAAACCTTAAAAAATATGGATTTACTTCTTTCTAATCCTTTTTACAAATTATTTCTATCGCAATTACAAATAAAGTTATACATTTTTGAAAGTGCACCCAAACTTTATGGACACCCTGTATTATATATATATATATATATATATATATATATATATATATATATATATCGATTGCACAGATAGATAGATAGATAAATAGATACATACATAGATAGATAGATAGATAGATAGATAGATAGATAGATAGATAGATAGATATAAAAGATTGAGGTCAATAGATAAAGTTGATTGGCTAGATATATCGTACAGATACAAGTAGAGATATGGACACACCCTTTTCTTAAATGCCTGTATCATATGACGTATCCCACCCACCCTATTCCACCGGTATCCGCCTGTTTATCAAATACAAGTTCAAAATGCCAGCCTCTGCAGTGTCAAAAAATGGCTGATAAGAAGAGCTGAAAAGTGAAGAACCCTTCTGCAATAATTTCTGCTTTATCTCGGTCCACAACTCAAATACTATTTGAACAATCCTTTCAATTCTCATTTTAGATTTTTTTATTCGATGCCGGTTGCAGAAAGAATTCGCATCCTTGCCGGTTTCCGATTTGGAGATGTGCATGTGGAGGCGTGTGTCAATAAGTTCATAGCCTGACACAGTTGTTACTTTTATTATGATGTGAATGTTTCACATAATGTTTTATCTGTATGATTCACCACTGAATTAAGTGCATTGACATTATTCACCACTGAATTGAGGCATTGATATGGAAAGACATTATGTTGAATAATAATAATAATAATAATAATAATAATAATAATAATTTTTGCCTAAAATAAATACATTTTTCATAATTAGACTATAGGTTTATTGTTCGGTACATACACACGCACACATCACATTCTCACGTGCACACGCCCCCCCCCCATATGATACTAATATTCCATGGTTATATACTAACCACTAATATTATCAATATATATATATATATATATATATATATATATATATATTTATATATTTATATATTTATATATATTAAAAAGAAGAGAGATACCGCAAACGTTTTTGGTTGTAATGTGGATTTTTTTTTTTAAATATTATGCTTTATTTTTCTCGTAATTTTACTACACACGTTTCTGGTCTAGAGTCCGTCATCAGGTAAGGGTTGGAGATTTCCACATATTATTAAAAATAATTAATTTTTTTTCTCCTTTATGTTTTTCGATGTTAAATATTCTCGATATGAGGCATTCTCTTTTTTTGTGTTAGTAATCCGAATGTCTTTCTTGAACTGCCAGCGAAGAGTTCTGCGCAAAGGGTCATAAAACAATTAAGATTGGTCCGAGAGAAATGATGAATTAGTTATCGGTATGTTATCTTTGAATGTTTGAATGACCCTTGTGTGTTCTTAGATCTGTTTCCATTTTCGTCTGCTTCTGTCAACATGCGTGAATATATGTGCATATTCCCACATGTGAAAATAAAGCATAATATTTTTAAAAAATCCACATTACAACCCAAAAAGTTTGCGATAACTCTCTTCTTTTTAATATACACACTTTTCTCTCGTTGGAACTACTATAACCTCTTCCTTTTATATATATATATATATATATATATATATATATATATATATATGAAGAAAAATATACGGAAAAAACAAACAAAAATCCTTATATGCAATTATGCTGTTTTAATGTTAATATAATGTCAACGTCGGACGTTTCGGTCTAATAAACCATCTTCAGGATATATTCATAAAATATAATTAACATTATCAATTCAACATGACAAAGACGATGGACATAAGAACAAGAGTTATCCAAACAGATAAATGAAAGTTTTATATGATCAGCGTTCCGTTTAAACATGGTCACGTTGTCGTCACGTGAGCGACGCTGTGAAAACGTATTCCTAAAATTTGAGTATTATGAATGAAAAATGAAAAATGAAAAGAATTCTATTTTGATCTAAAATTTATATGTACGCTTGTCGAACATTAATCTCGCTAGAAAAGGGGAAATACTAAAGAAGCCAGGTCTAGTATTCACCGTGCGTGAGATGGATATTATGCCTGCTTCATAAATCCTCCTAAGATTTTTATTATGAAAATATTTTAAAATCTTCACGGAATCAAAATCGAAATTATGATCTGCTTTAGTTGTGTGTACAACTAAAGCATTGTTTAAATTACCGAGGCGAATATCTCGTTTATGTTCGAAAACACGAGATTTTACGGACCTACATGTTTCACCCACATATTTTAAGTCACAGTTTTTGTATGAGATTTGGTAGATGCAAGCATCGGATGTAATATGATGTTTGCTGGTGCTATTTAATAAACTGCGGATAGTTCTAGTAGGTAATATTGTAGTTTTAATTTTTAACGCATTTAAATTATTGGAGATACGTTCGGTCAAATGGTTATTTGGTAGAAAGATGCGACCAAAAGATTATTATCAGGGGCAGCTGAAAGTGATGTAGTTGTAGTGGCCTTCGAGGTGTCATTTTGCGCTGATGAGTGAATTTTCAACGCTTTATTTTTAGCTCTCAGTAATAATTGTCTCGGATACGAAAGATTTGAAAAGGTGTGTGTGTCTGTGTGTGCGTGATATAATTTCTATATATATTATATATGCGCGGTACTTATTGGAAAGCGCTCAATGTCAGTCATAGAGGTAACATATTCAGTCGAATAGATATGAGTTTGCAACCCTGGGTTTCCCGCTTTCGCTATCATCAGACAAACTGATTTATTTTTTTAAAATGTGAATATACTGACATATTCACATACAGAAGCCTTTAAGCAACGTGATGCTGTATGGCCCTGACGGATAGAAATATATGTGCACGTATACATGTGTGTATATGTGTGTGTAGAAGTCTTATTCCATTTGATGACCCAGACGGCCGAATAGAGCCAAAAACAACCCAACCCACTCTTTACTGAAATAACTTCCTCAATCTGTGATATTGTTTTTCAGTCACTTTCCAAATTTTCCGTGCGCTGAGACCGAACAAGATCGATAGCATCAAGAAGTCATCTCCTTGAGAAATCAACCATGGTGATTTCGATGAGTTGTATATCGAAGTTATTATCATCACTTTAATTCTTGTGGGTGCCTCACTATTGTTTCCTTGTGCCCGACTAACTATATACAAGGCACTTTTCTTAAGCAAGCCTGTTGGAAAACGAGTTCAATTTTCACATGATAGCACCCATTATAGTAAAGATTTCTCTTTCTAGATAGGCTATTATGTTCATTAGTATCCGTCAAAAATCTCTATTGGTAAAATGTTTATCGGTACCTGTCATTAAAATTATGTATAAAATGAAATGCAACTTTTTTTAACTCAAGAAAGAACGAGGACGCTCAAAGATTAACAACGACAGTCTGTGTAGCAAAACCGGAAAAAAAAAGAAAAAAAAAGAGAGAAAAGTTTAAGGAGTGTGAAGTGAAATAAAATGCAGAAAAGGACAAATAATCACAACCTGTAGACATATCGGCGCAGACGGGCACATGTGCGCGAACGCGCACATACACTATGAAAAAGAAAAAAATACTTGCGCCAATGATAAGTGCATCTAAAAAAGAAAAAGCGAAAAGTATAAGCCAATAAGTCAATTGCTGATACCCACTGACGTGTGGACGGACGGGTCCGTCTACGAAACTCTGAAGTCGGGATGATGAAGGTAACATCATTTACAAAAATTTACTTTTATTAATTCTCTCTCTCTCTCTCTCACACACACACACACACACACACACACACACACACACGTATATATATATATTGTTATGGTAATTTAGCCAAGCATGCATGGACTCTCCCAGCTATAAATAGGAGCAGGTACTGCCTTTTAAAGAGGGAAGTTTCCAGCAGTCAGGAATGGACATTCTTGCTGTAACACTCTCGTTTGTATATGTTTGTATTACTGTTTCTGTTAGTATATTTGTTTAACTCAATTCCTCACTTTGTGTCTTTATTTCTGGCTCTAACAAGGACACAACATTATATATATATATATATATATATATATATATATATAGGATTACTGCAAATAAAAATTGTTCAATCCACTCGCCAGGAGATTTCAGCAACTAACTACTGTTTTTGTTTTCTTCATACTAAGTTTTATATATATATATATATATATATATATATATATATATATATATAAGGGGAAGAGAGAGAGAGAGACTGACAGAGAGAAAGAGAAAAAAAATTCCGTTAAAAAGTAATGCCTATTCTAACTAATTTTTAGAGGTCATTAAACCAAAAAGCAAAAAAAAAAAAAAAAAAATCTAGACGCCTAGAAGAAATTTCTATATTTTTTCCTCTCCATAAACCTCTTTCAGAATTAATGCACCTTTGAAAATACACGAAAGCCAAGATTTGTAATATAATTTTTGTTTTTGAAGAAGAAAGTGCTGAAAACATTCACAGTAGATAAGTGAATAGTTATTGAAATGCTGAACGGTAAGGAGCGTAAGGAGATGATTCGGCAGAGTAATCTGAGGGAGAAATGAGAAAGTGTACTTAGTGACGGGCCTCAGAGTGACAGGCCAGCTGCTTTTATGTACGAGGATAAGACCAGTATAACGCCTGCAAAACTCCACGAAAGCCTGCAGCTTAAGGCACTCACTCAAAGGTCCCTGCAAAGAGTATTCCTAGAATGCTGACAGATATTATAATGCAACTCTTGTGTGACAGTAGCAGTAATCCTTGTTACATATCATTGGTCTTAATGCTTTGGTAGTTCAATGCATATAAACACGTAGATATCTAAATTTATGACAAACAACTTATCCTCAAATATCCCACTCTTCGAATACATAGTTTTTATCTTTCTTCTTTTAGTTGAACTGATGACGACGAAAAGAACATAAGCTTTTCTTCAGCTAAACGCGTGTGTAGTATCTGTGCTTTGTGATCATGCGGGCTGGGTTCTGTCGAACGGAGGAAGCTTTGCCGAAGGGCAAGGTTTCCTTCGGGGAGGTAGACAGGACCTGAACCCGTCCAGGCGGGTTCAAAGGTCATATTTTTGGCCGAGCCTACGGGCTCGCGGGCTACCCACATTAAACCGGCCTTGTGCCACATTTAATCCTCGTGGGTGGATTAATAAATATAAGCTAAACGCGTCTTTGTTTAAAATCTCATCTTCAATATAATATATATATATATGTGTGTGTGTGCGTGTAGCAGTAGTAGTAGTAGTAGTAGTAGTAATAGTAGGAGTAGTAGTATATTTAGGCAGCAAGTATCCATCTATAAGGTTTGATTAAATACAACGGGCAGGGTCTGTCTGTTTAATTTTTTGTTCAAATAAATCGATACATTTTAAATACCTAAGGGAGCTAACTCAGTATTTTGTATTATGGGTTATTTCCCTTTATACAAGACAGTAAAAACGGTAACTACCGTATTTGATGGCGTATTTGATGTTACCTTTTTTTTACTAAAAATATCTTTGAAAATTCCCCCGCGTCTTATATGTCATATGTATGTTTAAAATTCGCGATAGCCGACCGAAATTAGCTATTTGGCAACTTCTTTTAGCTTAGACTTAAATATGAAAGAGCAATGGAACGAACACGTGGATGACAATGCCTGATCACAACCTTACACTTACAGGAAGAATAAAAAGACCCAGCATTTGCACATCTGTGAATGGGTCAAGTAACCTTGGGATGACATTAAACCAGAAATTGTTGTGAACTCATTTAAAAAGTGTGGCATTAAAAATGCTCTCAATGGAACGGAAGATGACGCATTATTTAACGACGATGATAGTAAGTAATTATTGAAAATGAGTATCAGAGTTTTGATAACGAAGACGACAAATTTTAAGGATTTAAAGATTAATCAAATTTTAATGGTAATTGTACTGTTTTGCTCAGTTGTAATATTTGCTTGTTATTTATTTTGTTTTCTTACTTTTGGATATAATAAAGTTTTTTATGGGATCGTGTTCTTTTTTTCCCTGTTATTTTTTGTTTAACTGTAATCATGGCTTGCTTAACCAAAATAATACCTCATAAATATAGCCTAGGCTGTACCATTTACTACTAATTTTACTATTTTTTTTTTTGATTTTCCCTGCTAAAGTTGAGGTGCGTCTTATACACCAGTGCGTCTTATATGCCGTCAAATACGGTAATTGTTTTTTTGGGGGGTTTTTTTTAATCATTTCACCCCAAGCAAGTCAAAAAAGCCACTAAGACACAAGGTGTTACTGAACGGGGAAAATTATAAAGGGGAGAAAACAATTAAAAAAAAAAAAAAAAAAAAACATTAATTAAGAAAACGGGAGATAATGACTGACATTGCATTTAAATTTTTGAAGATCAAAGTTGACTGGGAAACAAAAAAAGCCGGACGAAAATTTCACAAGTGAGACGTGCGAAAGAAGAAACTGATTACACAGAACTCACAGCTACATCTAACAATTTCAACAGTAAAAGGATGAGACCTAACTGCCAATCTAGTACTGCGCTTAAATTCATAAAGTCGAGGTACCATAGCGGAAAATTCATCAGAACAATCACTATGAAAGTATTTATAGAAAAGGTAGAGGGAACCTACGGTGTGAAAGATAACTGAAGCCGAGATACCAGGTCAGGGCTGATAACATTGCAGATTCTTCTTTAGATTTTATCAAGGAAATCTAAATACATATCAGGGGCACCAGATCAGATGTAACAGCAATATTCAATGCATGGATGATGGGGAGATTTATATAGATAAGATAGATTCTAGAGAGCAAAATTGTCTCGAACGACAGAGTGAACCAACTTTCCTAGCAGTAGAACTATCAATTGATTCAATATAATCTTTCCACTTCTATTATTTAGTCATGTGGTTTAGTTTTTACTATGTTCGTGTAGAAAAGGATTCAGTGAAGCTAGCTTTGAAATTTACGACATGAATGGCACGAGAGTTGTTCCTGGGGTGAATAAACGTATGTTGCCCGTAAGGTCTGCAAGTGGATTATTTTCTCTTTTAATCAAAATAGCATTTCTCATGCCAAAATTGTGCTTCGTTTTGTTACTGTGAACAACCAATGTGTTTTGTGTGTTGTTATGTAAAATGTCCCTTTTGTGTTCATATAGTCTTTTGTTTAAACTTCTTGAGGTTTCACCAATGTATTAATTCTGGCAATTCCTGCATTTAATAGAGTAAATTCCTCCTTCAAGTTTCAACAAAGCAATCAGCCAAATACAAAAATCATATATATTATATATATATATATATATATATATATATATATATATATATATATATATATATATATGCACACACACACTGGGTAAAATAAAAACGGAGTATCTACTAAACAAAAATGAAGTTTGAAGTAATAAAATATATGATAATTTTATTAGCATGAAAATATTGCCTTTTTTATTTTTAATTCCAAATAAAATTTATCTGTGAATTTAAGTGCAGTACTAGATTGACAGTTAGGTCTCATTATTTTACGATTGAAATTGCAAGATGTAACCGTAAATTCTGTGGTAACAGTTTCTTCTTTCACACTTCTCGCTTATGAAACTCTCTCCTGGCCTCTTGCTTTCCCGTCAACTTTGATCTTGGAATCTGCAAGTGGACTAAAAAGAAATATTACAAGAAATTGTAAGTAAAATCATTTGTTTTTGTGAGATACAGTAGGCCATAAAAGTAGTACAAATAAATGCATACGCTGTGGCAATATTCCATCTCACATTTAAAACGTCTGTCCAGCCAAAAATACAATTTGCTGAACGTGTTGAAGAAAAGGACATGATGCAAAAATATGTGGGACTGGCAGGTCTAAAATTCGAGAAATGAGGAAGAACGACATTACGTCCTTGGGTCTATTACTACTCACGACAGAATTAACGCGATCACGGAAGAAGGCTGGCAAACTGAAGTTAAAGTTACTGCAAAGCTATGTAGTAAAGTAATTCATTCCAAATTGAATACTAGAGCAGATATAATGGTAGTCCCCAGTACGTATTTTAGGGGCGGGGGGGAAGAAAAAAAAACCTCCCCATTTATTCAAAAATATAACAAACAATTGTATGGACCAGGTTATCACCAGATAAAAGTTGTAGTAGGATTAGGAAGTAATAACACCATAAGAAAATATACACTGTCCTCTTTACTAAATGAGTGACAAAGAAAACTCTCTCTCCCTCTCTTCTATATATTTCCTTTCCTTTCCTTCCTTCTATTGTTCCTATCCTCGGTAACGGACATGAACCCGGACTTAGTTTATGTGGGTCAGTGAACGTCATAAAAAAAAAAAAAAAAAAAAAAAATCAACCAATGACAACATATCCCGCCAAAAATCAAACGGGAAACACGGATGTGTCAGGCCCAATAAAAAGAAGAAAACCACGTACAAGACTAGTGAAGCAGTCAGGAATGGACATTCTTGCTGTAACACTCTCGTTTGTATATGTTTGTATTACTGTTTCTGTTAATATATTTGTTTAACTCAATTCCTCACCTGACGCAGTGAAGAGAAACTGGATTCGAGGTAGCAGTTCGAAACGCAAGGGTTGGTGATTCATCGGCTGGGAGATTAACCTGACGTACAACTTCAGAAGAGAAACAAGAAGAAAGCATGAATGCAACGAATAAATTTCCCCCAACCAGAAGGAACGCAACAACCCCTGTATGAACTCTCAAATCACAAAAAAGAACTATGACGATAGTCAACCATTTTAAACACTGTAACAAAATGGAGTCAATGGTTCTATAGACAGTAAATTTGGCCTTTACTTAATCTCTATATACAGTGTAACCCGGATATAAGAGAGTTGTCGGGACCGGATAAGTCTCTTATATCTGGGTTTCTCTTATATGCGGGTTACACTGTACCATAAAGTTATTAGTCATGTGGAGACTTTATTATAAACTCCAAAAACAAACTTTTAAACAAGATTTGTTCGTTATTAAAAATTGGAGGGAACCATTACTGGGAGAACACCAGCAATATAAGCCTTTAACCTAATGAGGATGGTGCATTCTATAAAAAAAACAAAAAAAAAACGAAGACCACAATTATAGAAAGGAATTTCCATAACTTTTCGCAAGCATTGGTAGACACCGGAATATATATATATGTGTGTGTTTAAACGTGTCTGTGCGACCAATGTCCACAGCAACTCCTCGACGCTTGCAACTTCATGCGAAGAAAAAAGTCTAAGAAGAGTTACAACG
Source organism: Acanthosepion lycidas (assembly GCA_963932145.1). Lineage (NCBI taxonomy): Eukaryota > Metazoa > Mollusca > Cephalopoda > Sepiida > Sepiidae > Acanthosepion > Acanthosepion lycidas. Next base: position 90,570,581 of record OZ010596.1, read on the forward strand.
TTTAGAAAAAACACCAAAAACTTCACCAGCAGTCGTAAAACGTGCTTCACGAAGGTCTGTTCTATGTAAAACAAACAGTGAAATCCAATGACGAAATACCTTTCACCTAAGGCAAAGGACTGAACAGCCATCATCAACAAAATTTACCAACCCACACTGCAGTGCCAATCAAGACCTGTTTCTGGTGTCGGTTACTCTGAGAAACCTAGTCCAGCTGAATTGTCAAGGGATGAACATGAAACCCAAATAACTGAAATTGAAAATACGATTGCCATTGGCACCAGCCTGTCAATTTACACCAGATATGGTCGCAAGATTCGACCTACTGATAGACTTTCGTATTGAAAGGACTTAAAAAAAAAAAAGTGGGAGATGTGGAGTAATCCACGGTTACCTCCCTTGTCAAGAAATGATATCTGCCTTCGCTATAAAAACGGAGCATGAATGAGGAGGGGAGTCGCGTTAACGAATTTGGACGTTAAAACAAACAGTTAAAGGTTTCATCGTCTGTTCTTACCCACTCCTGTAATTTGATACACTTAAATTTAAAAAAATAAATAACTCATTTAAAGTTAAATATCTGATGTAATGAATATGCATACGCCTGGATTTCCCTTCACAGTAATATGATTGGCTGGTGTCAGCCATAAATACAGACTGATGTGGAGATACAGAACTATTGGCTACACCTATTGTCTTCGCCTATTGCCTACGCCTATTGCCTAACACTACGACGAGGATTACGGTTACCTGCTAGATTGTCCTACTCGGTTACAGTAGTCCAAAACCACTTTGCTACTTCGAACAAATATATCCATTTCCCGGACATATCAATATCAAACTGAAAGTTTTAAAAAACAATTCTTTATTAAAAGATTTAACTTCAATTTCGCCTTTCCTTGCAATTGATATTTTCTAATTAAACCATAATTAAAACTTAAGTCGGACACGGTATGTTGCTCGTATATTTTCTTTTTCTTGCACGCGTACTGTAACGTATTCGAACTATTACATAGAACCGGGTTCCTTAATGACTTTTAAGAGTGACTTTACGTGAAGGGATCATAAAGAACGGTGATTTTAAAAGAAACGAAAAATTGCACACAAAATAAATGTAAACAAGCCACGGAGATCGGTTGCGTATACGAAGAAAGATTATGCCGAATTATGATGACGAATAATGATAAAATCCTTTTATTATTTCTAAATTCTTTTACGTACATAGGAGGCTGAAGTTAAAGGTCCGAATGCCCAAAAGCCCTCCGCAGGAGCTAGCGTAAAGTCCGCACAATCATCGGATTCTAGGCTACTTTATAATAATATTGTATTGTCTCTGTGTCTTGATCAATCGGATAGTGAAACTGCGACGACTTCTTCAGGGCACAGAATAGACGATGATGTATGGAAATTCACGAGAATGCGGGTCGTTATGTTTGTGACTAGCTTGACAACAGATGACGTAAAGAGTCCAATCTTGACAGACAACTGTCTGGGTTTATTTCTATAGTCTTTTTAGCGTTTGGATATGATCAGAAGCAACGGAGGTTTGATTTAGAGTTTCCATTGGTCTTGTGGCGGACTTCCATCACATTTATTTAATTTTGAGTAGGAAACCAAACTGATGTTAAGAAAGGAACAAGGCAAAGGAATCATTGTATATAAAAATTGTATTGAACAATATATACAATAAAGAATGCGTAAGAAAAAGCATGCAATGAGCAAGACGAGAGTTGTCTCTCTTTGACTATCATCGTCTATCAAAGTTCTCTGAAAAGAAAGCGTTAATAGTTTGTTATAAATGTTTTTTAACAGTTTTGCTGTGCAAGAAGAAAAGTTATGTTAGTGAAAAGGAATATGCAGCTTGTAAGTGTTGAGTGAGAAGATCGGCGCATAGCTTCAACTGTCGTGGATTTCTGTGGCAGCTGAAATCTCACTGATTTGTCTACTCTTTTTTATTGCTTTTATAAGTGATCATTGGATCAGAAGTGCTGCGCGGGAAGAATCATTCGTCACGTGCAGAGAATCCGATTGGTCGACACTGACCAATCAGTGAATGAGCTTTGGGGAGATTTCTGGGAGCCGATTCTCCCCAAAGTGCACAAAATCTACTATACGAAAATATAGCGATTTCAAAATTGTCGCTTAAGGCAGTAGCGTTGATTTCTATCCAATAAATGATTGTTACTAAAATTTGAATTTGTATAGCTATGTGTGTGTGTGTGTGTGTGTGTGTGTGTGTGTGTGATGACGATGATCGCTATAACGGACACTGGTTATTAAGCAAGTTTAGAGAGCGCATTCTACTTTGCTATTTAACCAATAGTCCAAGAAAGATGGAATCATGCCGGTTTCCAAGTGAAAGAAACAAACGCGATCAGAATTTGCACTTTCCAATTCCACTTTTCCCGCCAAAATTCGTTATGCTCGTCATACATCAAAACATCAAGATACGGTGAAATGAATTAAATATATGTACAAGTTAAACCATTTCATCGGTATTATTATTATTATTATTTTGTTTTTTTTAGTTGTTTTTTCATCATTTCGCCACAATCAAGGCAATAAAGCCTCTAAGATGCAAGGGGTTACTGAGTGTGAGAGAATATGAGAGAAAACACTGTTAACGAAAGAGAACAATAAAAGAACAGGAATTAAGAAGACAAAAGATAACGATTGACATTGCATTTAAAATTTTAAAGATCAAAGTTGACTAAAAAGCAAGAATCCACAAACGAGATGTGCACGAAAAGAATCTGCAATGTTATCGTCCCTGGCCTGGCATCTCGGCTTCAATCACTTTCCTACCGCCTGGGCCTTTTCTATAATTGTCATGTTAATCGTTCTGATAAACGTTTCTCTTATGATACCTAGGCTTTATGAATTTAAGTGCAGTACTGGATTGGCGGTAAGGTCTCATCATTTTACAGTTGAAATGGCGAGATGTAGCCGTCAGTTCTATGCCAACAGTTTCTTTTCTCGTTAGTGGAAATCTCTTCCGGCTCTATCCTTTCCAGCCAAGTTTGATTTTCAAAAATGTAAATGTAATGTCGATCGTCATCTTTTATCCTGGGACAAGATTAAATTGTCAACTGATCTAAAAAATAACATATAATCTGTTATTAAATGGGGCAAGGAAGGGCTTGTTAATTTTAACAGCTCCAAAATGAAACTGTCCTCTGTTAATCATCGGAGATAACCATTTTTACCTTCCATCGGCATGGCTGATACAAAGTTCCAGGAGAGTGACTCATTGCGCCTTCTCGAGCAAACGTTTTCTGCTGACATGAAGTGGAAAGATTACATTGAATCAATTGCTTGGTCTGCTACTAAGAAAGTTGGTTCACTGTGTTGTGCTAGACAATTTTTCTCACCTGAATCTATCTTACATATTTATAAGTCTACCATTCATCCATGACTTGAATTTTGATGTCTGGTTCTCTAAGCAAGAAGAATCTGCAGTGTTATTGGTCCTGACCTGGCATCTTTTATTCAGTCACTTTTGCACCGCCCTAATGTAGCTTCCTATATAATATTCCTGTATATTTCCTATAAATACTTTCATGGTAATTTCTCTGATAAACGTTTCTCTATGGTACCTAGACTTTATGAATTTAAGTGCAGTACTGGATTGGCGGTAAGGTCTCATCATTTTACAGTTGAAATGGCGAGATGTAGCCGTCAGTTCTATGCCAGCAGTTACTTTTTCTCACTTGTGGAAATCTCTTCCGGTTCTATCCTTTCCAGCCAAGTTTGATTTTAAAAAATGTAAATGCAATGTCGATCGTCATCTTTTATCTCCTTAATTCCTGTTCTTTTATTGTCTTCTCCCTTTAGCAATGTTTTTTTTTTTTTTTTTTGTTCTCATATTCTTTCATGCTCAGTAACCTCTTGCATCTTAGTGGCTTTCTTGGTTTCCTTGGGGCGAAATGATTAAAAACAAGGTTAAAGGGTACAAATGAAAAGAGTCAAAATTGACAAAGTTTTCCGTTTGTCTGAAGCTGAATCATTGAATCTTTCTCTCTCTCTTCCTCTCTCTTTCTTTCTTCCTCTATCTCTCTTTCTTCCGCTATCTCTCTTCCTCTCTTTCTCGATCTATTTCTCTCTTCCTCTATCTCTTTCATGTATATTTTCGTTTTCTCACTAAAACAAAACAGCATCTCTTGGCTATCTTTTTCTTTTGCATTTCATGCCAGTCAAAACAAAATGGTCCATTATTTATCTGAGGCAATGACAGGGCATAAATCATGTAGTTAACTTGTGACACGATGATTAGGATATATACATAGAAGGGTGTGGTTTGATTTTATTAGGTTGGTGCAAAAATAATGTCGTTTTCTCACATATGTTACTATGTGAGAAAACGACATTATTTTTGCACCAACCTAATATCTCAATTGTTATTATTTTTTATTTGGTGGAGGTGATGAGACGGCGGCAGTTGAAGTCAGTTCATCTAAATGGCACAAACTTCACCGAAGAGTAACAAAAGAACACTAGATAAAAGAAAGCATTTGGGATCAAGTGACAACAAACCAAACCTTGATAATTTCCGGTTGCATATCTATATTAACGGATCGAGGAAGTTAGTTCTGGTTTGCATTTTGCAGAGGACAGACTGCCTCTCGTGAAGTTCCTATGCCGCCGGTTCGTATTGCTTGAAGCACACCGTTATGTCGAGCAGGGCAGAGAGTTAGTAAAAGGGGAGAGATGATGTTGTTAGTCCGACATAGCAGAAGTTTTCCCAAGTGTCATCTACCTACTCACCCTGACCGAACAAACGAATCGCCAAATAAAACACCTAAGTATATTAGAAACAGGGATCGATCTCTCATTCTTCGCCTTGGCAGTTGTTTTCACCTACTGTTTTCGTGTGAACGTGCAGCGGGCCTTTTCCCAGCTTTCGGTAAACGAGAATGAAGACGCGATGTGGGGTAGTCATTGGCCTCTTTGTAGAAAGCTGGATGAGTGTCTCGTTCCATATTTACACTAACAAACGGGGAAAATAGCAGATTTATAATCTTTTCTGTTATTTGACCTTTTTTTTTTTTTTTTTTTTTTTTTTTTCTTTTTCAAATAATATTGAAGCTTCTCTAACCGATCCGAATATCTGGATAGAGGGAGATCTATTCACGATATGACGCAAACGCCCTTTGTAATTGTTCTTTTTTCATCCAATTGATACAGCATAGATTTCATTTCTAAATATTCAATAATCGTGCCAATTAATTTGTCGAACGGCTCGGTAATATTAAAGTTGTCTTGCATGCTGACCTCCACGTAGTTCAGGCCAATAGTGCTAGCGAGATTTTCGGCTCTTTCCTTAGAAACTTTCCGCTTTCTGGAATGACAGTTAGTTCCGACGAGGATGGCACGAACCCAGTTCGGAGCATATTCGTGTAAATCTTGAGACCTTTGGAGAAGAATAAAGAATATATATGTAAAAAAAACGCCGGTATAAATAAAAAAAAAAAAAGAATATATATGTAAAAAATGCTGGTATACATAAAAAAAGAATATATATGTAAAAAATGCTGGTATAAATAAGAAAAGAATATATATGTAAAAAATGCCGGTATAAATAAGAAAAGAATATATATGTAAAAAATGCCGGTATAAATAAGAAAAGAATATATATGTAAAAAATGCCGGTATAAATAAGAAAAGAATATATATGTAAAAAATGCCGGTATAAATAAGAAAAGAATATATATGTAAAAAATGCCGGTATAAATAAGAAAAGAATATATATGTAAAAAATGCCGGTATAAATAAGAAAAGAATATATATGTAAAAAATGCCGGTATAAATAAGAAAAGAATATATATGTAAAAAATGCCGGTATAAATAAGAAAAGAATATATATGTAAAAAATGCCGGTATAAATAAGAAAAGAATATATATGTAAAAAATGCCGGTATAAATAAGAAAAGAATATATATGTAAAAAATGCCGGTATAAATAAGAAAGAATATATATGTAAAAATGCCGGTATAAATAAAAAAGAATATATATGTAAAAAATGCCGGTATAAATAAGAAAAGAATATATATGTAAAAAATGCCGGTATAAATAAGAAAAGAATATATATGTAAAAAATGCCGGTATAAATAAGAAAAGAATATATATGTAAAAAATGCCGGTATAAATAAGAAAAGAATATATATGTAAAAAATGCCGGTATAAATAAGAAAAGAATATATATGTAAAAAATGCCGGTATAAATAAGAAAAGAATATATATGTAAAAAATGCCGGTATAAATAAGAAAAGAATATATATGTAAAAAATGCCGGTATAAATAAGAAAAGAATATATATGTAAAAAATGCCGGTATAAATAAGAAAAGAATATATATGTAAAAAATGCCGGTATAAATAAGAAAAGAATATATATGTAAAAAATGCCGGTATAAATAAGAAAAGAATATATATGTAAAAAATGCCGGTATAAATAAGAAAAGAATATATATGTAAAAAATGCCGGTATAAATAAGAAAGAATATATATGTAAAAATGCCGGTATAAATAAAAAAGAATATATATGTAAAAAATGCCGGTATAAATAAAACAGAATATATAAGTAAAAAAAAAAAAAATGCCGGTATAAATAAAAATAGAATATGTATGTAAAAAATGCCGGTATAAATAATAATAAAAAAAACAAGAAACGAATATATATGTAAAAAAAATGCCGGTATAAATAAAAAAAAGAATATATATGTAAAAAAAATGCCGGTATAAATACAAAAAAGAATATATATTTAAAAAATGCCGGTATAAAAAAAAGAATATATGTGTAAGAAGCCAATATGAATAAAGATTAGAAGGAAAAGTTTTCTTCACCGGCACGCATTTCGCCTTCCGATGGACTCAAAATTAAAGTCAACTTTAAAAATTAGTTTTGGCCGATTTTTGTTTAGCGATATCAACACTTCTATGGATTTGTTCAATGCCAAAATCTAAATATTTTGAACAGAATTTTATGGCTTCAACAAAATATATTTTGAACGTATTTGTATGCCTTCAACTACAGATAAAATACATTGTTGGTAATTCTGCTATAAATACGTATTGTCGGCATTTTTTTTATTTTTTTTTTTTTTTATTTAAAAATGCACTGGTGGGATTTTTACTATAAAAATTTATTGTTATAAAGATTGTTCCAATAACTTGGACCAATTTTAAATGTGAATTAAGTTTAAGCGTCTAATGATGTTTTTTTCTTTTTCTTTCAGATTTAACAACTTAAGTCTTTGACAATTTCATCCATGAAAAGATTAACAATCAAACAATGTATTAAAGTTTCAAGAGTGCGATTGGAAAAATTGTTCCTAAGTTCAAACAAACTGGGTCGGTGACAGATGTGAAAACACCATTACATGCTCGTTTACGCTTTTCAGCTGAAAACATTGTTGCAGTTCACGAGAATGTGGTTAAAAATCCAGACCCCTCTATTCGTCATCGCGCGCAGGAATTGAACCTCTACACAACAACGTTACACCGTTTTCCAATTGCACTCTTGGTGGGTCGATTATACTGGCCAAAATAATCGCAAAGTGCATTTCTGTTTGAACGTCAATTTTCGGAATAGGCAACGATAACTTTAACATTTTGTTTTATTGTTAATCTTTCCACGGTTGAAAGACTTAAATTGTTAAATCTGAAAGAAAAAGGAAAAAAAATCATTTGCTGCTTAAACTTAATTCACATTTAAAATCGGCCCAAGAACAGCCTATACTTTCATAGTATTTTGTTTTTGTTTTGGTGGGGGTTCACTATTTGTCCATAGCTAGGACCCTAACAGGTGCTACCACCCCGGATCGGAGTGAACCTGGTAACAACAACAATTAAGAGATGGTTCCACGCTCCTTAAAACCAATCTCCCGATCACAAGCCTTGTTGACGGATGTAGTTTATCGTCATGCCCAGGACGCTAATGTCTAGAGTCGTTATCTATCCTACATATCTCTATAACCTTCACTTCCTACTTCCTTCTCTTACGTTGATATTTCATACTTCATTGAGTAACCTTCTACCTTCAGTTGCTCTTGAGCCTAGTATTGGGCGAATATTAGTAAAAAAAAAAATAATATATAAAAATTACCATCTGAAGACGCTGTGAAAAGTGTTCTCCTTGGTCAAATCAAAGACGATCAAGCAACCATGCGAATCTAAATAATAAGATGACGTCAAACTCCGGTATTTTTCTTGTCCTGTAAAGGGAATCAGTCAAAAGATTATAAAAGCAACAGAGAAAAAATGAAAGGGGATGATGTCCGGAGAAACGCTCAGTATTTCATAATCTGAAAGAAAAATTGAAAGTACGAACTGTAAAATGATGAGACCTTGCCGCCAATCTAGTACTGCGCTCAAAATCATAAAGTCTAGGTACCACAGAGAAAGGTGAGTCAGCCGATAATTTTATAATTTTATGTTACGGATATAAATAAAAAATTCGCTTGAGGATGAAATGGAACTAATGTCTTTAATTTAATTACAAAATTAAGTTCGAAGCTTTCAGCTTCCATTTTTGAAACATGGTTAGAACTGTGTAGGGAAAAAACATTTTAAATCAATTAATTTATAATATTAATGCTCTGTAAATTTACATTAAGCACTATTTTGTAAAAATAAAAATGTCTATAAGAACACTGGATTATATATCTTACTGTTCTTTCTTTATATATATAGATATATATATATATATATATATATATATATATATATATATATATATATATATATATATATATATATATATATATATATGAGAGAGAGAGAGAGACAGACAGACAGACAGATCTCGTTTACACCCAATACCGAAGTTTTCATTCATAAAAAAAAAATATATGTAAACTTTCTTTATGCTATGCATGATACACACTTAGGTGATCACGTACGGTGTAACCCGGATATAAGAGAGTTGTCGGGACCGGAGAATAAGTCTCTTATATACGGGTTTCTCTTATATACGGGTTTGGTCTATTTTGTTTAGGTAAGTATGGCTCTAATTTGCGACCAGAGAAAATCTCTCTTATATCCGGGTCTCTTATATCCGGGTTACACTGTATATTTCGACAGGCAGTATTTTTTTTCCGCAGTAGGTTGCCATTTCTTTCTGCAGTAGTCCAGTTGTCATTCAAGGGTAGAGAACCCAGTCTGTCCTATTTACCCATAACTGGCGGGAGAAGAAGACGATTCAAACCTTTCCTGAATGTAATGGATTCGACTGGAATTCGAACTCGGCTCTCCGATTCTTCAATCCGAGCCGCTATCCAACTTAGTAAATGTAACAAACGCGTCTCTCTGATTTCTCATATGTAGACATTTTTAATACCATGGTTGTTTTATTATTACGATTTCTGCGATAATGTAATATTGTGGTACATGTTGGATTGTATGGAGAAGGATGGCTTCTTGTAGTGTTTGAGGAAATTGTTAGAGTGAACGGGTCATTAGTCGAATTTACCTTGATGTAGGATAGAATGTGTTGACCAGCCTTTCCTAATCTTTCCCTTTGACCTTGTGCCACAAATTAATCTATCTGCATTAATTAAATAAATTCCGATTTCTCATTTCGAGCCACTATCCATTACACCATCCCCACATCCACATGTTACAGTACAAAACATTTTTCAAAGCAGTATAAAAATGTTCGACATGAAAGCTCAATCTGTACGATCAGCTCTGAGAAAGAGCGGACAATATGGCTTCCAATTTTACTGGACTAAAGATGTCTTCCCTATTGTAAGAGTAACGAAGGTTGAGTTTTCACTTTCTTTAAAAAAAAAATAAAAATTGCACACGGTTTAAAATAGGTTTGACGTGATAAGTCATGACGCCAAAAATTAGATTAATAGCTTTAAGCAATTTTTGAGCATTTTGTTTTAAAGATCGTCTAAAAAAAACGTACAGAAATACCTTATTTCCACAGATTTTTTTCTGTACGTTTTTTTTAGACGATCTTTTACTTACAAAATGCTCAAAAATTGATTTTCAAAGCCTATTAATCTAATTTTTGTCGTATGACTACATCAAGGATCAAACCTATTTTAACACCGTGAAGCAAATATTCATTTTTTTTACTGTATTCGATAAGTGTAAAAAAATTAAAAATAAATAGAGCAGTAATAGTTCAGATACAAAAAACGTTTTCAAAAACTTGTTTTTCAACTTCAAGTTTCAAGGATACGCCACTCATAGTGGCCAGATAAATCTATTGAATTAATTAGCAGATATTTATATCCGTAACATAAATGTATTTTAACTTGTATCTCACCTTTATATATTATTTTATATATCATGGTAAATTGTCAAACAATTTGCGAAGAATTATTACCATATCATAACATTGTTTGGGCGTTCACGTCTTTTCTTTGTATACAAAGGTGTGATAAGGAGAGCTTCAAAATTCGGATTTCCAGTGCAGTCAAAACATTGACATCTCTTGGTGAAGGGAAAAAAAAACAATGTGTAGCCGTTTGTGGATTGCCCCCACTCGACTTTGCCAAATTCGCCAAGACGCAGTTAGGTGGAAGCCATAAAAATGGGACACTTTCTTTCTCTTTTCTCGTTAGCACGCGGTAGAAACAATGCCAACACGAAACCTTTCCAACATGGAGATATTTTTCCCCTACATAAATGACTCAGTCGCACGGGTACGCGCGTATCACTCACACATGATTCCTGGTGAATATTCTCTCCTTCGATAATCAGTCAATTGTTTGTTTTTTTTTCTTCATTTTTTTTTTCTTCATTTTTTTTAAACATTTCACGCCAAGCAAGCCGGGAGTACCACCAGTACGCGTGATGGGGGATACAGAGAGAGTGAAAGTGAGAGAAAAGACTTGGTTATACGGGGGGATTGAAGAAAGGATAAAAAATGAACGGGATTCAAGAAGACAGAAGATGGAGATTGACGTTGCATTTAAATTTTTGAAGATTGTAGTTTTCAGGGAAGCAAGTAAACGGAAGGGAGTTCCACTGCCAGGAAGGGCGAGAAAAGAAACTGTTGGAGTAGAAGTGGCGATTACATTTAACTATTTCAACAGTAAAAGCGAAGGACCTAGATGGCAGTCTATGCGCACGCTTAAATTCATGTGATCAGTGCACAGGGTTGAAAACCCGTAAGAGTAGTTGTTATGAAAATATTGCTAGAAAAGACAGAGGGAAGCAATATCACGTTTGTGAGAAAGTGACTGGAGTCGAGATGCCATATCAGGGTCGATTACATTGCAGATCCTTCTTTGGATTGTGTCAAGAACCTCTAGATGAACAGCTGGGGCACCAGACCAGATATGGCAATAGTACTCAATGCACAGACAAATGGTAGATTTGTAGATGTGCAAGATGGCCTCTGACAAGAAAAACCTTTTGGCACGACACAGTGAACCAACTTTTCTTGCAGTAGATGCAGCTATTGATTCAGTGTAGTTGTTCCACTTCACGTCAGTTGAAAACGTAAAGCCAAGAAGGCACAGTGAGACGCTCTCCTGGAGTCGAGCATCAGCCATGTTGATGGTGGGAAGGGAAGTTTCTCTATAAAAACATGAAAATATCGCCTTGTTGAAATTTATGTCAGTTCCTTTTATCTGTTACAATGACGCCCTGTCTTGATAATTAATCATTTCACTCCAAACAAAGCGGGAATGCCACTAGTACGCAGAGGTTTACAGGCAATGAAAGCGAAAGAGAATGGCAAGACTTAGTCTAGGGAGGATTGAAAAAAATGACAAAAGATGAACCGGGTTCAAGACGGAAGAAAGCGAATGACGTTGCATTTAGATTTTTGAAGATTGTAGTTATCAGGGAAGCAAGAAATCGGAAGGGAGTTGAACAGGTGTGAAGTGCAAGAAAATGTTGGAGTAGAAGTGGCAATTGCATTTAGCTATTTCAACAGTAAAAGGATGGGGCCTATATGCCAATCTAGTAGCACGCTTAAATTAGTTGAGGTACCAGGGAAAAAGCTCATTAGAGTTGTTGTCATGAAAATATTTGTAGAAAAGAACAGAGGGAAGCCATATCACATTGGTGAGAATGTGATTGAAGTTGAGATGCCTGGTCAGGATTGATTGTATTCTGTAACATCTGCAAATCAAAAAAGTTGAGGTAGATAAGCAAAGAACAGAGAAATGTATTTTTTGATTTTATATGAGTTATGCGAGTCAATATTTAATTTATGGAAGCTTTTTGCATACTAATTATGTTGTGTCAGGGTTTCTTCATGTAATAAAATAAGTGCAAGAAGTTAGGGGATTGAGGTTGGCGTGTGACAGTACCCTCACCAATTATTAAGATCACTCCCTAGCACTAGGCATCTAAGGGTAGGTCCTTGCCCAATCTGTACTCAGATGTCTGGAACCACTGTTCATTGTTTTGTTGCAGTATTGTAATGGTAATATTAGCTGGTTCTTTCTAAAGAAACATTTGGCATTCATTGACTAAGCTGCCAGTGTTACCATTGATTGAAATTTATAAAATCTTTCTCTTAAAAAAAAAATTTAAGAAAATGGGTTTAATAGTTTAAAATGCTAAAAACATTGCCTTCAAAAATGGGCATAACTTTTGTTGAGAACGAAAAAGGAAAGAAGTGTTTGGATGGATATCTATATATTAAGGACAAAACAGTGAACAATAAAATTTACTGGAAATGTGAAATGTGCAAAAAAAGGAAATGCTTAGCAAGTGTTTTGTTTTTTTTTAACCACAGTTTTCGAGCAAACTGCCTTTCGAGAAAAACAAATAAGACCTGCTATATAAATGTACTCGTTCTTTAATTTTAACTGTTCAGTTAACAACCATAATGTTGTATTATTTTATCTTATAGTAAATATTTGACACAATGTAGTTTTTTTTTTTTGGGGGGGGGGTAACCACAGGTTTCGAGCAAACTGTCTTTCGAGCAATTGATAGTTCGATAAATTATTTTCGAGCTGTTTACTGCCGAGCAATTGATTTCGTGCAATTTATTAGATCCGCATCATAACAGTTGCCATGAAAATATTTGTAGAAAAGACAGAAGGAAGCCATGTTACGTTGGTGGGAAAGTGACTGAAGCCGAGATGCCTGGTCAGGATCGGTTATATTCTTTGAATTTTGTCAAGGATCTCCAGATGTACTTCAGGCGAACCAAACCAGATACGGCAACAGTACATTCAATGCACAGACGAACAGTAACATTTGTAAATGTGCAAGATGGATTCTGACGAGTCCGAACAATGTTGAATACAATTATGAAGAATTTATATTGGAGTCATTTTCTGAGTGTTCCCAGACTCCAAAATAACCTTGAGGTCATATTTTTGCTAAAACTAACAGCATAAATAACTTAGAAATGGCACGTAGTTTTAAGGTTGTTCTGTAAGCGGATTTTAATGCCTTCAAGGAAATCTATGACTAAAAAATGCTTGAGGTTAAGCAGTCAAGTGGAATGCCGTATTTGATGCAGTCCTCACCAGCCACAACTGACGACAACCCTCGATCGACGTCCAGGAAAACAAACACAGAAATTTGGGGGTGTGCGTCGTCACGTCACAAATCTCGTAACCCAGGAGGGACGATATGCAGCTATAGTAGCGTGTCTAGGGCTGTTAGCCTGGCGGAGCTCATCCCTCTTCAAGCTGGTCACCAGCCAAGGCTAGAGTACCCAGTCTTCTCTGCTATTAACTCTTACCGAGAGGGAGATGAAAGATAGATTTATATACATTTCCACTTATATTTTTGCTAATAGGACGCAGCAGCTTTGACTAGAGTTTGAACACGGTACGCTAAATCCAACTTTCTGCCTCGTTAATCACAACGCTACCTGCCCATCTTCTTGGGGACTTAAGAGTGTTAAAAACGAAACAAAAAAATTACCACAAATGATAATTGCTCTTTCTAAAAGCGGGGAAAATTTACTAATAGAGGTCTTTTGTTGAAGGAAAGAGACTTTTGCTGAAGAAAAAAGGCGTAAAATATTTCTAATGAGAGGTCTTTTGCTGAAGGAAAGGAGCATAAAATATTTCTTATGGGAGGTCTTTTGCTGAAGGAAAGAGGCATAAAATATTTTTAATCAGAGGTTTTTTGCTGAAGGAAGAGGGTTTTGCTGAAGGAAAGAGGTGTAAAATATTTTTAATGAGAGGTCTTTTGTTGAAGGAAAGAGGCTTTTGCTGAAAGAAAAAGGCGTAAAATATTTCTAATGAGAGGTCTTTTGCTGAAGGAAAGAGGTGTGAAATATTTCTAATGAAGTTTTTTGCTGAATGAAAGAGGCTTTTGCTGACGGAAAGAGGCGTAAAATATTTCTAATCAGGTCTTTTGTTGAAGGAAAGAGGTTTTACTGTAGGAAAGAGGTGTAAAATATTTCTAATGAGAGGTCTTTTGTTGAAGGAAAGGGGCTTTTGCTGAATGAAAGAGGCGTAAAATATTTCTAAGGAGATGTCTTTTGCTGAAGGAAGGAGGCTTTTGATGAAGGAATGATGTGTAAAATATTTCTAATGAAAGATCTTTTGTTGAAGAAAAGATGCTTTTGCTGAACGAAAGAGGTGTAAAATATTTCTAATGAGTTCTTTTGCTGACGGAAAGAAACTTTTGCTGAAGGAAAGAGGCGTAAAATATTTCTAATGAGTGGTCGTTTGTTGGATGAAAGAGGCTTTTGCTGACAGAAAGAGGCTTTTGCTGAAGAAAAGAGGTGTAAAATATTTCTAATGAAAAGTACAGGTACCCCCAATTTAAATTGGAGGTATCTGTACTTTTCATTAGAAATATTTTTCTATCGATATCATCTCTTTTGTGCCCTGAAATCAGAAAGAAATCATCACTTGGTGTCTACGAAAATTGGTTGATGTCGATTTAAAGTTAAATATTATGCCGGTTTTTGACGTTAAAAAATAGGTCAAAAACCGACATTATTTTTGCACCAACCTAATATTATTTGATTGATATTTTTCTCATCTAAAATCTATCTTCGTAAAAACTAACAACCTATTACGTCATCTGTAACCATTTCCCCATGACGAAATATTCAGGTTATGTCTCAAGGTGACTAAGTTAAACGCAATAGACCGTGTCTGTTAACGTAATATGTCTTCCCAAACAAAAAAAACAGTCATTGTGCCACGTGTTTTCAAGAACACGTGCCACAGTGGATAAAGAGTAAAGAATATAAAAAAATAAAAACTACCCGGCTAAGGCCGTGGAGAACTTGGAGAGGGGAATTAACAGGAGATAACTGATAACTGACATCCATTAAACATGACACGTGGAACTAGACCAGTCTACCCCAGAGGGCGAAATAAAGGGTTCAGTTCGACATTCCAACCACCCGAAGAAGGTTGGAGCATACAACTACCGAAACGTTTTAATAAATATGGCGACAAAGATGAGAACAATAGTCCGAATAATGTAAATAGTCTACATAATACCTCATCTCAGAAACATAGGCAGATATATATATATTATATATATATATATATATGTGTGTGTGTGTGTGCGTGAATATATATGTGTGTGTGTGTGTATGTGAATATATATATATATATGTGTGTGTGTTGTTCTTATTGGAAAGTGCTCACTATCAGTGATAGATCTAACATACTTAGTTGTATTGATATAAGTTTGTGACCCTGGGTTTCACGGCCTTGCAATCGTCATATATATATATATATATATATATATATATATATATATATATATATATAAGAATTTGCGGGTTTTTATTTATTAACCTAACAGATTTTATTACTTAGACGTTATTTTTTAGTTGATATCCATATTTAAGGAGACGTTTCGTTTATTTATTAAACTGTATATTTATTTATTTTCGTCTACTGGGTTGAATATTTAATAAATCTTATTAAATGAAAAATATGCGACAGGGGAAACCGCCATTAGACTCGACGTGCCTCGTCGACGAAGTGCATCGTCAATCAATAGTGCCTTATAAATGCAAATCTTTCTCGGAGTTTCGAGGCATTCATATCTGCTCAGTTTCATATCCTAACGCATATTTTTCATTAATAAAACTTCCCTTCGTTTGTTGAAAGGAAGCCTAATTCAATTCGCACAATTGAACTTGCATGTTAATTAAGACCCTTTCCCGCCTTCCGTCCGCATGGCTGATGCTAACCTCCATGATAGTGACTCATTGTGCTTTCTTGGGTTTACATTCTTCGCTGGCATGAAGTGGAAAGATTATATTGAATCCATTGCTATGTATGCTGCTTAGAAAATTGTTTCAGAGAGACGTGCTAGGAAATTTTTCTTACAAAAATCTATCTTACTTATAAGTCTACCATTCATCCATGCTTTGAATATTGTCACATACGATCCAGTGGACCTGCTATACATTTAGAGATTCTTGATAAAAACCAAAGAAGAATCAGCAATATTAATGCTCCTAGCCTGGCATCTCAGTCACAGTGAGTTTCCCACCGCAGTAATGTAGCTTCCCTGTGTCTTTTCTATAAAAACTTTCATAATTGTTTGGGTGAGCTCTTCGCTATGGTACCTCGACTTTACTAATTTAAGAGCAGTACTAGATTAGCAATTAGGTCTCATCAATTTGCATTTAAAGTGGCTAGTGTAACCGTAAGTTCTATGCTAGCAATTTCTTTTTTCGCACTTCTCAATTGTGGAACCCTCTTTCGGCTCCATGCTTTCCCCCAAAATTTGATTTTCGAAAATTTAAAAGCTATGTCAATCGTTATCTTCCATGTTCTCAATCCTTGTTCTTTTATTGTCCTCCCTCCGCAATAGTAGTTTTTTTTTTTTTGGGGGGGGGGTCATATTTTCTCGGCTGATATGAAAGATTATATTGAATCTTTTGCTAGGTCTGCTGCTCAGAAAGTTGGCTCCTTATGTCGTACTACACTATTTTTCTATCCAGAATCTATCTTACATATTTATAAGTCTACTATTCGTCCATGCACAGAATATTGCTGCCACATCTGGTCCGGTATTCCTGCTGGTTGTATCTAGACATTTTGAATTTAAGCGCAGTACTAGACTAGCAGGGAGATCTCATCGGTTTACAGTTGAGCTGGCAAGATGTAATCGTACCTTCTATGCTAATAAGTCTACCATTCGTCCATGCTTTGAATATTGCAGCCACATCTGGCCCAGTATTCCTGCTGTATATCTAAAGATACTTAATAAAATCCAAAGAAGAATCAGCAATATTATTGGTCCTGATCTGGCAACTCGACTTCAGTCACTTGTCCACCGCTGTAAAATTATCTCTGTGTGCCTTTTCTATAAATACTTCCATGCTGCATATCTAAAGATACTTAATAAAATCCAAAGAAGAATCAGCAATATTATTGGTCCTGATCTGGCAACTCGACTTCAGTCACTTGTCCACTGCCGTAAGATTATCTCCGTGTGCCTTTTCTATAAATACTTCCATGCTGCATATCTAAAGATACTTAATAAAATCCAAAGAAATAACAATATTAATTATTTATACCGTCGTAAATATCGAAAACAATAAATTAAAGTGTCTCACCTGCTGTGTCCACAATTTGTAAATGGATCTTTTTCTGGTTCTTCTCCAAGACTTTTCTTCTCGGAAGATTTTGTTCCTGATAAGAATCATCCAATTGTTGCATTGTCTTTTCATCCTTTAAGTACTCATTAACGAGGGTTGATTTACCGGTGGCAGCATCCCCAACTACGATTAACCTTATTTGGTAATCGTACTTGACGCCGTTTGACTGTTTTGCTGTCTTGCAGGTCAGGTAACGACCTGTAGATACCTGATGATAATAGCCCGTTTGAGACATCGTAGATTCGTGGCAGGTCCTCAACAAACGGCTCAGATCTAAAGAAAAACAAAAATATGACATTATTTACCTTATTCGGACTATTGTCTTCATCTTTGTCGCCATATTTATTACAATGTTTCGGCCCTTTAGTATCTGTCCATATTTCTGAGATGAGGTATTATGTACACTATTTACATTATTCGGACTATTGTCCTCATCTTTGTCGCTATATTTATTACAACGTTTCGGCCCTTTAGTATCTGTCTATATTTCTGAGATGAGGTAATATGTAAACTATTTACATTATTCGGACTATTGTCCTCATCTTTGTCGCCATATTTATTACAACGTTTCGGCCCTTTAGTATCTGTAAATATTTCTGAGATGAGGTATTATGTACATTATTCGGACTATTGTCCTCACCTTTGTCGCCATATTTATTACAACGTTTCGGCCGTTGTACGCTCCGGCTTTCTTCAGGTGGTTGGAATGTCGAAGTGAACCCTTTATTTTGCTCACTGGGATAGACTGTTCTAGTTCCACGTGTCATGTTTAATAGATGCCAGTTATCAGTTATCTCCTCTGAAAGTTCTCCACTGCCTTAACCGGGTATTGAACTCATACTCTTTGGGTCCTAACTGGATTTAACTAACGCCTTTATCCACGTGTCATGTGTCCTTAATCCTTACACTTCATTGCATGATTGTTTTGTATATTATATTTCAATATATATTTATTTGTTGATCCACAAGTGGAGTTTCGTTGCGTTTTTTTTTTCTTGAATCGTTAAATGTATAATAGATTTATGTGTTAAGAACACGCATCACAATTTTCTTAAAATTGTTCAGCACAAATGTTCAACGATGCGATAGTGGAATTTCCACAGGTATTTTGTTTTCGTGGAAATCGTCTGATGTGTATTTATTGGATCATTAAACATTTTCACCGGAACTTCTAGTATTTATTTTTATACACACTTTCTCCGTCCGTGAATTTCGACCAAAACATCTTATCTAAAAAAAAAAAAAAACAAAAAAAAAAAACAAAACAAAAAAAAACAAAAAAAAAAAGAAAACCAAAAAAAAAAAACATTAAGAGCCATTTCAATCAGAACATTGAAAATCGAGGCCAAATTCACACAAAGAATATCTTATCTGAATTGAAGTTTAGAACTGAAATTTAGGACGTTCAGAGTTTGTTTTTATTTTTAGCACAAAATTTATAACCATTACAAAGCCCAGAGTAGTGCAATATTTCAAACATGTCATTGTAGTGAAATTTTAAATATGTTTCAACCGAACATTACAATTTAAGACATAAATACACATAAAAGCATCTCGTATCTATTTAAACAGAGTCAGTTGCTCAAGGAGGTACGAGTTAGTTTTTTTTTGTTTTTTTTTTATAACATGAAGCTTATAAATTTTATAGCCTTGGAAGTCGCAAAGAGCTTTCGTTCTTTGCGAGTTGTTCAGGCCGCCTGACGATTTCGTCTAGCATGAAACAGTTTGTCGACTGAGTGTTGACTTCAATGTTCACTTTTATATTTATATTTACATACGTTCTATCTCTGATATTGAGCACTTTATCCCATATAGCACACCTTAAAACTATATTTCTTCATATATATATATGATCCCAGTATCACTTTGGTGGCATACTGCTCTCAACCAGTAATAATAATTTTTAATAAAAAATACTTTCTCAGTGAAATTAGATAAAATAAAATCGTTATAAAATATGACAAAAATAAAATAAAATACATTTCTGAATTTGAAAACAATGTGGCACCTTAAAACCAGAGAAAAATAAAATTAAAAACAAAAAAATAATTAGAGCTGCGTTTACGATTAAAAATAAGTAAAAAAAAAAAAAAAAAAAAAAAAGAACAGCTAAGAACATCACCCCCATCTCTGCTCATCTACTCAAGAGACCATTATCTATGTAAATGAAATTGAAACACTGTAAGTATCACTTAGCATCAAACGAGGTGCATATATTTCCCTTGTCACCTCGCGGTGGTGTAATGGTTAGCAAGCTTGTCTCACTAGAACAATTACGACTGAGTAGCGAGTTCAATCCTTACTGGGTGTCGCTTACTTTCGGCCTTGTGCCACATCTAAACTACGCTTGGAAAATCACTACTTTTCCCTTGCCAGAGCCGGCCCGAAACCTCCGATCGACGAGGGAAAGCTTGATTGGAACCCCCAAAGCAGTGCTTTGTAACCCTCGCTACCTTCAACATTTGCTTTATTTCTATCTATTTATAAACATTAAAAAGTAAACTAAAAAAACAGATGCACAACTGACTATCGAAGGAGCAAAAATCTTTGCGGATTTTGGGGTCTTTTTTTTTTTCCGCCTAATTTCGTGAATTTGTTTTGCTCATGCTAAATAAATCTTAAAAAAAAAAAAAAAAAAAAAAAAAAACACGGCCCTGTACCTTGCCTTTCGACAAGCTTCGGATAATGACCCGATAAGCAATTGCACTGGTCAGAAAACAGAAGAAGGTAAAAAATTAATAAGCATTTTTAATCGAACTTTTCTAAAACTGAAACAAGCACAAGACCGGATCTTTTTTTCCGAGAAGCCAGAGGGGAAAAAATAAAGGAAAAAAAAAAAAAAAAGAAAAAAGAAATTAGAATAATGATAGAAGAATCAATTTCTTTTTTTTTGTAGGATTTTTTGTTCGAAATAAAATAAACAAATTAATAAATAAAAAAAAAATCATGAAATCTTTCTAAAACTGTAACAAAACACAAGGTTTTTTTTTTTCTTCTTTTTCAAAAAAAGCCGGAGAAAAAATATAAAGTAATTTAAAAATAATAAAAAAAAGAACAAAGGAAAAAAAATTAAATAAAGAAAAATCGATACATTTTTTTTTAAAATAAAAAGTGAATTAAATTAATGATAATTTTTGATCGAACCTTTCTAAAGGTGAAAAAAAAAATAGTGAGGATTTTTTTTTAGAAAAAGCTGGAGAGAAAAAAAAAATTATAAAAAATGAGCAAAAAAGATATAGGGAAAGAAAAATCGATTTAGAAATATTTCTGAAGAACCAGTTCAAAATTAAAAATTAAATAAAAAAAAAAATATATATAATTTCGAAATTAATGTAGGCTTTTTTTCTTTTTAATGACATGACATTTCAACCTTACAAAGTGCAACAAAGAAATATGAGAAAGAAACCAACCTTATAATCACGCTAAGTAAATTCAAACGCCGACAACCGGAGAAATTCTTCTCTGTGAGCGAACAAGATTTGAATCGTTGCGTTTCTTAAACAGCCACTCTCAATGTGACAAATGGAAGTTTTGTTTTTCTTTTCTTTTCTTTCTCCCACACGCGTACTTTTCTTTTTCTTTTTCAAAGTTTCTCTTTGTATAATCCAATCAGAACAACACAAAGATCAATGTCCGTTCCATTTTCCTCCTTCCACCTTTTTGTGCTTGTTGCTTCTGCTTTGTTTGCGTATGTATCTGTATTAGTGCGCGCACATTTTTAAGTTTATACGGGCATTGGAGAAGAATAATTTCACCCTTTGTAAAAGGCTAAAAATAATTTTTTTTAAAATGTGTAACTGTAGTAGGTAAAAAAAAACACCCAAAAATAACAAAACGAAAGATGAAACACTTTTCAAATCCAACAAAAAAAAAATGTTCACAATGTGGAACAATTTAAAAACATTAACATTAAGGCCTCGGACTTTCTAAAAAGAAAACGAAAAACATTTTCGTTGAATTTAAATTTCGGTTCTGTGAGAAAGATAATGATCTAAAAAGATAATAATAACAAAACTCAACGTTTTAGTCATTTTTAAAGTGTTTAAAGAAGGCGTACGGAACACCGGCAGTGCCATAATCAAGAATTTGTTATTTATATTCAAACATACATTTTCTTTAACCTAACCAATAGTTTACGAATATCAATTTTTTATATTCTATACGCTTTTATTAAACTTAGTATAGTGAATAATTTTATTTTTTATACTGACTGAACGAGAGATATTAAATTATCATAATACTCCTCAGATAGTCAGTTAACGAGAGATATCAGAATTATTTTCTTTTTGTACATCCATACAAAAAATAATCTAACAGTTGTTAAAACTAAAAGGAAAAAATAAAATAAAATTCTTTTTAAAAAGGCCCACGCTCGAAAAGAACATTAAACTTTGCATTTTTTTAAATTTTAAACAAGATCTTTATATAATAAATGAAATTCTTGACGAACAGCAACTGGATGAATTTCAAAATTGCACTGAAAAATTATAAGTAATTTGAAAATAAATAAATATTAAGCTTATTTCTTTTCTGTCGAATCTGAAAGAAAATAATGCGATTGATTAAATTATACAAGCACCAATTCTCAAAAAAATTTTTTTTTTTTAGTTTTGTTGAATTGTTTTTGGCAAGATGCGGACCGAATTTTCCGTATGTCCACACTCGATATTGCATGATTTTTTACTGAAATAATGTCCTCAGGGATTTCTTTTTATATAACTGTAAAAATCTGGACGAACACCGACCACTTTAAAAAATATACATGCGATATCAAAAAGGGTGGGTGAAACTTACCTCCCAAAAACATTTCCCCAGAGACTTTTTATTTTTTTTTATAAAATAAAATTTGTAGTAAAATATGCATTTATAAATAAATCATTTCTGAAAATTTCGTTTGAATCGAATAATACCCTAATTTTTGGCAAATATTTTAAAACGGGAGGGGTCGATTTGTTTGATTTCATTTCGGAAAAACTTTTTTTTTTGTTCTTAAGCTTTTCACCCCAAAGCAAGTCGGAAGTGCCATTAGCACACAAGAGGTTACAGAGACCGGGAGCAAGAGTAAAAAGGCGTGAAAGACGAAAGGATGAAGAGAACGACGGTGAATAGATCAAGGCATCTGGAGATGTCGATTGACATTACATTTGAATAGTTAAAGATTGTACCTATCAGGGGAGCAAGTAAGAAGAAGGGAGTTTCACAGATGGGAAGTGCGAGACATGAAGCTATTGGAGTAGAAGAGACGGCCACATTTAACCGTTTCGACAGTGAAAGGTTGGGACCGAGATGCCAGCCTAGTGGCACGTTTAAATTCATGCAGTCGGGGAACTAGCGAAAGTAGCTCGTCGGGGCAGTTACTGTGAAAAGACAGAGGGGGGCGACGGCACGTCTGTGAGAAAGTGACTGTAAACAAGATGCCAGATCAGGGCCAACCACATTGCATATCCATCTCTGGATTTTGTTGAGGACCTTAAGACGAACAGCGGGGTTCCAGACCATATATGACAGCAGTATTCCATGCAAGGGCCGTCCTGAATATGACGATAAACTACATCTGCGTCCTGGGCAAGACGATAAACTACGTCCAGCAGCAAGACCTCTGATCAGGAGGTTTTGAGGAACGTGGAACCACCTCTTAATTCCTGGTGTTCCCAGGTCCACCCTGACCCAGGGTGGTAGCACCTGTTAGGATCCCAGCTATGGGCAAATAGTTAAACCCCAAACTGGAGTCAAAACACTATAAAAGTGTAATAATAGGTTTTAATACCAGAAATACTTTTGAAAAAATATTACCAGCAATACATTTTTGAAGAAAAAAATATTACCAGCAATACATTTTTGAAAAAAAAATATTACCAGCAATACATTTTTGAAAAAAATATTACCAACAATAAAAATATTACCAGAAATACATTTTTGAACAAAAGATATTACCAACGATAAAAATTTTGTCGGCATTAAATAACCCATTAAGGTGTTGATATACCGTATAACAAAAAATAAAAAACAAAAAAAAAAAACAAATCAATCCATTCGAGGGTGAATGGTTGATTTATAGATTTGAAGGATGGACTCGGGTAAAAACTTTCTTCAAAATTATCATTGTTATTTTCAAAAGCTTGACCTTTTAGTTTTGGGCCGGAAGAGTTAGCTTAAAAGTCCGTACGGAGCGCGGCTTTTATGCTAATATATATATATATATGTGTGTGCATCAAAAACACTAAAACAAGGTAAAATGACCATATAAACATATGTCCAAAAGCCATCGTTGTATCTTAACACAACAACTCGTAACAAATGTTCAAAATATCGTCTGCTTGCTTCTACACACGCATGCACCTGTCGGATCATTGACTGGCGGATCCTTTCAAATATTCCCACACGGTGTCGCTGTTATTTCGTTGTTATAGAAGAATAAAGTATGTTCAATTATTAGCGTCGACATATGCTCCTAACATAAAACAAGACATCGCAATACAATAGCATATTTCAGTAATGAAACTTATAAATTAATATAACACTCAAATGAAGCATATTTCTATAAAGAAACTTATAAGCATGACAAAGCTCGGATTATCCCATAATTAAACATGTTTCAAGAGTAAGGCTTATAAACACGAAAAGGCTCAGAGTAGTCCAAAAATGAAGCAGTGGGAGAAAGAAGGAAATTCCACGGGTATTTTGTATTCGTGAAAATTGCATAGAATGTATTCAATCGTTAAAATAAAAATCAGAAAATTAAAATGGGAAAACCGTGAAATTTTCACAGGCCATTCCTTCTAGTTTTTAATAACACGTTTTTTCCAAGGCGTCATTTCGCTAAATATCGACCAAAATTTCTTTGGTATGTCCTTAAAAGAAAGTAAAATAAATATGAAATTAAAACATACTATTTAAAATGATGATTAACTTTTGCAAAAATAATGGAAAATCCGATTTGTACATTCCAGGGTCATTCGATTGAGAAATTCAAAAAGTACTGACTGGAAATAAAGGCGAAAATACACAGAAAAGGTTGTCGAATCTATTTAAATTTTTAGTCAGTTGCTCAAGGGCGTACGCCTTTCAGAATTGTTTATTGGTGTTTTTAACATGAAAAATTATGCGCATGCGTGGGTACAGGATAGTTCAAAAGCTGACGTCTTTTCATTGAGTCGAATAATAAAAAAAAAATGTGTAATTAACAAACATAATCGGCCAAAGAAAACTAGACTTTCCGGAGTGACGATCTTACCCGGTTTTGTCTTTTGTTCCGCTTCGCTCATTATGTTCCCTCATTATCTTTGTTCAAAAAACTACTGTTAAGTAAATAAATAGCTACATATATATATATATATATATATATATATATATATATATATATATATATATATATATATATATATATATATATATAGGCAGCCATCCTTCTTTCATGCACATTTCACTGAAAACGACAGACAAGGTGCTTTTATTTAGTTTTTTATACAATTTCTCATGCGATCTAATATTTTTTTCTTTTCGGATGATAAATTATATCAAAGCTGTCCAAATGTTCTTTTTATCCGAGCGCTTTCGGATATACATTTAGCCATTTTCAAGGATTAAATATTTTAACTGTTAATAATAAGAAATAATTTGTTGTATGTATGTTTATTAAAAATGTTTCCATTTTTTCAAAACACAGTCAAGATATTATGTCCATGTTCAAAGTCAATATTATTAAGCCTTGTTTTTTTTGTTTTTATTAATAAGGCTTTCATTATTTTTAACCTTTTTTGCATAATATCTTTATATATACACATATATATGTGCGTGTGGGGGGGCGGAGTGTCGTTTTGGTTACCTTGTGGCATACTGTATTTGGCTCTTCCAAAAAATGTGGTTGGTTCTGCACAATCCTTCGCCACTAGAATCAAATGATATTTGCGGGTAGTCGGGCTGTTGTTTCTAAGAACTGAGGTGCTTGACCCTCATACATCGACCATGGTGAGTTTCGAACCCGGGTCTTATGGTCAGAAAGCGAACGTTCTAACTACTAGGCCAATAGCGATGGATAAGTTGCTGTCTAAATTACGCAAAAATTAAAATAACACTGACATCTCATTTTAACATATATTTTTACCAAAATTACACAAAAATATCTTGAAATACTAAATTTATTTCATAAGATCGTCATTGGCTTCAAACACGGCCTGCAGACGACTTCGGAATCTCCTGCAACTCTTCTGGACGGCATCCTTGTTTAAGTTGGTGAATACTATCATCGCCTTCAGTTCATCTTTGGTGTTACAAGGAGTTTTGTTGGTCTCTCGCTCAGCTGAGCCCAACACATAAAAATCTAGAGGGTTTCAGTCTGGGGAGGTTAGATGACCAGATGTAAGCTGTGATGTGGTCGCAGAAATTGTCTGACAGCAATGACTGAGTTCTCCTGCTTGTCTGGCCAGGTACAGAGTCCTGTTGCCAGGCATAGGGTCTTCTATAAGCCACCCTCTTGACCCAGGGGCCACACTACCTCCTCAAGACATTGATGTAGATCTCCAGATTGAGTGTGAGGCCCTCACAAACACGTTCAGGAGTTCTTTTCTTATCAGAACGATCAGTGTGAGTTTTCTGAGCTGCCGTACCTTCGTAATCACCATTAGAATCATCCGACTCTTTTCGAATCCTCTCCACTGTCCTCAGATTGACACCCAAACACTCTAAAATGTTCGTATTGGAGCTTCCGGTGCGAATGCCAAGCAGTACAGTATGCCATTTCCAAATTTCTGGCTGAGTGAATTGCGCTATGAAGCTCTTTTTCTCACAGACGACTTTTTTTTTTTTTTTAGCTCAGTGGCATATCATCCTCTCTGGGTTATTTAATCGTATTATTAATCTTGACCTCTTCATGTTACCAGCATAACCTACAACTCTACACGGTAACCCTCTACCTTGAGTGGCTCTTATATTTACCATTGAATTTAACGATCGTAGATGACCTGTGATTTAATAAGGAACAGTCCTGAAAATCTAAGTTATTCGTAATTGACATATCATATTCATTCTTAGTATTTTAAACCGCGCATGCGCCACGACGCATGCGAGAGAGAGAGAAAAAGAGAGAGAGAGATTTTCAGTGTGTGATGCATGTTCAAAAGAAAGAAAAAATTCCTTGTGTTTGAGAGAGAGACATTGAGAGAGATTGTGTGTGTGTGTGTGTGTGTGTGTGTGTGTATGTGTGTGTGTGTGTGCAACAAAGAAAGAGAGAACTTTTGTGCGTGCGTGTTTGTGTGTGTGTGTGTGTTTAAGAGAGGGTATGATATTTTCTCGTCTATGAGCGTATGTAAGAAAGAGTGCTTTCCTTTGCATGTCTATGTGCGAGAAAGAGTTTTCACTTTTCAGATATCTGCGTGTGTTTGAGAGAGAGAGAGAGAGAGATTTTGTTCGCGTAATGAGAGAGACAGCATCTGCATGTGTATATGAGAGACAGAGATTCTTTGTGCGTCTGTAAGAGAGAGCGTTTGCATATGTGTGTTCGTATGTATAAAAAAACAATACTTTTGAGTTTTGAATCTGTGTGTGTCTGTGTGTGTGAAAGAGATAGAGAGAGAGAGGGGGGTGTGCGTGTGAAGGGGCCGTTTGCAAACGTGAGAAACAAAACACTTTTCCTTGTGTGTGTATGTGTGTGAGTCTGAGAGAGAGAGAGAGAGAGAGAGAGAGAGAGAAAGACATCTTTTGCATATGTAACAGAATGCTTTTTTCTTTGCGTGTATGAAAATGAGAACTTGTTTTTGTTGTGTGTATGCGATAGAGAGAGAGAGAGAGAGAGAGAGAGAGATGTTGCTATTGCGTCTGTCTGTGAACAGACTGTTGTTTAAAAACTAAAATTATTACGCAGCATAAATGAAATCTATTTCAATTTCAGTATGACTTACGGTATAATAATTTTTCAAAATCCCTAAAAATAATGTTAATTAATTAATTTCTATTTATTTATTTTGAGAATAAGAAACAGAAATATATATTCTTCCGCAAATTTCATTTGGCAATAATTCTCACCAAATCGGTCGCGTTCAATTCATTTGAAACGCAAAAAGGAATTAAAAAAAAAAAAAGAAATGCAAAAATAAGAAAATAAACGGCTTTCTACTTTCTGAGATTTAACAATTATTATGCCAACTTTTTTATTATTATTATTATTAAATTGCTTTTAAATTCATTTTTTTTTTCTCTTAGGATTTAATTTTAATATTTGAGCGATAAATTATTTTATTTTTATTATGTGAATACACTGAATAGTTTCATCAGTTTTTGAAATTTTTAACAAAAAAATTAGTGTTTATTTTTATATTAATATATAAACACTAGACATTATAAAAAGATTTTAATTTTTACAAAATAATTATATTTTTCGAATAAAAATCAGTTTCGACACTTGTGTAGCGCATTTCAAATATTTAAACTCCCGACATGCAATTCGAGTAGCAGACGCCGTCATTTCAATTTCTTTTGTGCATCGCATGGACATTTGCTTATAATCAAAGGTAATGAATTTAGTTTACGTTCTTCCACAAACATAAAGCTTTTAAAAGACTACTTAAGTATTTTCCAGTAAAGTAATTTTAGTTACTAATCTTTGCAAAGGGGAATATATTCCATCTTTTTCCTCGTCTCCGAAACTGAAAACTTTAAAGAAAAGAAACTAGTGGGGCATAACGGATCGATTTACTCTTGACTGTTTTAAAAGAATTTATTTTTCATTTTAATCTAATGATGAGGAAATTTTTTTTAAATTTACACAGATTTTCACTACAGGAATATTTTTTAATGTTCAATTATTTATTCAAATACGAATTTAGAATTTAAAGCCCCCCCCCACCACCACCACAACAACAACAACAAAAAATTAGATGAATATATTTATATTTATATGTCTATATATATATAGATGTATATATTTTATATATATTTTACTTAAATAGTTTTACTTAAATAAAATTTTTATATTTGTCTGTTGTATTATGTATGTGCATATAAATATAAGTATACACAAATATATATATAAATATATACAAATAGATTTTAGTATATACATAGATACATATGCATGCACATACATAAGAGAGATCAGAACAGATTGAAATAGATAGATAGAAAGATAGATAGATAGATAGATAGATAGATAGATAGATAGATAGATAGATAAAAATGGACTGAGATAGATAGATAGATAGATAGATAGATAGATAGATAGATAGATAGATAGATAGATAAAAATGGACTGAAATAGATAGATAGATAGATAG
>OZ010596.1:90604369-90684369 GCA_963932145.1 Acanthosepion lycidas
TGTTGCACATGAAACTTAGAATTGTGCTACCAGTAAGGAAAAATCTATATTTATTATTAATATCTATCTATCTATCTATCTATCTATCTATCTATCTATATATATATATATATATATATATATATATATATATTAGTGATAATAGGACAAAGTGAAAAAAGCCTTTTAATGATGTATTTTGCAGACAAAGTTGAAATTGTGGTCAGATGTATTATGGTGAACTGCCAGTGCATTTTAGAGTGCTTTTATGCAGCATAACAACACCTTAAATGCACTGGTGTTCACCGAAATACATCTGTGCACAATTTTGACTTAATAAATACTAGTCTAATCAGGAGAAAAAAGGAGAAAATGCATTGAAAGTGCACTAATCTTACAATTCTCAACAATAAACCCTAAGACCAGGACCATGCATAGTATCAATGATCATCACAAATCAATAATAGCACAGTGCAGTACAGTTCAACATTTCTAATCCACCACTCCATGGTCTAATTATGGTTACTATGTGGG
This sequence comes from Acanthosepion lycidas, assembly GCA_963932145.1. NCBI lineage: Eukaryota > Metazoa > Mollusca > Cephalopoda > Sepiida > Sepiidae > Acanthosepion > Acanthosepion lycidas. The sequence continues at coordinate 90,604,883 of OZ010596.1, forward strand.
GGAAAATAGTGTATTGTCAGTGAAAACTTGCTCAATCCATTGGTGTTATTGTGCTCCCTGTATCTGTTGAAGTCCCATGGAAATATCTAGCTACCCATTCAGTATGGATTTGGGCTCTCACTTGTGGAACTCTCTTCTGGTTTCTTGCTTCCCATTCAACTTTGATCTTCAAAAATTTAAATGCAATATCAATCGTTATCTTCTATCTTCATACTAGACAATTTTGATCACCAGAATCTGTCTTACATATTCATAAGTCTCCCATTCACCCTTGCTTTGAATATTCCTGCCACATCTGGTCTGGTGCTCCTCTTATATATTTAAAGATTCTTGATAAAGTCCAAAGAAGAATCTGCATCTTGATTTCAGTCCGTTTCCTTCTGCCATAACATAGCTTTCCTGTGCCTTTTCTATAAATACTTTCATGGTAATTGTTCAGATGAACTTTCTGCTGTGGTACCTAGACTTTATGAATTTGAGTGCAGTACTAGATTGGTGGCAAGGTCTTATCATTTTACAGTTGAATTGGTTAAATATAACTGTAAGTTTTGAATTGGTTAAATATAACTAAGTTTTATTCTAAAAGTTCATTCTGTTGCACTTCTCGCATGTGGAACTCTCTTCCGGTTTTTTGCTTCCCAGTCAACTTTGATCTTCAAAAATTTAAATGCAATGTCAATCGTTATCTTCTTGTTCTTTATTGTCCTCTCTCATTAACAGAAGTTTTTCTCATATTCTCTAACACTCAGAAATTCCTAGGAGATCATGGCTCTCTACATCTTCCTCTTACGTTTAATATGTGTAAACTGTGCGCTAGAATGATTGTTCTTGGGGAAAGAGAGTGGTGAGATTTCTCGTTGCCTTCTCCACACTTTTGAATTTACAATTGTCGTTTTCCTTAATAGTTTTTCTCATATTCACTAACACTCAGTGACATTTTTCCTTCTTAGTGTTTTCATTCCCTTCCTTGGGGTGAAATTATTAAAAAAAAAAAAAAAAAAAAAAAAAAAAAATTAGCAAGAAAGTTGTATATTAGGTTGGTGCAAAAATAATGACGTAATAATGTCGTTTTTTGACGTATTTTTAACGTCAAAAAACGACATTATTACGTCATTATTTTTGCACCAAAGTAATAGAATAGTCCCAAGTAATATATTATTAGGTTGGTGCAAAAATAATGTCGTTTTCTCACATGCGAGAAAACGACATTATTTTTGCACCAACCTAATGAAATATAGAAAAAGCTATAGAATAATTGAAATTTTGTTAATTTGACATCATTTGTATTATTTCACACAGAATCCATAATGAAGCGGCTAAAACTAAAATCACCTGAAGACTATCAAGTGATGCCGAAAATGTTGAGGTCATCTTCCAAGAAAGGTCATCAAATGAATCCGGATAGCAACAATTCCGCAGTGGACGCCCCTACATCGCCCCCTCCAAGAGTCAGTTGTGAAGATACCATGAAAATAAACCTCTCTTCTGCCTCTTTATATCCCACAAAGGACCTTTCTTTAGATCCAAACAGTCAAAAGTTTGAAGCGCATGATGAATCTAAGAGAAACTCGCACGGCTTTCCCCACAAAAATAATGACAGTGAAATACCCTGGAAGCAGGTTAATGTGAAGCATGAAGATATCTGTCCTGCGGTGACCAGGAAAAAACACCCAAAGCTTTCTTATCTGGAATCAAGCAAAGAAGAATGGCAGAAACCAGAGGTGATGTCCGTCGAACAAAATTTCAGCGTTGAAACTAACTGTAACAACAATGGCTCAAACAGTTCGACAATGATAATTAAACAAGGGCATGATCTTATACCACCTCTTCAATCAGTGTCAATAAAGAAATCTCATAGTAATCCTTCATTCGGTAATTCTGATATGTATCCAGACAGTTCTTTAGTTCTTGATTCTAACGTATCAGAGGTTCCAAATCGGCCATTCACAAGTGCAGACTACATCAAATCTAGCACGGAAAAGAGTTCTCTCTACCAGCAAAACAATAACGCACTTCATACCTCTTGGACGAATGATGGCAAACTACAGGAAACCAATTCCAAGAAGCTAGAATCGCTTTCTATTCAAACCCAAGAGGAGCCCAACCAACACCTGAGTCAAACATCAACAGGAAATCAAGAAACTGCTGTTAGCATGAATCCAAATTTGGAGGTGCCCAACCACATGCACGAGGATTCATGCTTGAATTTATTACTCTCCGAGGACCACGAGCATAACATCGCACATCATGTGGAGGCAGCAGGGGAAACTCTCACTGAATTAGTCCCAAGTTCTCATCCTATACGAAACTCCTTACTCCCGATACCAACTCTCCCTTCCCAAAACTACAACTATTTTGCCCCATCTCAACACTTAGGCCCCAAACAAGATTATCTCAACCTTGGACCGCCCAAAACGAGTCATGATTTACAGCCGTGGATGACGATGGGTCTCCAAACGCCTCAACAGCCAAATGTCTCTTCTTACCTTTGTCCTGGACCACAGATGTCCTATGGCAGCTCCCTACCACCTTACCCCCAGCAGCCAATGCCTCACACATCTGCAATGTGCTGGAATCAGAATTTATCGGTCTATGAAGGTGGTATGATGCCTGGACCGATGGCCTCATTCTCAGACGGAAGCTTAATGCCCGGACATCTGATGAAGAATCAGTCCCAGGGTTGTTACTTCGTCCATTCGATGCTCCCATCTCCTTCGGCACCATTTTCATTCCTCCCCAACCCAAATGCCTCGCAGATGGGGCCCGCTCTGCAAAACATATCGATGAAGACACCCTCCAAGGCAACCATGATAAGAATGCCGATGATTCGCCTTCCAGAAATATCGCCCGCAAGAGAAAACTTCATCTCGGCTGGAAAACCAGCTTTTTCAAAAAGCCCCTCAGCAGAATGGCATGACTTCAAAACGGGCAACAGTCTAGACAATTCCCAAGATGCTCAGCATCTGAACAAAAACAGCAAACTTGTGGACCACAACAGAACGGATGAACTATTCGGCATCTTCCACGATTTCCAGATACCAAAATCTTTAAATGGTACCGTGAAAGGACAGTTCATATTAAGAAAATACATAGATTTCCTGATTCTGGAGAACGAAGGAATAACAGAAATATCCCAGGCATACACACCATCAACTCCTCTCTTCTCTTTAGAAGAGGATCAATACATTCTGGAGGCTGCAAGTAATAACGTTTCATTCCCAACTTCGAAACTAGAAAGATTTACTCAGATTCATTTCCCAAGCATCGATCTGCAGAGGATTGACTTTTGGGGGTGCAAAGGTACCGTCTACATGCCTAGGAAACTGGATACAGATGTGGACAAAATACGTGATGTTTTCTTTTATTTTCAAACCCTACGCGGAACGAAGAGTAATGTGATGGACACAGCAATCTCTGAGGCCGAAACCTTAGTGATTTGAGACAGAATTGCTAGCAGTTGGCGAGAGAAAATTTGCGTTTGTTTATTTGACTGCTTTGTTTCCTGTTGATTCGTTTAAGAAACTCTATCGACACTTCAGATCTTGATCGGTAAGGAAGTGTTGGATTTAGAAGTTTATTTCTTTATCCTATTACAATTTTTTTTACAAACAATTTATGTTGATTTGTGTTTGCAAAATCTTTCTCTTAATGTTGGAGTTTCACTTGTCTAAAAGGAAAAAAAAAAACAAACGTTATAAAATTTAAATGCTTCTGTACGTTTTTCTTAAAAAATGTTTTTCTCAATAAATTTCAAGGACACTAATCAAAATTATATATTTGTGTTAATGTTGGTAATATTTTTAAGACTAAAGTAACTGATGGAAGTCGGATAAATATCGCTTTTCCCGATGCTTTTTATGTCTATAAGGGCATAACATTAACATCATCATTGTCATCATCATCGCTTAACTTCACAAAGATTGTTCCCACATCTATTGCGGAAGTGTGGAACAGCCCTCATATTTGTTCTGGAAATGTCTGAACCGTATACAAAGTTGGTTATTTTGGATTTGTGACAAAAATGTAGATGTGGGGTGAGTTTTTCCCATCAAATTTAGAATGCTAGAGCTCCAAATAATATCGTCAATTGCTTGAAACTTTACGGTTTTTTTTTTGTTTTTTTTTTTTTACTTCTTATCTTTCATTTTATTTTTTAATTCTAGAACTAGTGATATCAAACGTTTGAAAAGTAAATAAACGAAATACTTCAATGCAACAGCTTCGTTTACAAAGCAAAGAATTCGTGCTGAATGCACTTTGAAATATTTGTGCACTGAAGTCACAAAGTGCCTGTTAAAGGTTAAAATAAGGATATATGTATATGTTTAACATTTCAAAAATCCCCATGTCAGCAAAAATATACCTGACGTCTGAAACAAAAGAAATATTCTCTATATTCACAATTACCTTTAGAACAATTCAAAGTCTATTTTTAGTAACATATCTGAAGTTTCAAATCAATACCACAGACACAAATGGAATAGTATCAATTAAAATTTGTGTACGGGCAAAAAGACACCCTCTGCGTCAGATAGCATTAAAGAGACTTCATGCATAACTGACCCCACAGTTTAAACCAATAGTTTACACTGGGATGGGATAAAGGAAGTAATCTCCTAAGGTTGTGGTTTTCTATTAGAGTGTCCTTCTTCTAGGCACTTACCAATGTCTTCCACTTCTTTAAGATTCTCTAGCTGACCTGGATGCATTCATAGTGTGGTGCTGGATCCTATGCAGAGGCTTACACACACACACACACACACACACACACACACACACACACACACACACACACACACACACACATTACGGTTTAATGCATGTATAATGCATGTATAAATTCCTTGGCCTTGCATTTAAAAAAAAATGATGATCTCTAGGGATAAACTTATATCCTCATTGGGGCTTGAGTTCATCAGCAAAGATTTATTCACATCTGCTGTAAGTTTATGCGCACACATATACACACACATATATAGATAGGTAAATAAGGACATACCTGCATACATATATATATATATATATATATATATTCGTCGATATATATATATATATATATATATATATATATAAAAGTGAACATTGAAGTCAACACTGAGAGGCGACAGTCAGTTTCATGCTAGATGCAATCGTCAGGCCAGACGTTTGCGTCTAGCATGAAACAGACTGTCGCTTCTCAGTGTTGACTTCAATGTTCACTCTTACACACGTTCTATCTCTGATATTGAGCACTTTATCCCATAAATATAGCACACCTTAAGAGTATATTTCTTCATATATATATATATATATATATATATATATATATATATATGGAGAGAAAGAGAGAGAGAGAGAGGCAGTATGGATATTGGTAGGAATCAACGCTGCATGCTGTCAGTTACTCTGAATATGACACGGAGGTGAGAAACTGACAATCACCATGCTGTGTTGATACATATGTCTACAATAGTGAGCACTTTCACCTACAGATATATCCAGTTTTAAACAACACACGCACGCACAGGGATTATATATATATATATATATATATACATATATATATATATATATATATATACTTTATAAAAGTTATATATATATATATATATATATATATATATATATATATATATTATAATTATTTTTTAAAAAAATATGTTTCCATCGCAACACAGAAATTACTGTTTCGAAACTGAAACTTAAATCTTAAAATTTAACTTTAAAATTTAAACTTAAAATTCAGAGTTCGGTTCCACTCTCAAGCGATGCTAAGAATAACTTACGAAAAAATTGGATTTACTGTATTTTTAAATTAAGTTGGTGGTGTTAAAAGAATTCCCACTATTTTATTAAGTGGGTGTTGGCTTTTTTATGAATGAAGAAAGCAAGTGCATCTTTGCGAGGCAAATTTTAAGTCGGTTATGGTTGAGGTTTAGCATCACTTGAGAATAGAACCGAGCTCCGAATTTTAAGTTTAAATTTTAAAGTTAAATTTTAAAGTTTTAAGTTTTGGTTTCGAAACAGTAATTTCTGTGTCGTGGTGGAGACATATTTAAAAAAAAATAATTATAATACCTGCCCCCACCCGCCATTAGAATGTCTGACTCTCAACTTCTCAAGAGCACCTCTTTGCGACTACTCGGCTTCACATTGACTGCTGACCTGAGATGGAACAAATACATTGAGTCAATAGCTTCGTCTACCACAAAGAAATTTGGCTCCCTGTGCCGCGCCAGGAAATTTTTCTCGCCGGAGTCGATGCTTCAAATCTACAAATCAACCATTCGCCCTTGCATGGAGTATTGCCGCCGTATATTGTCTGGAGCCTCTTCTGTTTGTCTCAAGGTTCTTGATCAAGGATCAACCAATACACGGACGAACAATAATGATAGTCTGTTTTCATTGCATGAAATTAGTCGTTGCTTTGAAATTTTCCATGCAACAAAAACAGACAATCATTATTGTTTCGTCCGTGTATTGGTTGATATATTGAAAAGTAATTGTCATCTTTGATAATGGCTTATGTAAGCCGAAAGCTTAGACTGGATTTAAACATGTATCAATATGGTGATTTCCTTTCGTCCTTCAATGATAATGTTATTAAGCTCATCAGACAATATGAAAGGAACTTACTTAAAATAAATAGACAAAAAACTTGTCAATATTATTTAATGAAACATGCATTAATATATATATACATATATGATGTGGGTGCCAAAATTGGGCCCACAGAAGTAAAACACGGAACACAGATTAGATGTAAGAAAGATATATTAAAAACAGGTTACAGAGATAGTGTAAGCAGAGCTTACTATAAGTGTCCAACACTGGTAGTCGTACTAGACTCTCTCTGTCATTCTCTGTCACTCTCTATCACTCTCTCTAGAGTGCTATGTCGCCTACTTAATATAGGCCTGGAAGAGTCCATTGTGTAGGTAGTTTCCGGTCTCACAATACCCCCTTCAAAAGAGTTTTCTTTTTGAAAAGGAGAGAAAAAAATAAAACTTAATACTTTTTCCTCTTGGGATTTATTGTTTCTCAGCTGGAAGTAGAGATCTTGATGCGTGAGCCACAGCTTTTCGCGAACCATCTGGCAGTTTATGTAATATGCAAGCACCAATACCGTACGAGCTTGCATCACTTGCGACTATGATGTCGAGACTAGGGTCGTAATAGGTGAGGGAGAGGTCTGAAGTAAGAGTTTTCTTGATCTTCTCGAATGCGTCTTGGCATTCCGGGGTCCATGACCATGGTTTGTCCTTTTTTAAAAGTTGGTTTAGAGGCCCTCTCAAATTTTGCATGTTCTTAATGAACCCTTGGTAAAAGTTAGCTAGGCCGAGGAAGCTTTGTAACGCTTGAACGTTATCTGGAGCCGGCATGTTTCTGATCACGTTGGCTCTTTCTGGAACCGGCCGACGACCGTCTTTATTATGATGTGCCCTAAGTATTTAATCTCTGGTAAGAAAAAGTCACACTTTTCCTCCTTAACCTTAAATCCGTATTCTTGTATCTTTTCGAATACGTTTATTATATGGTTCCAGTGCTCTGCCGTAGTTTTACTAGTAACTAGTATATCATCCAAATAGGCTGTTGCGTTGTCAAGATCGCCCAGCATGGCGTCCATGACCTGCTGGAAAATTGCAGGCGCAACCTTTATTCCAAAAACCAGCCTGTTGTATTTGTACAACCCTCTATGGGTGTTTATGCAGAGCAATTTGGAACTTTCTTCTTCCACCTCTATCTGAAGGTATGCGTCCGAGAGGTCAATTTTAGAAAAAAATTTTCCACCATTGAGTTTATTGAAAATTTCTCCAGGGCTTGGGAGAGGATAGTGGTGATCTTGCAAGGCATCGTTTAACCCTGTGGAAAAATCTGCGCATACTCGTATTTGATTGGACTTCTTTTTTACGTAGACCGTAGGTGCTGCCCACTCGCTGAAATCTGTTTTTGACAGAATACCTGCTTGTTCGAGTCTATCTAACTCTTTATTGATTTGCTCTAGAGGAGAGAAAGGGACATTCCGTTTCTTTTTGAATACCGGTTGTGCACCGTCTTTCACCTTGAACTTAGCTTTCATTTTAGTACATTTTCCAAGGCCGCCAGAAAAAACTTGGGGAAATTGTTATTTGAGTTCTTTTTTTAGATTTACCAAATTGGACGTTGTACTTTGTATCTTGCGACAAAATGTACTCATTGGGCAATCCCAAAGATTGAATTTTTCTATCCAATCAGTTCCAAATAAGTTGTCTGAAGTTTTTAATACGTAGGCTTTGAGATTTTTGGTAACTCCATTTAGTGTTACTGTAAGTATTACCTCGCCTAAAATGTTAATATTTTCGCCAGTTACGGATTTTGCTGTTTCATCCGTTTTTAATAAGGTCGGCTTGTTCAATTTTCGCCAAGTACGCCAGTTAATGGTTGAAATATCAGAAGCCGAGTCAAGCTGGAATTTAATGGACTTATTGAAAATATCCACAGTTACATATTTTCTTAAATTTCTATCAACAATATTGTCAGATCGAGCTTGCCTAATTTTATTTTTGGGTTTTCTCGTTCTGTTGGCGTACCAGCACGAAGTTAAAGTATGCCCACTTTTATTGCAATTTTTGCAATATTTTTTGTTCTTAACTGGACAGAATTTCATCCAATGCCATTTACCACAATGGTAACATGGTCCGGCCGGTTTCTTTAACTTATTTGAGTTTTGGTTACTGCGTAATTTAGGACATGAGATTTGCCTTTTGTCTTTTTGAGGGGAATAAGAGGTAGACTTGATTCACACCTGATTCCTCGATAGTGTTTGAGTCACGCTTTACAGATATTACTCTTTGACAGTCCTCTGCCAGTTTTTGGAGAGTCAATCCTTGTTCGTTCTCAAGCTTAGTCAGTACCCGTCGTCTGACTTCGGCGTTTTCTGCAGACACTAGAGCTTGTGCGAAAATTAAGCACTTAAAATCATCGGCAGTCAGTTCGGCTAGTTTAAAATCATTACATAGCTTGTTCACCGATGCTGCAAACGTTAGAAAATCTTGCTGGTTGTCTTTGACTGTGTTCAGGCATTTCCAACGTTTGTGGAACAAGTTTGTGTTAGGCCCGAATAATTCCGATAGGAGCTTAATCGTCTCTGAAAAATCCAAGTCAGTCGTTTTCTTGGGTAGTGTGAAGTCTACGAACCTACTATGTTCTGTAGTTCCCAGTTTTCTCAATAGTAGACGTACCTTTTTTTTACTGGGCCATTGTTCACAGTCTACGTTGAAAATATCTTCGTAGCGCCTGTAAAAAACCTGGAACGTTTTGTCTTCCTCTGGTACGTATTCAAAGGTTTCCATTAAATTGTAGATTATACTCTAGGAGACTATTGTATCTTTTTCAGAGTTTGAGCCTTTTAATGAATTTACGAGTAATTCTTTAAGTTGTTTCTGTTGTAGTTCAGCATTGTGAAGCGTAATTTTTTGGAATTCCATTTGCTGTTTATGTAAATCCAAAAATAGTTGTTGTCTTTCTTCTGATTTTTGTTGCTGGTCCAAATTTAGTTTTAACATTTGGGCAACTACTTTTTGCAAATTTTCCATATTTAAAAATGACAGCACTTTTTTGTTGCTTTGAAACACGTGTACTAAGAGGAGGTACACAAAAAAATCTTGATAGATTTGTTCGTTTTTTTTTTTTTTTCTTTTACAGAAAAAAAATATGGGCAGACAATAGTTAAACTAAACTAATTATGTGTGTTTAGCTTTTTTTTCCCGTGGTTCCGTTAATTTTAACGTAATTGAATAATTTTTCACCACACTTATGTATTTTTTTTTATAGAGGTACAAAAAGAAGAAAACTCATCTCAGTGAATTTGAGGGGAGAATAATTTTATGCCCGAGTTCAACTCAGTTACATAAAAACATTTTCGATAGTTTTTTCCAAAAACTTGAGTACAATGGAAGTACTTGATCTTGTGTTGTCAATTTTTTTACGAACAACTGTTTTTTTTTCTGTGTGTGTGGGTGTGTAGAAATCGTTCTCGTATTGGACAGACTTTAATATTCCGTAGATGTCGAATCGCTAGTTTGTCAATGGCGTTTGGTATTGGAATATATGTGGACGCTGGGTGTTTAGCTTTTAAATCGCTAATGTATTAATACCAGCTTAATTTCACGTTCAACACTGCTGTGGGAACGCGTGGAGTTTGTGTATTTTTCGAGTACTGTCGCTATTGATACGGTGAGAACGAAATTCTCGAATCTTTTCTGTCGCTACTGTTGTGGGACTGGCAAGGTATTGCAGTTTTTCGACGTGAATGCGTTTCTAGAATTCTTCGTCGACCCAGATGTGGAATTGGTAAGGTATTTAGGTTTCGACGTGAGTGCGTTTCTAGAATCCTCGTCGCCACTGATGTGGGTGCCAAAGTTGGGCCCACAGAAGTAAAACACGGAACACGGATTAGATGTAAGAAAGATATATTAAAAACAGGTTACAGAGAAAGTGTAAGCAGAGCTTACTATAAGTTAGTGTCCAACACTGGTAGGCGTACTAGACCCTCTGTGTCACTCTCTGTCACTCTCTCTAGAGTGCTATGTCGCCTACTTAATATAGGCCTGGAAGAGTCTATTGTGTCGGTAGTTTCTGGTCTCACAATAATATATATATCAAAGTCTATATTGATATCAAAACCAGCGGCGACAACCTGTTTCACGCTTCAACGCAATCGTCAGACTGTTGTATTTTGGTTCAGCTATTTATATATATTCGCTAGCTAGTGATACATTATGAGTAAGTCTATTGTATTATTCTAACGATTATTGGGTGGGAGGTAACGGCTATGTTCATATTATTCTAGGAGTTATTGAATGGAAATAATTGTGGATCCGAATGCAGTTCTGTTGCTATTTCATGGTGTTATTTTTTAATTTAATTAATGATTGCTTTCTTATTCGGTGTTGGTTATTATTATTACGTTTGCTTGTGTTTATGCGAGCATTCGTAGTTTGTGAATTTATTTATTATTTCTTTAATTTATTCACTTACTTATTGATTTGAATTAATTTATTATACTTCTTTATTTTTTATTTTTATTTCCTTGTTCGTTTTCAGTTTTTGATTTTAAGTAACGCAGTAAAAATTTGTTTTCGTGTCTGCATTTTGAGATGAGTTCTGATCGTTTACTTTGTAATTTGTGTTGGTCTGGGAAGGTAATTATATCTATTTCCTCCTCCAGACAGAGTTTACATTTTTGGGATTTGCTGTTGCAAGCTAAGGCTGATTTCCTTATTTTGCATATTTTTGGTGTCATCTGGTTTTTGTTTTTAATTACCTATACATGTTTAGAAAGCATTGTGTCCTTCGCGTATTTATCATTTGTAAAGAGATGTTTTGTGTGTGTAGTTTCTTTGTTTCCAGGGTCCTCCATTTACTATATTTTTTCTTCATTATCTGCTAATTTTACAGTGGCTTGATATATTACATTGTTTTGTAAGCAATTTCCATTTAAGGAACATTCGTGCTTTGCTCTGAAGTTACACGTGTGTTTGATTGTGTTGGTGGGCTGTTGGTTGTTTTCTTGTGTTTTTTATTATTTGTGTCATGTTCTAGGTGCAACTGTAGCTGATTTTTACTGTTTTGTTGAATATCTTGTGAAGTGTTTGGTGGGAGGAGTTTTCTTTTTTAACTTCAAAAAAATATTGTACAAATGAAAAGATTTGAAATTGAGAACATTTTTCCATTTCACTGAAACAGCCGTTAAACACGTCTTTCTTCCTTTCTTTCGTTTTTTCACTGAAACCAAGTATAGGTTTTGATATGTCTTGTCTTCTCACGCGATCAAAACGGAATAGTCCATTATTTATGAGGTATTAGCAAGAAGATGTAAAACACTTCTTTCTTTTTTTCACAGAAACCAAGTAGCATCTCTGATATGCATTCCGATCTAGAGTACATTATTTATGAGGTAATGGCAAGGCTTAACGATCGTGCAAACTAAGGAACTAACGAAGGAAAAGACACACTTATTTCTGATATCTCAAGTAAAAATATTCGCAACAGTTCAAGAACATGGAATTATATATAACATCTCTCTCTGTCTCTCTCTGTATATATATATATATATATATATATATATATATATATTCATGAATCATTCATTCAAAAAACAAATATAGAGGTTAATGATTTAAATGGCGAGAATACATCGTCGCAAACAATATAAATAAGATACATCAACCCCGAACCTGTATATAAATGATATGATCCCCGTTTATAAATTCCAGTTGCATAAGGTCTTTTTAATTTTTTATGCAACTGGAATTTATAAACGGGGATCATATCATTCATATACAGGTTCGGGGTTGATGTATCTTATTTAGATTGTTTGCGACGAAGTATTCTCGCCATTTAAATCATTAACCTCTATATTTGTTTTTTGTATGAATGATTCATGAATTTATAAATTATATTTGCACCTTTTAATTGAAATATATATATATATATATATATATATATATATATATATATATATATATACACACACATACACACAGGGTGCGATAAATAAATTGTTGTTCAAATTACACAAAATATGAAAATAACACTGACATCTCATTTTAACAAATATATTTGCCAAAATTACAGAAACATATCTTGAAATAGTAAAGAGTAAATTTATTCAAAATCACCAAGCAGGAGAAGACAGTCATGGCTGTCAGACAATTTCTACGGTCACATCACCCGTTACATTTGGTCACTTAACTCCTCTTTATTATTGTGTGTTCGAATTTGAGCGAGAGACCAACAAAACTCCTTCTAACACCAAAGATGAATTGAAGGCAAGGAGACCGCCCTGAAGAGTTGCAGGAGATTCCGAAGTCATCTAGAAGACGTGGTTGAAGCCAATGTCGATTTTATTGAATAAGTTTATTGTTTATTATTTCAAGATATTTTTCTGTAGTCTTGGTAAATATATCTCTTAACATGAGATGTCAGTTTATCCATCGTACACACACTCTCTTTCTCTCTCTCTCTCTCTCTCTATATATATATATATATATATATATATATATAGAGAGAGAGAGAGAGAGAGAGAGAGAGAGAAAATAATTCAGATATAGTATATCTGTATAAGAACAATATGAATAATGACAATAGGAAAATTTACCTTAGCTGACGCATTTGGCCCTCTGTAGAACTTTATCGGGCAAATGCAAGGATTTTATTTTGTAATAAGCTTACTTGACATTTCAGCTAAACTGATGAATATTTATGAGCGTCCTGAAACTCAAAAATTTTGCAAAACCAATAACATTTTTGCTTTTATATATAAATACTTGTTAAAAAACAAAATTCTTCCATTTGCATTGATAAATTGCCAGAGAGGACTAAACGCGTCGGTTAAGATAAGTTTTCCTTTTATCTTTATTCATATATATATATATATATATATATATATATATATATATATATATATATATATATTTGTGTGTGTGTAATATTTTAATGGATTTTTTTTTTTATCCAACATTATTTGTTATTACTATAAACATTATTTTAATGGGTACACTTATTTGGAGGTAGCAAAGAGCGACCCGTATTTGGAGGTAACAAACAGCGACACTGAGCCCCAAAACAAGGACAGAAATTTAAAGATATAGGGTGTGTTTTAACAAAGAGCGGAAAGAGCGGCAATGAGATCCAAAAGCTAAGCAGAGTTACTGAAAAACAAGAAAATTTCGCTAGAAACAAGGAAAACAGTACCAAACTGCTATATGATATCTGTCTTCCTGTATAGCAGTGAGTGCTGGACGAGAGATGAAGATGAGACTTGAGGCAACAGAAATGTGGTTCTACAGTAGGATGCTGAGGATACCGTAGACCGAACATCTGAGTAACGACGAAGTTTGGAAGAAAATGAAAACAAAAAGGAAACTAATATTAAACACCAGATTAACGAAGCAGAGTACCAAGAAATAGGAAAATTTCTAATACTAAACACCAGGAAGACACAACTGAGGTTTCTAGAGTATATAATAAGGAAAGGGCGTTGGAAAATATGATACCCACAGGATAGACAGATGGCAAGAAGGACAGAGGGAGACAACGCATGACATACTTGATGAGCTTGAGTAAATGGATGGTGGAACAGGGATTGGGAGAAATAGCAGAGGGACAATGTTTATTAACAGCTCAAAGTGACAGAAAGTTGTGGAGAGCCATAATCGCCTACTTCCTGAAAATTAAAAACCTGAAACAGGAATAGCAACTCGAATAGTGTACCCATAAAAAATAACACTTATAGTAATAAGAAAAATATGTGCACGCGTGTGGGTGTGTATTTGTGCAGCAGTCCTTCTTTTATACATGATTCGCGACAGGTATGGAAAATGTTTGTAATGCCGTAAGTGTTTTTCTTAATCAGTTTTTCACTCAGCAAGGACCACCGTTCTTCAAACCTCGTGGACCGGCGCTGCAGAATCACAGACAAAGAGCTGTGCCAAATAAAAGAAACGATCTCACTTGAAGACTACCAAGAGCAGCAACAACTAAAATGGATAGCACATGTCACTGAAAGACAAAATAGTAAAATAATGAAGATGTTGACTTTCCACACTAGTGCGACCAACAGGTTAGGAAGGAAGCCTCCATCAATACTTGAAAGATGCTAAATGTTTCCTTATAAGGAAACGAGGGTTCATAAAAAGAAAAAATATCTCATGAAAATTGTTGCCAGACCACAAAAAGATAATCATTCACAGGCTGCGTATGACCCATGGGCCGTGTGTTTGTAAATCCCTATGTCATATCATAAAATCCCGTTCGAATCTCACTGTGGTTGATTTTTGAAAGAAGTGATAATATCAGATTGGGAGGAGTGATAATACCAGATTGGGAGGGCTTGAGAAACCTATTTTCCTGAAAAATCCCATAAATTTCAAATTATAGTAATACTCACTGCTCGCTCAATAAATGCTAAATGTTTCCTTATAAGGAAACGGCTAATATTACTATTATCATCACCATTCTAGATTTTCTTTCATCAGCCTTAGTTCATGTACAGTCTTAGTTCTAATGAAAGAAATAATTGTTGACTTAAAGCAGATTGTACTGTTTGAGAAAGTATTCACACGGGAGTTTGTTCCACAAAGTAACAGTTCTTGAGAAGAAGCTTCTTTTCTTTCCAAAAGAATACCTAGGAAATTAGGGTGATTCAATCCTGTGGACGTGACAAGGCGGGTCTTGGCTGTAAAGGTCTGGCACTAAAGAAAGGTATACGTCTGAACATTTCAGAAGTTGTGATAGAGTAGTGATAGGCCTGCGACATTGTGTCTGTGGGGAAAGAAGCTGCAGGATGGGAAATGCCATCCTCACGTAAATGTTTTCGGAATCTGCCAAGGCTGGAAAGTGAGGATTGAGCAACTGCTACCCAGATATGACCACAGTATTCCGTGTCTAACAGGAGATAACTGGCATCCATTAGGCATGGCACGTGGAACTAGAACAGTCTACCCCAGTGTGCGAAATCAAGTGTTCAGTTCGACATTACAACCACCTGAAGAAGAGTGGAGCGTACAACGGCCGAAACGTTGTAATAAATAGTCCGAATAATGTAAATAATTTCGTCTCGTCAAGTAGCTGATGAAGAATATGCTTTGAAGAGGTTGTCGAGTTTTCTTTCTTTCCCTGGAGTGGAACTAAAAACGACCCTACTGAGCTTAAAATTGATTGATCGTCTACTTGCACTTTGTGGGCAGGTCAAATTTGATACTGCTACTGCAAAAGTATACAAGAGACAAATTTATTAGACTTAGTAAAATTTGATTTAAACTACAAGAAGACAGAATGCATGGTCATTAGTAAAAGGATGAACCCGAGATGCGATTTGATGGGGACACTAAAATCAAGCGTGCGCGGAAGTTTAAATATCTGGGAACTGTTTCAACAGAGGATGGTAAGTGCGACGCTAAGATCCGTATACGTATTGGGATGGCCAAGGATGCATTCCAAAAGCTAGGCAGAGTACTGCGAGACAGGAGGATTTCCTTGGTAACAAAGAAAAGAGTACTGAGCTGCTACATGATATATATCCTCCTTTACGGCAATGAATGTTGGACGGTCTCCTCAAAGATGAAGAGGCAACGGATTCTACGGAAGGATGCTAAGGATACTATAGGCCCAACATGTGAGCAACGATAAGGTTTTGGAGAGGTTGCAAACAAAGAGGGAACATATTTAACACCAGGAAGAGACAGTTGAAATTTCTGGGACACATAATGAGAAAAGAGGGCTTGGAAAATCTTGGACAATACTGAGATCCGAAGACAGATTGGGATGGCCAAGGATGCATTCCAAAAAGCTGGACAGAGTACTGCGAAACAGGAGGATTTCTTTGGTGACAAAGAAAAGAGTACTGAGCTGCTACGTGACATCTGTCCTCCTATACGGCAGCGAATGTTGGACGGTCTCCTCAAAGATAAAGAAGAGACTCGACGCAGCGGAAATGTGGTTCTACAGAAGGATGCTAAGGATATCATGGAGCGAGCGTGTGAGCAATGATGAGGTCTTGGAGAGGATGCAAACACGGAGGAAGCTTATACTGAGCATAATGAAGAGGCAGATGTAATTTATGGGATACGTAATGAGAAAGGAGGGCCTGGAGAATCTGATACTCACAGGTCGAATATAGGGAAAAAAGACACAAGGGAACGCAACACATGACATACCTGGCGGGCTTAAGCGAGTAGATAGCAGAACGGGGTCTATGGGAGTTGGCAGAGGCACCTAACTTATTGAGGGTTACAAGGGTTAGGGAGAAGTGGAGAGCCATGAACGCCTACGTCCTGAAAGGACAGGGTTCATAAAAAGAAAAAAATCTCATGAAAATTGTTGCCATTCACAGGCTGCGTATGACCCATGGGCCGTGTGTTTGTAAATCCCTATGTTATATCGTAAAATCCCGTTCGAATCTCACTGTGGTTGATTTTTGAAAGAAGTGATAATATCAGATTGGGAGGACGATTCCAGCGTGAGGCACAGTTGGGATGTGCCTGAAAGCCGTAACACAAGTAGCCCCAAAGTCTAGTCCGTGGAACTGGATGGACAAAACTGTTTATCGAAGGTGGCTGGATAAAATCACTCATCTTTCAGGAAAGTGGCAAATTTTCACGAACGTATCGGCTTAACAACCTGACACGAAATGACAGCTAAGTCACGTGCAGAAACAGCGCAACACAACGATGACAATGGCATAAAACATGCTGAGTTCTACAGCATCAAAAAAAAAAAAAAAAAGACCGATGACAATTTTCGGTTTCATTTTTTGTATTTGGCATCTAAATATTTCTCAAAGAGTCAGTATTTTTATCCATCAGTCGTTCTTGCAAGGGACCCAACAAAGAAACAAAAAAAAAATATATGACAGTAGAATGACCCCAGAATGGTTATAATAAATACACCCTCATCAATCTATTACTCTCTGTCTCTCTTTCTTGCATTCACTCTCTTTCTATCTTTCCCTCTTTCATTGTCTAATTCTTTTCTCTTTCTGACAAAAGCCTCTTCATATATTCGCCAGGTTGAGACAAATGCCAGGAAACATGCTCTCCTTTTCACGGATTTTCTTATATCTGCAATACTGGTACCAAATTCGAAAAATCTGCAAAAGACAAGGGAAAACACAACATTAATTATAATATAAATTATACACACATATGATTGTTTACATACGTATACCCATGCACATTATTTTAAACTAGTATGCCCGTGCCGTCAAAATTGATGATCCACTCGCCCAAATTCAAGTTATATTTGTTTTTGGAAAGAAAAAATAATTTAATAAAATAAAAAACATGAGAGACGGACATGAGTTACGAACATTAGTGGTGTTGAATATTTGTTTTACGAATTTGACTGTATTTTATTTTCTTTTACACAACAACCACTGTTTCTTGCTGACTCACAAGCCATTTATCTGAACAAACTTCAAAACACAAGAACTGTAATAATATTTAATGCAGATGACAGCGAATGCTGAACAATCTCCACAGATGAAGAAGAGACTGGAAGCAACTGAAATGTAGTTGTAAAGAATCTGAAATATTAACAATTTTGACCTGGCATCCCAGCTTCAGTCACTTCCCCACCAGTGTAGCTTCTGTTTTCCTCTTCTATAAATAGTTTCACAATATTTCTTCTGATGAGCTTTTCTTGTTGGTACCTTGACTTTACGAATTTAAGCACTGTACTAGTTTGACAGCTACGTCTCATAACTTCACTGTTGAAATTGCTAGCTGCATCTAACTGTAGTTTCTATGTTAATAGTTTCTTTTGTCCTCCTCCCTTGAGGCAACAGAAATGTGGTTCTACAGAAGGATACTGAGAATACCAGAGACAGAACATGTGAACAACAACAAAATTTTAAGGATAATAGGGACAATAAAGGCACTTATACTCAGATTCAAAGAAAGAGAGAGAGGGAGAGACCGTTGTAATTTCAAATAAACAAAATGAGAAAAGTGGGCTTGGAAAATTTGACACTCACAGGATAGATTGAAGGGAATTGGGACAATTAGAAACAACAAGTAACTTACCTAATAAGTTTATGTAAACGAATGGCATAAATAGCGGCCATATTTCCTTCTAAAGTCTACTTCAACTCTATACATATAAACTACCTAAATTCTGAAATTTTATTTACTATTTATTTATGTATTTTTCCCTGATAGGAGATAGGTTTTCTATCTCCCGGTTCACACTCCTCCCTTTTTTGGAACAGCAGTAGAGGTTTCGATAGATGACAAAAAGAAATATGGCCGCTATTTATGCGCGCCTATCTCGTCCAAAACGAGACGATATTTGCACACATGCAAATTTTGGCCATATTGGAATAGCATAAAAAGCGGAATGCCGGCAGCACGACACAACTGAAGTCATTCGGCGGACAGCGTGCAAAAGAGTTGGACGTACTGATTGACGGACAGACAAAGAGGAAGTCTAAATAGGCACGGCTGAACTGGTGTCTGTTTCACAACTGCCCAGTGTAACGGCTGAGAAAGAGAGTCACGCAATCCATTTCCTTGAGGCGACCGAAGAAGATAAAAAATAGCTGCCTGCCGACGAGTACCGCACTGCAATTTTTGGCCCCCCTCACATCACCATTTTTTTCTACAGTATCCATGCTGGAAAAAATGATGCGGTATTTTTTTATCATAACCTGTCTTTTCTGTGTCAGTGGTAATAAAAATCCAGTGATAAACTTGCTTTAAAATAATTGTTACTCATAAATAAATACAATCATATCTATGATTCATTGATTACTCCTGGTATTATGCAAAACACTTTTTGTTCAATATCGTTTCGTGTTAAAAATTTCATGTGTTCAATATTACAGTGAAATATAGATATCTCTGGAAAGAAAAAGATTAGCAGCGAAAGAGAAAGATACTGACAACAAAGCCTATTTCAAAACCAAGTTGAATCAAGACGATAACTTAATAGACAAAGGTATCTGAGTGCTTCACATGAAAGGCTTGAACAAATAAGACTGCAATCTAAGAAATGTAGGAGTAAATGAACTGATTAATTAAACAGTTCATTTTTCTTGTGAACTAATTTTGTCTAAATGCAGATAAATATTTTATTTGCACAGATCATTAAAATGACAAAATGAAGTAATCATTCCTAAATTTACTAACTTAAGTTGATTTACCTCCCATCCTACTACAGATGGGACAGGAAATATATAAATATATACACATTGATAATTATTATATGGTTTGATCGTGGTGTATCCAAATATGATGTCTTACCTGTCGCATATTCTGTTGACGAAACTCGGCCTCCATGATGGTTGCTGTTTTCTCCCTGATAAAAGCAACTCTCCATTTGCACCAGACTTGATGATATCTCGACTTTTCAGACTGGAATTACCAAAAGAAGTTCATTCAGTAGAATTACCAAAAATAAATTCATTCAATAGAATTAAAATGTAGTATAAACCCAATTTAAACAACTAATTTGTCAAGGATAGACTTAAGATCCCTTAACTCAAATATTTCTTTAATCCAGTGAATTCTCCATTCCTTAAGTCAGATTCATGTACTGTAGATCATTTATTCAATACTGTTTTGTTAAATCCAATAACATCAACATGCAAATGACCAATGTTATGTAAATCTATTAAATAAAGCAATCACGCCTACCTTTTCTTGCTCCTATTGAGAGGATTTTTTTGGGGGGTGCTGAATATATAATCTGCCTTGTGATTTACTTTGTACTCATATATCAGGCTTATTTTATTTGATGGAGTATCTATCTGTAGAGATTAAACCGTAAACACGTGCGCATGTACTAGAATTGTCCTTCCAAAAATTATTTTTTTCAATGTATTCATCTAAAGTGTCACTGAAAGTTGTCATTTACATAAGTGACTTTGGCTACACATGCAACCTGAAATATTAATATGGGTATCTCTCTCTCTCTCTCTCTCTCTCTCTCTCTCACACACACACATACACACTCACATTTGGATTTGTTATCTGTAGTGAAAACTGTCTTTAAAAATAGATGAAATCATAAGGTTTTTTTTATTTCCAGCCAACTATATAGGTTGACATGTACCTCATAAACGAACAAGAACTCTGTTGTCGGGCTCTCCCCTTTTTACATAAGATGAACTCGTCCAAAGTATACTTATACTGACAGAGAGAATTCCTGCTGTTGAGCTACGTCTCGATACAGTCTTTGTTTGCGACGTCTGTCGAACTCTCTGCGTTAGCAGAGAGGAACCCGAACGAAGCTTTGCTGAAGGGCAAGGTTTCGTCCGGGGATGTAGACAGGGCTTGAACCCGTCTAGGCGGGTTCAAAGGCTATATTTTTGGCCGAGCCTACGGGCTCGGAGATACCCACATTAAACCGGCCTTGTGTCACATTCGGTCCTCGTGGGTGGATTGATAAATACCGAGATCCGTCTCGATACAGTCGGACTCTCTGCGTTAACAGAGAGGAACCGGGACGAAGCTTTGCCGAAGAGCAAGGTTTCGTCCGGGGAGGTAGACAGGCCCTGAACCCGTCTAGGCGGGTTCAAGGGCTATATTTTTGGCCGAGCCTAGGGGCTGGGAGAAACCCACATTAAACTCGGCCTTGTGCCACATTCAATCCTCGTTGGGGTGGGGGTCGATAAATACTGAGATACGTTGAGATAGGTTGAAAGATACGGAGACAGACACAGTGTGTTCTCAGAGAGTTATACAAGAGTCCAGAGAGAGAGAGAGATGATTACGGCTTTACTTACAGAGACTTGTACATATACTTTCTATTAACCCGCATTCCTGGACTACTAATCTTCACTTCAAGTCTGTATTCTTACGTTTAATACACTTATTTTTCTATCTCAATTACTGGCGTTGTTTATTTATTTCTGCAGGATTCCATTCACAGAATCCACAACAAACTCAATGAATGATTTGTGCTAGCATCTTTCTATCTTCATCCAGTAAAAATAAAAAAGGTAGTCCACAAGAGGTTCTGTAAATCAGATATTCCTTAAATGGAGGTTTTTACTGTAAATGTATTAAGTAAACTTAATAAAACTAGAAAGACCCTTGAAAATTTCACAGTTTTCAATTTTAATTTTCTGATGAATCTTAATTCTTCAGTTAATGATTGAATAAGCTCATGGCGAATTCTATGACAATAAAATATCCGTAGAAATTCCTCTATCGCATCAACTGTAACAAAATGTTGCACAAACATGCTGTTCATTATTTTAAGAAGTGGATACAAATGAAAAGTTTTGAAATGTTTTTCCATTTCGCTGAAACAGGCGTTAAACTCGTCTTTCTTCATTTCTTCTTAGCCTTTTGGCTAAAATCAAAGTGTAGTATCTGTTCTTATTAAACACTTCTATCTTCTATCTGCCCTTTCTTTCTTTTTTCTAAAGAGATCCCCATCTTATGAATATTTCTCTTAATAATAATTTTAAAATAATTCAGCAGATGAAGTTATTTTATTTATGGTAGCTAGATTTTTGGCGATTACCTTAGTTGGTCTCCGTCATATGTCTGAAAAATGGCGCATCTCGTTTCTTGACCTTTTCGCCAGGAATGGTACTAATTAGTTTTAGGCCAAGCCACAGGAGGGCCTTCATTTCAGGCATTATCTCTCCTTTGGGAGGGGTCTAGGTTCATTGCTCAGCAGCTGAGGCAGCCCCAAATAGGGGAAGTACTGAGGGGATTTTGGTAATTTTTCTGTGGTGTTGCTGTTAAACCCACTTTAAACTTTGGTCTTGTATCTTTTCCAGCGTGATGTTTATGTTCGTCTGAATACAATCGTTTCTCGGCCTTTTGGTTAAGATCAAAGAGCAGTGTCAAAACGTAATAGTCTATTATCTATAAGGTATTGGCAGAGCGTAACGGTCGTGCAAACTAATGAAACGAGGGACAAGCACAAGTATAAAAGGATAAATAAAGAAGAGGAATGAATTTTGCATCAAGTGCAGGAGAGCAACCAGTGACTTTGCAGAACTGTCATTTTTATTTTGCTCTTTTGTTTTGTTTTTGTTTTTTTTGTTTTTGTTTTGTTTTTTGCAGCATCGAGGAACGTTACTTGATAGATTCATAATACTAACAAATGTTACAGAAACTACAATAAAGAAACTTACCCAAAGGGCAGCTGTATAACTGAGATCAGTATAATACTTCCATTGGTTGCAATATTTGTAGGCAAGACGCATTTGATGGCGTACAATACAACGGGATACCAGAGTTTCTTGGCGCCAAGCATGGAAGAAGATATTACTGAAAAATTCAACAAAATACTTAAGCATCATATTTCTGTCATGGGGTATTATGTACACTATTTACATTATTCGGACTATTGTCCTCATCTTTGACGCCATATTTATTACAACGTTTCGGCCCTTTAGTATCTGTTTATATTTCTGAGATGAGGTATTATGTACATTATTTACATTATTCGGACTATTGTCCTCATCTTTGTCGCTATATTTATTACAACTTTTCGGCCCTTTAGTATCTGTCTATATTTTTGAGATGATGTATTATGTACACTATTTACATTATTCGGACTATTGTCCTCATCTTTGTCACCATATTTATTACAACGTTTCGGCCCTTTAGTATCTGTCTATATTTCTGAGATGAGGTATTATGTACACTATTTACATTATTCGGATTACTGTCCTCATCTTTGTTGCCATATTTGTCACAACGTTTCAGCCGTTGTACGCACGGCCTTCTTGGGTTGATTGGAATGTCAAACTGAACCCTTTATTTCACTCGCTGTTATTAAGGACATATGGCACAGTGGATAAAGGCGTTGGTTAGATCCAGTGACAGGACCTAAAGAGTTGTGAGTTCAATACCTGGTTAAAACAGTGGAGAACTTGGAGAGTGGAATTAACAGGAGATAACTGATAACTGACATCCATTAAACATGGCACATGGAAATAGAACAGTCTACCTAAGCGAGTGAAATAAAAGGTTCAGTTCAACATTCCAACCACCTGAAGAAGGCCGGAGCGTACAACGGTTTAAACGTTGTGATAAATATGACCACAAAGACGAGGACAGTAGTCTGAATAATGTAAATAGTGAAAAAACTTAAGCATTTCCTTCTCTGCAGTTAGCATAAAGATATCATCAACATTTCTGGAAGTTGTCTTAATTAAAAAGAACTATTAGGTTGGTGCAAAAATAATGACGTAACAATGTCGTTTTTTGGCGTATTTTTAAACGTCAAAAAACGGCATTATTACGTCATTATTTTTGCACCAACATAATACATTCCATGTCAAACAGTGGTTAGCTATTTCAGTCTAAATAACTGCATTTCAGTTTCAAATCCAGGATGATTGTATTTTTGGGAAGAAAAAATCCACCCAGGATGTACTGTCTTTACTTGTTTTGTTTTGTTTTGTTTCTTTTTGTTTGTTTTTTTTAAATCATTTCACCCCAAACAAGGCAATAACGCTACTAAGATACAAAGAGAAAAAATAAAAGCTATTAAGGAGAGAAAACAATAAAAGAACAAGAATTTCAACCATAAAATGATGAGACCTTGCTGCCAATCTAGCACTGTGGTTAAATTCCTATAGTCTAGGTACCATAGAGGAAAGTTCATCAGAACAATTACCATGAAAGTATTTATCGAAAAGCCACAGGGAAGCTACGTTACGTCGGTGGGAAAGTGACTGAAGCTGAGATGCCAGGTCAGGACCAATAACATTGCAAATTCTTCTTAGGATTTTATCAAGAATCTCTAAATATTAGGTTGGTGCAAAAATAATGACGTAATAATGTCGTTTTTGACGTATTTTTTAACGTCAAAAAACGACATTATTACGACATTATTTTTGCACCAACCTAATATATAGCAGGAGCACCAGATCAAATATGGCAGCAATATCCAAAGTAAGGATATAGGGTAGACTTATAAATATGTAAGATTGATTCTGGCATGAAAAAATTGTCTGGCACACCACAGGGAACCAATTTTTCTATCAGCAGGCCTAGCAATTGAATCAAGATAATCTTTCTGTTTCATGTTAATATGAGAGGGCACAATCAGTCTCTCTCTTGGAGGTCAGAATCAACTAT
Source organism: Acanthosepion lycidas (assembly GCA_963932145.1). Classification (NCBI taxonomy): domain Eukaryota; kingdom Metazoa; phylum Mollusca; class Cephalopoda; order Sepiida; family Sepiidae; genus Acanthosepion; species Acanthosepion lycidas. The sequence continues at coordinate 90,629,455 of OZ010596.1, forward strand.
GCTGATGGAAAGCAGAAAGGAGCACTCTCGGATAATTAAAAGAGAATTTTCTTTTTTGGAGGCATAAAAAGTTAACAACAATATTGCCTTTTTTCTGCATCCATTCACCTCATCTTCATTTATAAGCCCTGTCTCTTCAGGACGTGGACAATCATGGTTCTCCACAACTTCCTTTTTTCTTCTCAACCATATATGGGTTGAAGCTGCCAAATCCTTTTTCCTGCCTTGATCTCACACACACACACACACACACAGATATATATATATATATATATATATATATATATATATATATATATATATATATATATATATAAAACGGGTGTAACAGTAAAGTTGTCCAAATCATGTAACAGCATAATAGTCCATCCCACAAAATGTTTAATATCCAAAAACAACTAAACTAATTGAGTTTATTTTTTCCAAGTTTTCAGATATCATTTGTTGTACAAACCACTAAAAACCCTTTGAGTTATTCAGCTAGAAAGAGAGCAGGTTAAAACTGTTTGTGTAAGACCCACTGTCATCCCAATTGAGCAATGGTGAAAGGAAAAAGATCATTCAGGACGTCAGTAATGGTACTAATATTCATACTCTGGTAACCATCTTCACAGTCCATTCAAGAACCATCAAGAGAACAATGAATAAGTTTTAAAAAGAGGGAACAGTAGGGAGGAAAACTGGATCAGGAGGTCACAACAGGAAATCATCATTTCAACTTAGAGCTAAAGAGATCAATTAGAAAAGATCCAACTCAGTCTATAAGACGTTTGGCACACGAGAAAGAAGTTTCAGCTATGACAGTCCAGAGAGCAGTGAAAAAAGACTTAAAAATGAAACCATGTGTGAAACCTCTGTGGCACCTTGTGACTCTAGGACAGAAAGATGGAAGGTTAGAGAGGGCAAAGATCATCTTGAATAAGTTGGAAAATTATCCTGGAATATAATATCTGCCAAGAGAGTAATTATACATTCTTATTGCTCAAAGTAGTGTTATAAAAACCTCGAAGAATTCCAGTAGGATATCTTTAATCATTTCTAAGATACAACGGTTCAAAGCTTAATCTAAAAACTGAACAATTTTGCTGTTACACCCGGTATAAATCTAAGGTATTTATTAAGTTCCATAACTGTTATATACTGGCAGATTATAATTTTAATAGCCTTTTTGTCTTGTCTATAATTAAGCAGCATCTAGTAGCAATAAGAAAATTTAATGGTGTTGTTATGAATAAACAAGTGTGGTCGCCCCTTGTTTCGTTACTCTCTTCTTTGAAAGAGCTATTTCTGTTTACTGAGACTATAAAAGGACACTATACACGAAATTTGTATTCTCAGTAGAATAGTTTGCTTAAAGCCTACATCTGCATAATTTTGTCAAAATAGGAGTCGTTATTATTTTTTTTTTTTCTAAATTTCATTAAAGATAATCGTATTTCTTCATCAACAACATGATTTGGGAAATTATTGTTGACAAATGTTTGTTTCATGTTCGTTAATTCTCTATAAACAATGTCTCTGAAGAGGAAACCATTTTTGCATGATTAATCATGTTTTTTTTTTATAATACCTATTTTATGAAATGCACAAAGTCCGACAATTATTTTAAGACATTTTTATGTTTATACATTCTTTTTATAGATACAAATATTTAAGTAAATGCTCTGTTATATATTAGGCTGGTGCAAAAATAATGTCGGTTTTTGACGTATTTTTTAACGTCAAAATCCGACATTATTTTTGCACCCACCTAATAATAAAAATGTCTTAAAATAATTGTCGGACTTTGTCCATTTCATGATGTGTGATGTCATTTGTTTACATTTGGATACGCCATGAGCAGATATGAATGTACGTGAGAGATTCATGGAAGATTCTAGTTTAAAGACAGTAAAGTCGACCTGGATCAATCGGTTAAGGCACGTAAGGCTATATCACGGTTCCGTATAGGATACAGGTTCGATTCTTGTCGGAGGACGAATATTTTCTATGACAATTTCTCGGACATTCAGGCCGGTAAATGTTAATACTGTTTATTATAAATAGAGCATTTACTTAAATATTTGTATCTATAAAAAGAATATATAAACATAAAAAATGTCTTAAAATAATTCATTGTTCATGTCATAATGTGTGACGTAATTTATTTACATTTCGATACGCTTTGAGCAGATATGAATGTACGTGAGAGATTCGTGGAAGATTGAAGTTTAAAAGCAGTAAAATCGAGCTATTCCCTGTGGCTCGATCGGTTAAGGCACGTCAGGCTAAATGACGGTTCCGTATAGGATACAGGTTCGATTCTTGTCGAAGAACGAATATTTTCTGACAATTTCTCGGACATTCAATGTTGTTAATACTGTTTATTATAAACAGAGCATTTACTTAAATATTTGTATCTATAAAAAAACAATGTATAAACATAAAAATGTCTTAAAATGCCTATTTTATATCAAGTATTAACACAGTAAATTTTTACATATCTATTTATAGTATATTTTTATATTTTAAATAAATATGATTTGTTAGTATATAAGTGTCATTAATCTTAACAAATACATTAAGTTTATCATTTATTATTAAAAAAAAAGTGTCTAAATTAATTCTTAGAAATATATAAGATGCAATGTTAGGAACTAATGTTTCTAGTTGTCGGCAAAGTTACTTACATGAGATGGGTTTTGTAATGTCGCCTTGCTATAAGAGTTTGCTGTTTCTCTATTTTTCGTTCGTTCGCTCGTGCAGTGACCGTGTTTTTCCACTTGTAATATGCAGACATCAGACGTCTTGCACTTAGCTGATCTGCCAGATATGCTTGAAGGATCTTTAGACGGAGGTGCCCTTGAATATAATAATACCAAGCCTTCAAAGCTCTGAAATTAAAAAAAAAAAGTAAAAGGCAGAAATTATACAAGGAAGTTAGCTGCTTCATGGACAAAAAGAAAACTGTTTAAAAAACAACTCGGGAAAAAGAATTTTACCCACTTTTCAATATTAAAAGGATGTGCAGCTGGTGGAAGGAGATTTACTCTGGAGCTTACAAATAATAATAAGTTTAACATTGGTAGGTTTTATACTTGAGACTATAGACATTGGTAGGGTTTATATTTGAGACTATTGGTCATGTTTATACTTGCCTGTAGATAAACATTGGCCAGCTTGATATATAAAGCAAATACTGGCTGTGTTCATACTTGAGTCTATAGGTAAACATTGGTCAGCTTTATACTTGAGACTATAGGTACACATTGGCCGTGTTTATACTTACCTGTAGATAAACATTGGCCAGCTTGATACCTGAGTATATAGGCAAACACTGGCTGGGTTCATACATGAGTCTATAGGTAAACATTGATCAGCTTTATACTTGAGACTATAGGTACACATTGGCCGTGTTTATACTTGCTGTAGATAAACATTGGCTAGCTTGATACTTGAGTATATAAGCAAACACTGGTTGTGTTCATATGTGAGTCTGTAGGTAAACATTGGTCAACTTTATACTTGAGTATATAGGCAAACACTAGCTGTGTTCATACTTGAGTCTATAGGTAATATTGGTCAGCTTTATACTTGAGACTATAGGTATACTTTGGTGGGACATATACTTAGGTCTATAGGTAATATTGGTCAGCTTTATACTTGAGACTATAGGTATACTTTGGTGGGACATATACTTAGGTCTATATATAAACATTGGTGGGGTTTATACTGGAGTCTGTAGGTAAACATTGGTCACATTCATAATTCAGTCTATAGCTAAACATTGGTTAGGTTTGTAGTTGAGTCTGCAGACATCCACATAGAAAGTCAACTCTTTTGATGGGCTCTTACCTACCTGCTGTAGAAGCAGTAGGCGTATTAACACTACCAACAGTGCAGAACTTAACTTGACCAGTGGTCAAGATTGGCCTCACAGCTGAAGAACTACATAATGATGTTTAATTATATTTAAATAATTGTTTTATGAAGGCAAATCATTAAATTTTTATTTACATTCTTCCTGTTAGTGATCTAGAGTGGAGTAATGTTTAGCTAATTAGTCTGTGTGGTGAGTTTGTTGTGTAGTCAGCTGAACATGTGCTATGGTGTAATGGAATGAGAAATTAGAGAGACAATTTTGAATTCCATTCAAGTTTGTTGCATTCACTTATGCACAAGGTATGAATCCATCTCTTCTCCCTCCAACTATGGGTTAAATAGTATAGACTGGGTTCTATAGCCTTGGTTGGCAACCAGTCTACTGCAGAAAGAAATGGCAACCTACTGCAGGAAAATCTTCTACCTAGTCAGTCATGGATCGAGAGAGACCCGATCACCTAAACATGTATTATGTACGGCACTTAACCAACTGAGTAAATTTGATCATTACTCTGTCACCCCCACCCCATCACGTGCAACTTTGAGTCAAACTAGGCAAAGCCTATGTTATGTTCCGACAATCCTCGTCGGAACTGTTATATTCCGTGCTAAAGGAATAAATAGGTAACACCAGATGGATACTAGTAGGTTTAGTGTACACAACCAGTACAATATGAAATATGGTACTGTCCATCTAGTCGTGAGTGCCACTAATTGGAAGGTCAGACATGCTTGCGTCTTCTCTCTCACCCTCTCTTGCATCTCTCGTAGATAGTTGAACCCTTTATTTCGCTCACTGGGGTAGACTGTTCTAGTTCCACGAGCCATGTTTTAATGGATGTCAGTTATCAGTTATCTCCTGTTAATTCCCCTCTCCAAGTTCTCCACTGCCTTAACCGGGTATTGAACTCACACTCTTTGGTCCTGTCACTGGATCTAACTAACGCCTTTATCCACTGTGTCATGTGTCCTTGAGTGAAATAAAGGGTTCACTTCAACATTCCAACCACCTGAAGTACAACAGCCGAAACATTGTAATAAATATGGCGACAAAGATGAGGACAATAGTCTGAATAATGTAAATAATGGACATGCCTCTATATAGTAGACATAAACCCAACATCAAATTAAGAGACATCTAGCGCTTGACACTGTAAGCAGTTGGTGGGTGTGTTTTCTTTCAAGCTATGGCAAGATTCATTTTCTTTTATTTCTTTTAATTGGAAACTGTTGACTGAAACAAGGGCTATATAGTGAATATAAATGTTTAGCTGTTCCTAATGGGCCCTCTGAAACCCAGGTTAAGAATGAACCGCAGATTAAAACACCCTGCTCTACAGTAAAATTTCCCAACAGAATAAAAATGTTGATCTGATTGTATTCATTCTCTTGTTTGTTTGTTTTGCTCAAACTATTTGACACTTGTGGATTTTGTTCCTCAACAAAAGAAACTTTCCCAAACTCAAACAATGAATCCCAAACTAAGCATAACTTAAATATTTTATTCACTTTGTTTTATCATTGATTGGTTTAAAGTTAATCTTTAAAATAATTTTACCTGGACTGAATGTTATGTTTGAATAATTTTGTCGAAGTCTGCTTGTACTTCCAACCAATTTTCCAAATCCGGAATGTCAACCCCAGCTGTCTTTTCTGCAAGAAATTTTGGTATTCCTGGAATTTTCTTCGGTACAAGAGCAAATCTGCAAAACAATGCTTTAATTCTATTAACCATATACAATTTTTTTTCCAGGGAAGGAATTTTTTATTTCAAAAATTAACAAATCTGGATTTGAGTTCATGCCAAAAGCTAAGACTGCCTAACAATTCAGAACTTTATATGATTAATTAAATTTCAAGCATACCAACACATACGCAAACATCGAATTTATTTGTTAGATGATTATCAAATTATTAATTTTAATTTTTTTTAAATAATTTCATCCCATGAAAAGTGATAAAGCCATGAAGATGCAATGAGTTACCGAGAATGAAAGAAACAGAGAAGACTTTATTTAGGAGAAAGGACAATAAAAGAACAGGTTTCAAAAAGACAAATGTCTTTTTTTAATGTGTGGGTTGTGTAAAGGATAATTGGTGAGCCGAGTTTCAATTCCCATTGTTACATTATATTCACTTACACACAAATACATTTGAGAAAGGAATGAATCCATCTCTTGTACCCCATACTATAGGTTAAGTAATAAGATTTGTATTACTAAACCAATATTATCTAAAAAGAAAAAATTCCCCAGCTTTAAATAAACTGCAAGGGTTGATAAGCCATAGAAAATGAATCAATCAAAAGCAAAAACAGTATAACTTGCCACATAGAAGGTTGGTTATCATCTGAACCAGCTCCCCCCCCCCAACTAGTTTTTCTGATGATGAGAAGTATGGCATATCATGCCACAAAACAAAAAACAAGACCTGCCAAAGTGTGGATTAGCTTCTCATAGGACCCAATGGCCAACATATATATATATATATATATATATATATATATATATATATATATATATATATATATATATATATATATATATATACAGCGAAGAGGTTACAGTAGTTCCAACAAGAGAAAAGTGTGTATAATAAAAAGAAGAGAGAAAATATATGTATGTATATGTGTGTGTGTGTGTGTATGCGTGTGTATACTAATTCCTTATAATAAGACAGCATGTGTGTATAGAGAGAGTGTGTATGCACGTACTGGTATATATATATATACACACATATTAACAAAAACAAAACTGCTCACGGGCACACACGCGAACCCTACACAAAATAGGAAGTATGTGTATGTGTGTTTGCCTCTGTGTGTGTGTGTGTGTGTGTGTACATATGTGTATATTAATTCCTTATAATAAGACAGTATGTATATATGTGGAGAGGGAATATACGTATGCGTACACATGCTGACAAAATGGAAATACAGGGGTCATTAAAAGATAAGAATATAGATATCTTTCTCATCCTTTCTCGAACCAGTCTTAATTGTTTTATTACCCTTCACGCAGAATTTTTTCACTGCCAGTTCAAAGAAGACATTTGGGCCACTAACGCAAAAAAAAAGAAAATGTCTAATATGGAGAATATTTAACATCGAAAAACATAAGAAAAATCAATTCCTTTTAATAATATGTGGAAATATCCACTGTTTGCCTGATGAAAGTCACGAGACTGGAAACTCGTGTAGCAAAATTATGGAAAACAAAGCATAATATGTTTTTTAAAAAATCCACATTTGAATCAAAAACGTTTGCGCTTTCTCTCTTCTTTTTATTATATATATATATATATATATATATATATATATATATATATATATATATGCTATCTGGGCCACTGACCTATTTCCCTAACTCTCTACTGTGCAATGATGGCCTGGGGATGGAATCTCTGACTGATACCAAATTTTCGGGTTTCGATCGTGGCTTGAAACAATTGGATATCTAGCCACACTGAAGAGCTGTGATACAGAGAAACAGTCTCTTTGTGGATGACAATACACATATATAAATATATATATATATATATATGCACATTTCATTGAATATGACAGACAAGGTACTTTGATTTAGTTTTTTATACAATTTGTCATGTGATCTAATAATTATTTTCTTTTCAGATCATAAATTATATAAAAACTGTCCAATTGTTCTTTCTTTCTGAGCGCTTTCATCTATACATTTAGCCATTTCCAAGGTTGAAATATATTACCTGTTAACAAGAAATAGATTGTTGTATGTATGTATTTATAAATTTTTTTCATTTTCAAGAACACGGTCAAGATATTGTGTCCATGTTCATAGTAGATATTATTGATAATATTTTGAAAATGAAAACATTATATAAATATATGCGCACAACAAACTATTTCTTGTTAACAATTAATATATTACAACTTTGAAAATGGCTAAATGTATAGCCGAAAGTGCTCGGATAAAAAGAACAATTTGATAGTTTTTATATAACTTGTTGTCTGAAAAGAAAAAAAATTATTAGCTCACATGAGAAATTGTATAAAAAACTAAATCAAAGTACCTTGTCTGTGATATTCAATGAAATGTGCATGAAAGAAATATTGCTGTCTAAATACACTAATATGTGTATATATATACATATATATATGTCCGGTCGCCTCTAGCTAGGATCGAAACTCAACTGAATTGGCGTCAGTCGGGGATTCTACTACTAAGCCGTTGGCGCACAGGAAGGATGAAGGTGAATTTAAACGTATTTATTTTTAGATAAATACATAGTGACTGAGAGAACTCGGTTCGATTTACCGAAGAGTCTTGCATTATTAACCGTAATAGTCACTGTTTACAAACCCACACTTCCTCCCCAGAGAGCTCAACTGAAATACATTTTTTGGGAGCATATATATATATATATATATATATTGTATAATGAAAAACGTTAAAATTCCCTTCCTTTCTGCTGTGTGACATTGGCTGAGAGGTAAGATATCTGATCAGTCAGGTTTCAGTCCCGGCTTGTAGCAATCAGATGTCTAGCCACACTGAGGAGCTGTGATACAGCGGAACAGTCTGTCTGTGGATGACTATATATATAGATAGATATATAGATAGAGAGGATTATATAAATAAATTTTATCACTTAGTTGATTGATGTTATATTCAGAACCTCAACTCCAGAGTTTCATCGACAAAGCATTTAGTAATTGTTCAGTCCGCTCATCAGGAGGTTTCAGCTATTGACTGCAGATTTCCTCATTTTCGTTATTTTTTATTTATTTAAGTTAAAAATTAATTTTTACACTAGTTATTCACAGGAGTTGATTTTTTCCTCTGTTTGTATGTGTGTGTGTGTGTGTGTGTGTGTGCATATCCCAGCGTAAGGTAATCAAATGTTTAGCCACACTGATGAGCTGTGATACAGTGAAACAGGCTTGTATGTGGATGACTTGCTCTCGTTCGCTGATTGAGGATCATGGTGAAATGGAATTTTTAACAGTAGCTGCTCCTGCTTATAATGCACAGCTCTTCATATGAATTGAGCACTCTAGATGCTGATTTGGCGTTTATATACATCACGTATATAATGCGTTAAAAGATTCGCTTTCTCTACTGTGTGCTGATAGCTTAGAAATAGATATATATATATATGTGTGTGTGTGTATGTTTGTCTTTGTGTGTCTGTATTTGCATGTGTATGTGTAAATGTGCGTATGTGGTAAATGTTGTGGTTATTTCTCTTTTCGGCCATTTTCTTGTCTCTTCATACATTCTCCGTGTTCCGTTTCCTTCTTTTTTCTCTAAATATTTCATAAAGCAAATAAATTTATATATGTCAATATCTGCACTTTTGTTCTGAATACTATTAAACGTCCTACAAATGCACGAAATGCATCATACGCACACACACACGTGCACACACACGTGCACGCACGCACGCATGCACACACGCACACACACACACACACACAGATTGATGAAAATGCAAGTCTGCAATTCCACCTATCATATAGGGACTATCGTAAGAATATTCCTTCATTTTACACTTTCTTTCAGGAACTATCCTTAAACATTCTCCATTCCTGATACAGTAACAAATTTCTATCCGATTTTATCCATTCTTTCGTTTGTCTCTTTTCCCGGTCAATTCTGCACTTGTACACACTGATCTACCTACCTCTGATCCACTTTTTCCAGCCTTTCAAAACCTTAGAGAGTAATTTGTTCTTAAATGACTGGTCCGCCTTTGTGACCAGCAGAGTGGATTTCCACTGACTAAAGAGATGTCTCTGGCTTTGTTGTCGTTTCCATAATACAAACAGGTCAAGTTGTCCTTCAAGTTGTTTCAATATCTTAAAACGATTTTTCCACACGGAGAAGCAGAAGAAGACCTAAAATAAAATAAAAAACTATATGGAAAATATTTAGGAATAAAATAAAAATTACCATTAAAGTATTAGAGTTCGGTTTTCTTTTCAAGAAAAATAGAAGTTTCGAAAAATGCAAACACAAAAACAAATTTTTACTGCGTTACTTAAAAATTGAAAATGAAAAACGAATAACTTGTAAAAAACCATAATGAAAAACGCAAATATTTGTGCTATATACTGATATGTCCCAGAAAGGCATATATTTGTTCAAAGTAGCAAAGTGGTTTTGGACTACTGTAACCGAGTAGAACACTCTAGCAGGTAACCGTAATGGACTGGTCCTCGTCGTACTGGTAGGCAATAGGCGGAGGCAATAGGCAAAGACAATAGGTGTCGTTCCTGTACCTCCACATCATTCTGTATTTATGGCTGACACCAGCCAATCATATTACTGTGAGGGGGAACCAGATGTATGCATATTCATTACATCATATACAACACAGATAATGCTACGTACTTTAGACAAATCCAGTATTGTAACCTAAACAAATAAGATAACTGACCCCCGTGAAAAATTTAAAAACAAAAAATCTAAATAAATATACTTGTTCTGCCAGTCATTTAAATACTTATACTTTAAATACTATATACTTTAAATGACTGGCAGAACAGGTATATATTTTTTTTATCACGTTCACCCCAAGCAAGGCATTAAAGAAACAAGTATACTGAAGGCAAGAGGTACTGAGGAAAACAGCCCATAATGAGCTTGTTTAAATGACTGGCAGAACAGGTATTTTTTTTATCAAGTTCACCCCAAGCAAGGCATTAAAGAAACAAGTATACTGAAGGCAAGAGGTACTGAGGAAAACAGCCCATAATGAGCTTGTTTAAATGACTGGCAGAACAGGTATTTTTTTTATCAAGTTCACCCCAAGCAAGGCATTAAAGAAACAAGTATACTGAAAGCAAGAGGTACTGAGGAAAACAGCCCATAATGAGCTTGTTTAAATGACTGGCAGAACAGGTATATATTTTTTTTATCAAGTTCACCCCAAGCAAGGCATTAAAGAAACAAGTATACTGAAGGCAAGAGGTACTGAGGAAAACAGCCCATAATGAGCTTGTTTAAATGACTGGCAGAACAGGTATATATTTTTTTTATCAAGTTCACCCCAAGCAAGGCATTAAAGAAACAAGTAAATAATAAACAAATTAACAAACTACAAGTACATGCATAAATAGGAGTAAGGTGTGGGCTGTTCTCGTGAGAACAATTTTTTGTATTTCTTTGAGGCATGGGCTTCCAGGAATCCCTTCAATTAGTCTACTGGAATCTTTTCCAAACAATCCAAGAACACCATGGACTTAACATGTGAGCAATATGTGAGCAATGTTTTAGAGAAAATGGAAACAAAAATAATACTTGTATGTAGCATCAGAAAGAGATAGTTGAAATTTCTAGGGTACGTAATGAGGAAAGAGGGTTTGGAAAATTTAACACACACAGGATATACTGAAGGCAAGAGGTACTGAGGAAAACAGCCCATAATGAGCTTGATTAAATGACTGGCAGAACAGGTATTTTTTTTATCAAGTTCACCCCAAGCAACGCATTAAAGCCACTGAGACGCAAGGGGTTACTGAGTTTGAAAGAATTAGAAAATAGAAACACTACTAAGATATAAGTACAGAAGAAGAGTAATCAAGAGTACAGTGGATAGCGATTGACATTACATTTAAATTTTTGAAGCTTAAAGTTGGCTAGAAAGCATGGAGCCGAAAGTGTGTCAACAAACAAGACGTGCAAGAAAAGAAACTGTTAGCATAGAACTTACGGTTGCATCTAGCCAACCCAATGAGCCCTCTTTGCCTGTCTAATACTGGGCTTAAATTCTAGATCCCATAGTGAAGAGTGATATTTATTTGTAATTATTTACAAAATGTGGCACAAGGTCAAAATGGGGAATGGGGAAAAGGACAGTCTTGTTCTGTCTTAACTTTAAACTTAGCTAGCAACAAACACTGACCCAGACATACCACAATATTCCTAACACCAAAACAACACATTCTTACTTACCTTTCTTACTATGATAACAGCTGGCCTCTTGTACTCAAGGATACCCATCTGATAGGGCAGTTAACCAATCCCTACTGCAGACGCTCGCTCAGGCACATTTGTGTTTGCTCAACACCTACAGAACCAACCTGTGGTTTATACTGCAACTATGCAGAGCAGACTTTAGTTTCAGTTTCTGGGAGAGAGCATGTTATCTAGTGTGATCAATAATTTGAACAAGGCCAGCACACTCAGCCATGATGACTTGTAGCTTTATGCTAGAACAGCTAGAGTTCCATCTACACAATTACATTCTCAAGGCTTGGGTCAACCCGTGGTATGGTTTCCAGGCACTTTTCAAAAGTGTCACATGCTCAGATTGACCTTGATCCAGTCTGATAATCTCTCCTTCCAGACAAATCAAGTGAGATTTGAACCCAGGTTTCATGGTCAGAAAATAAACATTCTAATCACTCGGCAACTTACTTTCTTACTACATTCACCATAATACCTCATGGTCTCTATGATAATCCTAACTAGCCCCCCTATATACAATTCGTTGCCTGTTGGGAGGAAGGGGAATAAAAATACAATTTAAAAAACTAGCCTCAATCAGTATTTACAACATGAAAACAAAAATTTCATAGTGAAGAGCACATCCAAACAAATTACTATGAAAGTATTTACAGAAAATGCAGAGGGCGGCAACTTTACAGTGGGGAAGACAAAACACAAGATCACAACAAATGATATTCCTCATTCTTCTTAGGATTTTATCAAGGATCTCTAAATACATAGCAGGAACACCGAACTATATTCTAAGCAAGGATCAATGGTAGACTTACAGATATATAAAATAGATTCTGGAGAGAAAAAAATATCTAGTACGACACAGTGAACCAAGTTTCTTTGCAGCTGACCGAGCAATGGATTCAATATGATCTTTCTATTAGGTTGGTGCAAAAATAATGTCGTTTACTCACATAGTAACATATGTGAGAAAACGACATTATTTTTGCACCAACCTAATGCTTCATGTCAGCCAAGAATGTTAACCTGAGCAGACACAGGGAGTCACTCTCCAGGAAGCCAGTATCAACCATGCTGATGGAAGGCAGAAAGGGGGTCTCCCAGATGATTGATAAATATAGAAAAAAGACAAACTTTACTAAGGGCTGCAAAGGGCAGAAAATTGTGGAGAGCTATGACTGCCAACATCCCGAAGAGACACAGCAGGTAGAAGAAGATTGAGCTTGCATAAATGATTGGCAGAACAGGGATATGGGGAGATAGTAAAAAGACAAACTTAACTAAGACCTACAAAGGAAAGGAAATTGTGGAGAGCCATGATCACCCACATCCTGAAGGCTCAAGATGCATAGAAGAACAAACTTGTGTAAATGGTTGGCAGAACAGGGATCTGGAGAGATTGCAAAAAAAATTTTACTCTGACCTGCAAAGGAAAGGAAATTGTGGAGAGCCATGATCACCCACATCCTGAAGGCCCAAGGTGCATAGAAGAAGAACAAACTTGTGTAAATGGTTGGAAGAACAGTGATCAGGGGAGATAGTAAAAAAGACAAACTTTACTAAGACCTACAAAGGAAAGGAAATTGTGGAGAACCATGATCACGCACATCCTGACGGCACAAGGCATATAGAAGTAGAAGATAATAAACAGTTATATTTTGAGACAATGTTTAACTAAACCAGGTGCTGACCATTCTGTCTTTGAAAACGGTCTCCAACACCTTTCCTCGTGTTTTCTTTGCCTTTTTCTTCCATTTCACAGCAAGGCAACAAACAAAATGGTGAATTCTTTGTTCTCTGTTATATTTCACTTCACATCTCACCAGGTAGGCCCGCTTCCATATGTGAAAGATTATTTGAAGCTGAAAAGAGGAGGGGGGGAATAATAATTGTATCAACAAGTAAAATCTTCACTAACTTTTAAAAAATTTGACAGTAAAAATCTCCATCGATAAAAGGCAGGATGTGTGTGTGTGTGTGTGTATGTGTAACGAATGCATGGCTGCAATTTTTGACGGATTTGCACCAAAATTTACATGCACATGCTCGAAGTTAGCAAGAAGGCCAAGACTGACTTTGCATTTCCCAACTCCCATCAATAGTGGAAATAATCGATTTTTTTTCATGCTTCTACAGCAGTTTTCATGTAGTTTGCAGCCATTTTCTACTGGCCAGAGTGAGAGCCTATAGCTGGCTGCCACGAATAGGCAGGAAGATTCTATTGGCCAGCATGAGAGCCAACAGCTGACTCACATGAATGTTAACTAGCATGCTAGCATGCAAAAAATCGATAGCTGCATTTGTCACAAGTGGGAAAAATTTCAATCTGCATGGCACTTTACTCCAATCGGCTCATTTGCTTGCTTAAACTCAACGTTGATTCTGATTCCACAGAAGTGGGTTGGGTGTGAAAAAGTATTTGTTGTTAACATTCTTTTTTCATTCGGTTTTTCGAGTCCTTTTTTAAAGCTGATCGTTTTGTGTTCATTTTGTTTAGTTCTTTTTCCGTAACAGATTTAATGTTTAGTATAGAGCTTCTAAAAAATTTGCAATCTGATATAGGCAAGAAATAAGGCATGTTGCAACATCAGCATGGCAAAGGGCGCTCCTTTAAAGGAAAGGAAGGGCAAAAATATTTTAAGTCAAGTGATAGCGATTGCTGTATGAGTCGTACGATTTTTGAATCAAGCACGGGCAACGCCAGGTCATGCTGCTAGTCTTCTCATATATATATATATATATAGAGAGAGAGAGAGAGAGGGCTAACGGTCATATCACATTTAAGTCCCAGTTCTTGTTTGATCACCAAAGTTTGAGCCTGGTACCTAGATGGCGACTGATCAGGAATACAAGGCGCTGTAAGCGTGGATGTGCAGTTGCAATGGATAACAGCCTTGAATTGGGAATCAGAGAGCCAAATTCAAATTCCAGTCATGTTTGGTATATTTATTTATGTATTTTTGGTAAAGGTATGAATCCTCCTCTGAGCTATGGAGTAAATAATAGGATTTGTACCTGTATCAGTATTTACACCAGAAAAAACATTTTATGTTCTGAAAAACATTCTTACAATCCAGAATAGATATGTTTTGGCCTTAAATAACCTTAAAAAGGTTGATAAACTGTAAAAAACTAACAATCAATGAATAGATAAAAAAGCTTTAAGTGACAGAGATGTGGTTCTACAAACAGATGCTCAGAATACCATGGATGGAACATCTGACCAATAGGGAAGTTTTAACAAAAAATAGAAACTATAAGGAAACCTAAAGGGTGTTCCAATAACTTGGACCAATTTTAAATGTGAATTAAGTTTAAGTGTCAAATGATTTTTTTTTTTTTCTTTCAGATTTAACAACTTAAATCTGACAATTTCAGCTATGGAAAGATTAACAATCAAACAATGGGTTAAAGTTATTGAAGCCTATTATGAAAATGGACATTCAAACAGAATTTGAATGAGAAGTTCCCAGGTTGCATCATCTCTCAAAATAGCAAAATCAATTGACCACCACAATCGTGCAACTTGACGCCTTTAGATTTCTTCCTTTGGTGTCATCTCAAAAGTAAGGTTTATGCCAGCAAGCCAACAACAATTCAACAGCTGAAGGATGGGATAATAAGGCATATTGGTGAGATCGAGGGGCAACTATGACGTCATCAAAAATTTTGACCATCAAGTGGAGGTTTGCCACCAAAGTCTTGGCAGATATTTAGGCGATATTATTTTTCACACATAATTGGCATGATCTAAATAACATAATTCCAATAGAGAAATAAATTGTCACTGATTTATTTACTGCTGACTTTGATCCGTCTTAATGAAACACTCTATATTTATTTATTTTATGCTACTGTTTACCCAATACAAGGTCCAAGAACCACTCAAGGTAGAGTGTTACTGAATAGGGTTGTTTTAAAGATGTAAGAATTGTAGATTATGAGGATATGTAGAATAGATAACAATTGACCCTAGACTTGAAGGGGTTAAAATTACAGTGATTGGGAAAGCATCCCTTCGAGAGTCTGTTCCACACAGCAGTGGCTCTTTAAAAAAAGCTGTCAGAATGGAACTTCCTCCTTACTAATGGAATATGCATTGAATTAGGATGATTTGCCCCTGGGTACATGACATTGCAGTTCTTAGTTGTGAATGTCTGAACTGGTAGAACTAGAGAATATAACTTGTCTGAACATCTCTGGAAAAGGAGTTACGGAAAATAATTCATTCTAGATGTTTTTCAATTCTGAATCATGGTGGGAAAGAGAGGATTGGGCAGCAATGCTTCATTTTTGGTCAGATCTGACTCTTGTAATGCATAGTAGAAAAATGAAATTAAAATTGATGGGTAGTGTAAGTTTTTGTAATTTGACAGAGAGTGTAAGAGGGATAGTTAAAGAATTAATTTCATTTTTCGTTTCATTTCATTTTTGGAAGTTCTATCTGATGATCTGGCATCCTTTAAAAGGACTCTGGTGAAATAAATTATTATAATGGTACCTTAAAGTGGTCTGTTTTACTTTTAAATTATATATATATATATATATATATATATATATATATATATATATATATATATATATATATATATATATATATAATCAAATAGGATAATAAAATTCAACAACATTTACTCACTTTTGCTCCTTAGGCACCGAATTATATCACTTAGAGTCCTCCATAGTTTACTTTTACTTACTATATATATATATATATATATATATATATATATATATATATATATATATTATGAATTAATTGATTTAAAATACGTTTTTTTTGCTACACAGTTCTAACCATGTTTTTGAAACATGGTTAGAACTGTGTACCAAAAAAAACATATTTTAAATCAATTAATTTATAATATTAATGCTTTGTAAATTTACATTGAGCACTATTTTGTAAAAATAAAAATATAAGAACATCAGATTATATATCTTACTGTTCTTTCTTTTTATATATATATATATATATATATATATATATATATAGATAGATAGATAGATAGATAGATAGATAGATAGATAGATAGATAGATAGATATATTTTAAGTAATTATTATTTTATTTTAATTTAACAAATTATCCATATTTTAAATAATAGAAAGTTTTGGGCTAACCATTTTCTTTTAATTTTTAACATTTTTATTGTTATGTATTAAGAAAAGAGTATTTCTTTCAAGAAAGGAGATATTTGAAAAAATCCAGGATGTAAGTTAACATTTTAGGGAAAATGAATAGCTTCGCTCTCAAGAACTTTGTGCCTAATAAGTTATTTTCTCTTTTTAATAAGTGTGGCATTCTTGAAAAACTTGAATCTCAAGAATGTCACACTTTAACAATATTAGCATTTACTTGTTTTTATTCATTAGATCAACCAGCACACCCAGGCACACTAATACACTAGAAAGGTAACCAGGTACATTTCAAGTTAACAGAAGTGTAATTTATTATTTTTATATCATGTCTAAGTCAAATCTTTGTCATTTGAGATTTTAAACTAGGTGCTAAATTCCTTAATCTCTAAGGAGTGGGTAATCATTTCCCTTTTGCCTTCCTCGACAGATTCAAGTCATTCATTATTAGTCTCTCTAAAAAAAAAAAAAAAAAAAAAATAGCAGATTCTTCATAAATCCATTTAAAAAAAATCTACTGCTTAAATATGCTTAAAAATAAATGCTTATTTCAGGAGACATCTTTATTTTCCTATTTTCAAATTTCATGACTAAATTTTCCTTATTAAAGTTTCAAGTGTGCCCCAAAGTTTTAGTTATTCTACAAATGCACCCTGAATTAAAAATGTCTGAAAAACACTGCATTAGATAGTGGATAACATGCTTGCATGAGTTTTGAGAATAGGAGAAAATCCTGGTTTTACTCACCATTGCTTTGTTCCTTTGCAGTTGAAAATTTTTAGTCTTAGCTCTTTCTTGAATTTGAAATTGGCTCCTATTATGCCAGGCAACAATCACCCTACAATGGAACCAGTAAGATATTTGGACACTATTCAAGCCATGATATATATGTATGTGGCAAAGTAGAAAATAGAATTGGCTGACCAAGTTCAAGTTCTAGTAGAGGCTGTTGTGTTCATGCTACACTAATATCTTTGTGAAACACATAAATCCAATTCCTCTTCTCCCAGTTATGTGTAAATAGTAAGGAAGACTGGGCTCTCTAGCCTTAGTAGAGCAATCCATCAAGAAGATGGACAACTTTAATTTCAGAACCATAGAATAGGCAAATGGAAACCAAACCACTAACTTTCCAATTCACAGATATTAAAGAAAATAAAGATGTGGAGAACAATTCTGTCTATATTTCTGAGATGAGGTATTATGTACACTATTTACATTATTCGGACTATTGTCCTCATCTTTGTCGCCATATTTATCACAACGTTTCGGCCCTTTAGTATCTGTCTATATTTCTGAGATGAGGTATTATGTACACTATTTACATTATTCGGACTATTGTCCTCATCTTTGTCGCCATATTTATTACAACGTTTCGTCCCTTTAGTATCTGTCTATATTTCTGAGATGAGGTATTATGTATATTATTTACATTATTCGGACTATTGTCCTCATCTTTGTCACCATATTTATTCAACGTTTCGGCCCTTTAGTATCTGTCTATATTTCTGAGATGAGGTATTATGTACACTATTTACATTATTCGGACTATTGTCCTCATCTTTGTCGCCATATTTATTACAACGTTTCCGCCCTTTAGTATCTGTCTATATTTCTGAGATGAGGTATTATGTACCCTATTTATATTATTCGGACTATTGTCCTCATCTTTGTCACCATATTTATTCAACGTTTCGGCCCTTTAGTATCTGTCTATATTTCTGAGATGAGGTATTATGTACACTATTTACATTATTCGGACTATTGTCCTCATCTTTGTCGCCATATTTATTACAACGTTTTGGCCCTTTAGTATCTGTCTATATTTCTGAGACGATGTATTATGTACACTCTTTACATTATTCGGACTATTGTCCTCATCTTTGTCGCCATATTTATTACAACGTTTCGGCCCTTTAGTATCTGTCTATATTTCTGAGATGAGGTATTATGTACACTATTTACATTATTCGGACTATTGTCCTCATCTTTGTCGCCATATTTATTACAACGTTTCGGCCCTTTAGTATCTCTCTATATTTCTGAGATGAGGTATTATGTACACTATTTACATTATTCGGACTATTGTCCTCATCTTTGTCGCCATATTTATTCAACGTTTCGGCCCTTTAGTATCTCTCTATATTTCTGAGATGAGGTATTATGTACACTATTTACATTATTCGGACTATTGTCCTCATCTTTGTCACCATATTTATCACAACATTTCGGCCCTTTAGTATCTGTCTATATTTCTGAGATGAGGTATTATGTACATTATTTATATTATTTGGACCATTGTTCTCATATTTGTCACCATATTTATCATGACATTTCGGCCGTTATATGCTCTGGCCTTCTTCAGGTGGTTGGAATATCAAACTGAACCCTTTATTTCGCTCACTGGGGTAGACTGTTCTAGTTCCACGTGCCATATTTAATGGATGTCAGTTATCAGTTATCTCCTGTTAATTTCCCTCTGAAAGTTCTCCACTGACTTAACCTTTAGGACACATGGCACAGTGGATAAAGACATTGGTTAGATCCAGTGACAGGACCCAAAGAGTTGTGAGTTCAATATCTGGCTACTGCAGTGGTGAACAAAAACTTGGAGGGTTGAGTTAAAGGGAGATAACTGAGACATCTAGAAGAGGCATGGCATTTTGAACAAAGCAAAATTCCAATCATCTCAAGGCCAGATTGTACAATGGCTGCAATGTCATGAATATGGCAATAAAGAAGTTTTAATTCATTATTTACACTATTTACACTATTTACATTCAAAATATTATCCCCATTTGTTATATGCATGTATTATGCACGATATGCCATAGGTGGAATATCCAAAATAAGAACAAGTCAGTTGCAGATGTTGCCATAAATGTATCTTGGATATGCAAATATCATGTGTCCTCTCCCAACTTTTCAATTAATGAAAAAACTGTCTATATTTCTGAGATGAGGTATTATGTACATTATTTATATTATTCGGACTATTGTCTTCATCTTTGTTGCCATATTTATCACAACGTTTCAGCCATTGTACGCTCCAGCCTTCTTCAGGTTGTCGGAATGTCGAACTGAACCCTTTATTTCGCTCACTGTTCTACTTCCACATGCCCTGTCTCATGGATGTCAGTTATCTCCTGTTAATTCCCCTCTGAAAGTTCTCCACTGCTGTAACCAGGTATTGAACTCACACTCTTTGGGTCCTGTCACTGGATCTAACTAATGCCTTTATCCACTCTGCATGTGTTGTTATATTGATTTATGCACAAATACCTTTGGGAAAGGAATGATTCCACCTCTTTTCCCTCCAGCTATGGGTTAATTAATAGGAATTGTATCAGAAAATCATTATTAACTCCTAAAATTCCTTACACTCTAAAAATATTTTCTGGCTTTAAATAACCTGCAACAGGTTGATAAGTCATAAAAATAAAGTCTATAAATCAATAATAACTAAAATTGGGATGCTAGTCATAATACTAAGATAATAATAAAGATATATCAATTTGGAAATCATTATCATCCAAAAGAGATCTTCCATTTTCCTCTTGCAAGTCTTTTATATTTGGCAGAAAATAATCAATACTAAAGAACTTACTTCCGGATTAACTGTTTTCGGTACCATCGGCAAGCTTTGCTGATCTTGTAGAATTCTTTAGTTAAAGAGGTGAAAACTTGAGAAAGCATCAGGGTCACATGATTCTGTCGTACCTTAGCCTCTGCTATCTTTTGTTTACTGCTTTCTACAAAAGAGGAGAAAAAAAATTCAGTCAAAGAAATAACATCAGATCATTTTCTTTTTTTATTTGTACAAATTTGTATAAATTGTGTTTCATCATCAGAAATTGGTTGGAAAGTTCCCAGCATTTTTTGATAAAACCTTTTAGTCGTATAAATTTATTAAATCAATATTCAGTGATCAAAGTATTTTTTCTTAGATTCCTATGACTTTATACAATATTTCGGTTAAATCTAGCAATATCACTGACAAAATGTCTGACCAAGCCGACTATCAAGTGAAACCTTAATTCACTTCTCTTTTTCATGGCCCTGATCTGGCATCTCGCCTGCAGCCACTATCTCACAGATACGCTGTCGCCTCTCTCTGTCTCTTCTACAAATACTTTCATGGCAATTGCTCCGATGAGCTGCTTTCCCTGGTCCCCAGTCTCCATGAATAGCACCATACGAGGCTGGCATCCCGCTCTCACCCTTACACTGTAGAAACTTTAAAATGTAGCCGTCTCTTCTACTCCAATAGCTTCATACCTCGCACCTCTCGCCTGTGGAACACCCTTCCCAATTACTGTTTCCCTGATAGCTATAATCTCCAACTATTCAAATGTAATGTCAATCGACATCTCCAGTTACCTTGATCTACACACTACCCTTCCCTTCATCCTTTCTTCTATCACTCCTATCTGCTCTTGCTACAAATCTTCTGCAACCCCACTGCATCCTAGTGGCTTCATGCCTTGCTCGGGGTGCTAAGCTTAAAAAAAAAATGTGTTTTTCTCTCAATTATACATGTTATTGTCTAGTTTCACCAATGAACAAAGCATCAGATATTTTCCCTCAGTTTCTATGAAGGTGCTGTGAAGTGTCAAAACCAAGCAAACTTTTTGGCTAACTCAGTTAAATGGTAAGGGTAATTATGGTTGCTTACTTGAAGACTGCTTGTGCCATTGCCTCAAAATGGTCAGCAATAAGACGTTAACTTTTTGTCCCTGGCTTTTCTTGATCCACTTGTTTTGAGATACACGACATGTCCACACCTGCAGAGCCTGAAATAGAACCAGCTTCATTTTTTCACAACTGCAAATCAAATAACTTATATATATATATATATATATATATATATATATATGTGTGTGTGTGTGTGTAATTTATCTTCAGGAACAAATTAAATATAAAGATGAGGAAAAACTATTCTTAGCCGATGTGTTTCATCCTCTGAGGAACTTTATCAAGGCAAATGTAAGGGTTTATCTTGTTGCTCATGTTTATATACAAGAGCAAGGATTTCATTGGTTTATGAAGGCTTTTAAATTTGAGAATGTTCATGAATATTCATTAGGTAGTTGAAAGGTCAGTCAAAACATGTGGAGGACACAAAGTGCCATAATTGAAAGTCCGGTAAGAAAATTTTCCCTCCAGCCACGAAACACAAATAAGCAAAAATAGATCCATTTTTAAAAATTAAAACAGCATGTCTGATGATCACAAAAGCCTGAAACCCAGGGTCACAAACTAATATCCATACAACTGAATATGTTAGTTCTATAATTGATACTGATCACTTTCCAATAAGTACCACGCATATATATATATATATATATATATATATATATATATATATATATATATATATATGAATAAAAAGACAAGAGGAAAAAGCTATTCTTAGCTGATACATTTCATCCTCTGAAGCAAATGTAGGAATTATTTTCTATATTTTTCTTTTTTTTTTTTATAAATGAATATTATTTAAATTGTGATCAGATTGTTATGGTTTGGGATGGACGGATGTGCTATACATCTTCAAAGACATGAGATAATGGATTTAAAAGTTCTCTTTTGAAGTTTCAACATTTTTGTGATCATATATGTTGGCTTGAATGAATGTTTAGCAAATGTTGTTCTGAAAGGTTTTATTTTCTCTTGTATACAAATACAATTACATTACCACCTTGCTTGGGGTGAAACGATTAAAAAAAAACAAAAAAAAAACGAGAGTTACAACTTAATTTAATAACACAATTCAATGATAGCATTGGTGAGTCTTCCTGAGGAGCAAAGTGCATACCCTATAAAAAATGATTCCATGCAAAAATAAAATATCTTTTTTTACTTTTTTTTTAATCTTTCCACCCCAAGAAAAGCGATAAAGCCACTCAGATGCAAGAGGTCACTGAGTGTGAGAGAATATGAGAAAAACTATTATTAAGGAGAGAGGACAAAAAAGAACAAGAATTAAGAAGACAAAGGATAACAAATGACATTGCATTTAAATATTTGAAGATCAAAGGCAATAAAGCCACTCAGATGCAAGAGGTCACTGAGTGTGAGAGAATATGAGAAAAACTATTATTAAGGAGAGAGGACAAAAAAGAACAAGAATTAAGAAGACAAAGGATAACAAATGACATTGCATTTAAATATTTGAAGATCAAAGGCAATAAAGCCACTCAGATGCAAGAGGTCACTGAGTGTGAGAGAATATGAGAAAAACTATTATTAAGGAGAGAGGACAAAAAAGAACAAGAATTAAGAAGACAAAGGATAACAAATGACATTGCATTTAAATATTTGAAGATCAAAGGCAATAAAGCCACTCAGATGCAAGAGGTCACTGAGTGTGAGAGAATATGAGAAAAACTATTATTAAGGAGAGAGGACAAAAAAGAACAAGAATTAAGAAGACAAAGGATAACAAATGACATTGCATTTAAATATTTGAAGATCAAAGGCAATAAAGCCACTCAGATGCAAGAGGTCACTGAGTGTGAGAGAATATGAGAAAAACTATTATTAAGGAGAGAGGACAAAAAAGAACAAGAATTAAGAAGACAAAGGATAACAAATGACATTGCATTTAAATATTTGAAGATCAAAGGCAATAAAGTCACTCAGATGCAAGAGGTCACTGAGTGTGAGAGAATATGAGAAAAACTATTATTAAGGAGAGAGGACAAAAAGAACAAGAATTAAGAAGACAAAGGATAACAAATGACATTGCATTTAAATATTTGAAGATCAAAGGCAATAAAGCCACTCAGATGCAAGAGGTCACTGAGTGTGAGAGAATATGAGAAAAATATACTATTAAAGAGAAGGGACAATAAAAGAACAGAAATTAAGAAGACAAAAGATAACGATTAAAATTGCATACAAATTTTTGAAGATCAAAGTTGGCTGGAAGTACATATATATTTAGACAGCAAGTATTCAGCTAAACAAGTTTTATTAAACTTAACCGATAAGGTCAGTTTTGTTTAATTTTTATTACCAATCACAAACGTTGTCTTATTATATTATAAATATTTGAATAAGATGTTATGTATCAGGATCAAAATTGTAGATAAATTGTCTAAAGTTCATGTTAATTCTACTGTTTTTGTTTAAGTACTTTCGAGCATCTTGATCAAAAGCTATTATTATACAAAATAACCAATCCTATTTTTAAGTCATTTCATCCAGAGTAAATCAATAAAGCCACTAAGATACAAAGGGTTACTAAGTGTGAGAGAATATGAGAAAAATGTACTATGAAGGAGAGAGAACAATAAAAGCACAAGAATTAAGAAGATAATGATTGACATTGTATTAAAATTTTTGAAGATCAAAGTTGGTTGGAAATCAAGAAGCTGGAAGAGAGTTCAACAAGTGAGAAGTTTGATAGAAGAAACATTTAGCATAGAACTTATGGTCACATCTAGCAGCCATATCAACTGTAAAATGATAAGACCTTGCTGCTAATCTAATACTGCACTTAAATTCATAAAGTCTAGGTACCATAGCAAAAAGTTCATAAGAACAATTACCATGGAAGTATTTATAGAAAAAGTCACCTGAGAGCTACATTACAGCAGTGGGAAAATGACTGAAGGTGAGATGCCAGGTCAGGACCAGTAATATTGCAGATTCTTCATTGGATTTTATCAAGAATCTCTAAATATATAGCAGGAGCACCAGACCAGATGTGGCATCAATATTCAAAATATGGACGAATGGTAGACTTATGAATATGTAAGATAGGTTCTGGAGAGAAATTTTTTTTTTTATTTTATTTGATATTGGTAAGGGTAGTAATTAAGTGTAAGGGGATTTTTGGTAAAACTGGATGTAGGTGGTGGGTCGGTTGACTAAGGTAACAGCTAGTATCAGGGGAGACGTCTGAATTGGATTAGTGAAGCCGTATAGCAGCCCAAGTGGGGAGTCATTGATGGGTTTGTTCCATCAATCATCAGGGTTGAAATTGACCCTAGTGAGGTATGTGGATGTACCAGTGGTTGGGCAATGAGGTTGAGGTGTTGGACTGAACTGCTTGTTGTTGGCGAGGAGTGTCGTTTTTATATCTGTGATTTAACAGGTGCAGGCTCATCTGATTTTGGGGGGAGAGTGGCGGGAGGCAACGTTTGTGATTGGCTATTGTATTTAAGATTTCTGCGGGGATTTGTTTTGTGGACTAGATACAATACTCGGAGCTCCTGAAGAAGACAAGTTTTTTTTTTAATATTTTGGGTTTGCATTCTTAGCCTTCAAATATCCAACCAACATGTCTAGTGAAATATATGTGTGAATCAGAAAGAGATCTTGATAAAAGTAGTGTGTTTGGTTTTTATTAAAATTCAAATCATTGCCTTTTAAAACAATAAATATTGCTGAGGGGTGAAGGTAGTTAAAATAATAGCAGTGTCAAGGGAAAGGATATAACAGAGAAAATGAAAAATATCATTATTCATGGCAAACTCTAATAATAACGGCAAATAGGCAACCAACTCACCATAGACTGGATTCTCTTTTTCCTGAATTCATTACATTTTTGGCTTAAATGTTGACAATACATCACCCATTTTCTCCATATATGAAGGTATCTATATGAGTTATTAAAGAAATGTATTATTTTACATAGAATTTATTAAAAGAATTAAAATAAAATTTTGATACCAAAAGTCTTGATCAGGAATAAAATATAAGAATTTATTTTAAAATGCATTCAAAAAATTAGAATGAAAACATCTTATTTAAAAGTTCTCCTTGCACTGTATTTGGATAAAATAACTCTCCAGAAAAATGAAAAGAAATGGCTGGCAAATAATTCCACTGAAATCTAATCATTTACAAACACAATTTTCCTTTTGTACAGATCTGTTGACTGATTTTGTTTAGCAGCATATCAACCTCTATCAGTCAGTTACGTGCCATGTGTGAAACACATTTAGGTGATCATGTATCTTTCTGATACATGACTGACGAGGCAGATTTTTTTTTTCCCGCAGTAGGTTGCCATTTCTTTCTGCAGTAGACCAGTTGCCATCCAAGGCTATAGAACACAGTCTGTCCCGCTATTTACCCATAGCTGGAGGGGGGGGAGAAGACGAGGAGGATTCATACTTTTCCCAAGTGTATTAGCACATAAGTGAATGTAATGGATCTAACTGGAATTCGAACATGGCTCTCCAATTCCTCAACGTGAGCTGCTATTCATTACTCCACCATTATTTAATGCCAAAACCTAGGCAATTTGAACACAATTTTATAGCTTCAACTAAATATATTATATATACAAACTACAGATAAAATGTATTGCTAGTTATTTTGTTTTAAAAATATATTGATGCTATTTTACTATAAATATGTGTTGTTGGTCCATTTTTATACAAATATATATTGCTGGTATTTTTACTATAAAAATTTATTTTTATAGTTTCATAGTGTTTTTTTTCTGGGTTTATTATTTCTCCATAGCTGGGACCCTAACAGGTGCTACCACCCTGGGTCAGGGGGAACCTGGGAACAATAGCAATACCATAACTTTTGACTGTTGTAGCCCTTCTACAGTAGCGCAAGCATAATGGCTAAACAGAACAGTTCGGAGTGATGAGAGGTCAAACATCTTGAGGACTAGTTATTTTAAGCTACAGGTCCTCAACACTATGATTGATGCTCACTTCTTAAGGGTTTTCTACTCACACAAAGATGACCACAATTTTTGCCCTAATTCTACTCTCTGCTATCTTCATTTAGAAGAAGCACACATTCAACAAAAGCAACAGAAAGTTCTTCTATAACCCAGAGGATATTTCTGGAAAACAAGTGTTCAGTTTGATAAAATCTGGTTGCTGACCAACTCACACGCAGATGTAGCCTTTATATATAGAATTTAAAATATTAGGTTGGTGCAAAAGTAATGACGTTTTTTGACGTTAAAAAAATACGTCAAAAAACGTCATTATTTTTGCACCAACCTAATATATCTCTTCAACCTGCAAAAGGCAGTGAGTCCTTTCGAATATTAAATGCTTTTCTCTTTTTTCCAGTTTTTTAGTTATACCTCCTTAAAAATTTATGAATTGCAAATACATTTTTTAACTTTAGACATTGAGAATGGTGGTCTTTCATTTTGCCAGTTCGTTCCATTTTTGCTATTGTCCTTATATTTTGCTAAAGTTTTCATGTTTATGATTTAAATTCTATATCTTGCACAAATACAAATATTGTTGCCAAAAAATTATATATTTTACAGGTAGGCAAATAAATGACAAAGAGAAAAAATTTCACCCTTTAAGACTTCATCAGTCAAAAGTAATATTTTTCTATGATGGAATTATATATGTGAAGGGGTTTTCTTCTCATTGGTTGGGTATTTGAAACATCACTGGGTAACACAAAAAAAAAAAAATCCTTGGTAACACACAGCAATCCCATTGTACCACCAACATTGCATACTGCCAAGCTCAATATTTATTGTGTATAAAATACGACAATTGTGGCACAAGGCCTAAAAGGGGGATGGGTTGAGGACGGTCAACACTATCTTATACCTAGTGATATGTCCTGGAAAGGGATATATTTGTTCGAAGTAGCAAAGTGGTTGTTGACTACTGTAACTGAGTAGGACAATCTAGCAGGTAACCGTAATGGACTGGTCCTCGTCGCAGTGGTAGGCAATAGGCGTAGGCAATAAGCGAAGACAATAGGCGTAGTCCATGTACCTCCACATCAGTCTGTATTTATGGCTGACACCAGCCAATCATATTACTGTGAGGGGGAACCCAGGTGTATGCATATTCATTTCATCACCTAGGTAATCAGATTCACAACAGCATACTGGCAAGCTCTCTGTCTTCCCAGAAAATGTGCCTGTTTTTATGAAGATTAAAACTAGTTTGCTAGCAAAGAAATCATTTGCATAGCTAACATCGTCCTGACTATCTTGTCAGGAAGCTGGTAAACACTTTCTTTCTTCATAACCAGATGTTTCGGGGGTTTGCACCAGTTCTGTTCTGGCAGGGCAGCCATTTTTTACAGAGACAGCATACTAAATGTTGTCTCTTTGACTGATGGGTGCGGTACCATTATCAGTAGTAATTGGCTGATCTGTCTGCATTTCATTTCTGATGCAATATGTGTCAGAATGGATGGAGGAATATAAAATACAAGTGTCAGTTATCGTCATGCACCAACAGGAAACACTGAAGATCTTGGAACGTTGAAATTTTAAACTTTAATTTTTTTTTTTCAGATGTGTCTGGGCATATAGCCTAGCCGATTTCATTCAGTTTCTTTATTCTTTTGTTCATTTTTCCATCACTTTTGTTATTAAATATCCCACATTATGATAATAGATCTGCCAAGAAAGGTGAAATGTTGTAAGGACCTGGATGTATATGTAATTTTTATACATTTCGTCTTAATAAATTGTTTTCTCTTTTAATTAAAGTAGCATTTTTTTAAATTAAAATTATGGGCAGACTCATTTTCCTGAACAATTAATGCATTCAGTTGGTTGTATTTTGAGGTTTCTCTTATGTATTCCTTGTGGCAACTATTACAGGTTCAAGTTTTAGTTTATTACTATTTTGTTTTGTATTATTCGTATCTTTTATTGTTTTAGAAATAGTTGTAACAAATTTTATGTTGAACTTGGATAAATTCTTTTCAATTGCAGTTGTGATGGAGTTGGCGTGTAGAACAATATATTTTTATCCATTGTATTTCTATATATATGTGTGTGTGTGTGTGTGTGAGAAAATTTAATTTTAAGGTATGTGATATTTATGAATTGAAGTGGGTTATCAGGAATAGAGTATGTAAATATAAGGGGAACACTGAAGTCAACACCCAAAGGTGACAGTCGGTTTCATGCTAAATCGTTGTGATTGTCGAAACGTTGTGGTAGCCGAAACCTTCTAAGGACAATAGTCCGAATATAATAGTGTAAATATTGATAACTACTCATCCCAGAAATTCAGGCAATAAATATCCCACATTATGATAATAGATCTGCCAAGAAAGGTGGAATGTTGTAAGGACCTGGATGTATATGTAATTTTTATACATTTCGTCTTAATAAATTGTTTTCTCTTTTAATTAAAGTAGCATTTTTTAAATTAAAATTATGGGCAGACTCATTTTCCTGAACAATTAATGCATTCAGTTGGTTGTATTTTGAGGTTTTCTCTTATGTATTCCTTGTGGCAACTATTACAGGTTCAAGTTTTTGTTTATTACTATTCTACCACATTGTCCCCAGCCCCTCAACCTCTGATGTCTTCCTCTTTGGGTTGAGGTGTCCACTCGGTTTGAACCGAACTTGGGGTAACTGGCAGTATGCTCCCTGAGTACCCATAGATTATTTCGACCGGTCAACTGGTTAAGTCCTGCTTGCTGCTCACACTGTATTAGTTTTTAGATCCAGTAAGCGGGGTGTTGTCCCTACGTTCACGGTCAACTGGGGATATGGACACGGCTGTGAGAGTTGCGGTAGGAAGTTTAGAATATGGCAAAATAAAACAAGAAATAATATCTGCAGAAGCCAGACAACAATGGGGGAAATATTGACGTCTTTTATATAAGAAGATAACATCAGAATAGAGGTTACAGGGAGAATAAAAAACATTTGACATAAATGAGAAAAGAAAAGGAAAAAGACAAAATGCATCCAGCGAATTCCCAACAGAGAGAGGGTTTGTGTGTGATAAACGCGTATTGAATCGCCTGGGGTAGGATTATGACTAGTAGTCCAGTCTCATACAGATGCCTCAGAACAGGGGGAAGTCTTCCTTCTCTAATTCTCCTGCAAATCTCCCGTGACTCTCTCGGTGATGGTCTCGTTCTCCGACTCTCTCTCCCGTATTTTTGTAGCACCACGACCTGTAATGGTCACCTGCGGGTGCTCACGCATGTGACAACGATATGCCAATTGCGGTCTCTCCCGTCTCTCTCTCCCATCTGGCTTCTTCTGTCTCGCTCGACCATCTGCCTCTTCCTTCTCACTTGACCGTCTGCCTCCTCTTCAGCATAACTACGCAGGTTTATATAGATAAATCTGTTTGATCATCAATCGACCCTTGGCCCGGCACGTGATTATCAAGAGTGCCAAAAACTATCCCTTGACATGTAAACCGATTCTCCAATTATTTACCAAGAGTTCTTCTCGCTTCCCCAAAATTATACTTTGGGATATCTAAACATTGATTCAACCTTTTAATCAAAACAAATACTGTTAAACAAAACCAAATATCTTGTAGCCTGAGGAAGCTCTATTTCAATTTTTAACCAATAAATTTTATTTAGATCATTTTTTCATTGTATTTTCTAATGACCCAGATTTAAAACATCACCTCCTGCCCTGACATCATGTTTCTCATCAGTAAACACACATCTTAACCCAAATTGTACTTTGATATATAAACACCATTTCCACTTCCAGTCAATAAAAGTTATATTTACGTGTGTGCATTCATGTGAGTGTGTAGGTGTATAT
Organism: Acanthosepion lycidas; assembly: GCA_963932145.1. Lineage (NCBI taxonomy): Eukaryota > Metazoa > Mollusca > Cephalopoda > Sepiida > Sepiidae > Acanthosepion > Acanthosepion lycidas. Next base: position 90,659,895 of record OZ010596.1, read on the forward strand.
CTCTCTCTGTTACACTATTTTGTTTTGCATTATTAGTATCTTTTATTATTTTAGAAATAGTTGTAACAAATTTTACGATAACTCTTCATCCCAGAAATTCAAACAATAAATATCCCGCATTGTGATAATAGATCTACCAAGAAAGGTGAAATGTTTTAAGAACCTGGAAGCAAATTTACTGTGGATGATCTAATGATTAAAGCATTTTCTATACACTTTTGTCTCTTTTAATTAAACTAGATTTTGTTTTAATCAAATTTATGGCCAGATTCATTACTATGAGGTATTGGCAGGGCGTAACGGTCGTGCTAAGGGCCGAACACAGGATTATAATAAAATAACATAGCAAATTCCGAAGAAAAGGAGAGAAGAATAAAATGATACACAATTGTATTTTCGCAATGGGTGCATTAGAACCTTGTATGTGTGGGCAAGGTTTCTTTTTACATATGGCTGCCCACTGTCTTTACCATTACTCCACCAGTTTAGGAAAGTATTTTGTGGTTAAACACTGAATTTTTCAATCTTTAACCTAAAACTTATTTGAGCAAGTTTCGACACTCAACCTGTATTGTGCATTAGGAAGAAAAAGAATTAATTCAAACATTTATGACAGAATAAGATGATTATATAATACAATTTTAAACATTACTTTAAAGAAAATCTATGACAATGTGGAAAAATTGTGTGACGCATTTCATCCTTTGTCGGACTAAGATGATTACACATATGCATGAAGGAGAGGAGACGCTGAAAATTTTAAATTTAAAGATTTTTTTAGATCTGTATTTTGGGTATGTAGTCTAGCTGTTCCATCACTTTTGTTATTAAGTCTCCCAAATGTCGATAATAGAAGACCTGCCAAGAAAGGAGAAATGTTGTAAGAACCTGGATGCCAATTTACTATGGATGATCTAACGATTAAAGCATTTTCTATACACTTTCATCGCTTTTAATTAAACTAGATTTTGTTTTAATCAAATTTATGGCCAGATTCATTACTATGAGGTATTGGCAGGGCGTAACGGTCGTGCTAACTAAGGGCCGAACACGCAAGATTATAATAAAATAATAACATAGCAAATTCCGAAGAAAAGGAGAGGAGAATAAAACGATACACAATTGTATTTTTGCAACGGGTGCATTAGAACCTTGTATGTGTAGGCAAGGTTTCTTTTTACATATGGCTGCCCACTGTCTTTACCATTACTCCACCAGTTTAGGAAAGTATTTTATGGTTAAATATTTAGATATTTTTATGGTTTTATGGTTGAATTTTATTAATAGTCTAGCTGTTCCGTCACTTTTGCTATAAAGTATCCCAAATGGCGATAATAAAACATCTGCCAAGAAAGGTAAAATGTTGTAAGAATCTGGACGCAAATTTACTATGGATGATCTAGCGATCAAAGCACTTTGGCCCAGTTTAAAAGAAAGTAACCATACCATTTGATTGCTGTTTGGAGTGACGTCACGAAGCAGCCATCATATGACCGACATGACTTATCACCACCAAAGGGAGCTAATCGCCTTCTGTATTCCTACAGAGATTTCCTTTATAACCTTTTCTTTGAAGTAGTGTGGAAAGTGAATATCTTGATTATATCATTATTTTATCTTCGCATTATATGGGATATCTGTTTTAGTTGTTGATAATGTTTAAAGTCCTCAAGTGGTTGTATCATGTTGAAACACTGAAGTTAAGCAACATCAAGCCTGATCAGTACCTAGATAGGTGCTTGCTAGGGAATACTTGGTGCTCTAAGCTTGGATGTGCAGGTGATGTAATGGATAATTGCTCAGAATCGGTGAACCGAGTTCCAATTCTGGTCTGGTTTTTTATATTCACTTATGCACAAATACCACTAGGAAAGATATGAATTCCCCTCTTCTCCTCCCATCTGTGGGTAAAATAGTAGGAATTGTATTATTAAATCTTTATTTTCTCAAAAAATTCTTACAATTGAAAAATATTTTCTGGCTTTAAATAGCCTGAAAAAGGTTGATAAGCCTTAAAAAACAAATCAATCAATCCATCTCTGATATGCCATGTGAGTGTCAAATTCTCCAAGCCCTCTTTCCCTCTTCTTCATTATGTGGCCAAAAATTTCAACTGTTTCTATCTGATCCTAAACACAAGTGTCTTTTTCATTCTCATTTTCCTTAAAACTTCCTCATTGCTCACATGTTGCATCCATGTCATTGTCAGCATCCTTCTGTAGAATCACATCTCTATTGCCTGAAGTCCCCTCTTCATCTCTGAGGAAATCAGCCAGATGAAAACAATGAGTAACCTACCCAAAAGAACAGAAACTGAGAGGGATGATAGTAAGGAGACAAACATTGCTTAGAATTATAAAAGATAGGAAGTTGTGGAGAGCTATGATCACCTACTTAAAAATCTTGTATAAATGAATGGCAGAACAGGAACTGAGAGTGATAGTAAGCCTACAAACATTGTTTAGAATTATAAAGGATAGGAAGTCGTGGAGTGCCATGATCACCTACTTAAAAAGCTTGTGTAAATGGGTGGCAGAACAAGAACTGGGAGTGATAGTAAAGCTGCAAACATTGTTTAGAATTATAAAGGATAGGAAGTTGTGGAGAGCCGTGATCACCTACATAAAGAGCTTGTGTAAATTGATAGCAGAAAAAGGACTGTGAGGGATAGTAAGGAGACAAATGTTACTTAAAGTTATGGAGGATAGGAAAATGTGGAGAGCTATGAACGCCTATGTCCCGAAGGACACGACACATAAAACAAGAAGAAAAAGAAGAAATGTCGCCTAATTACCTGATCATTAGCATTTGATGATAATGATGTCTGTAGTAGCTCACTTCTTGGTAAGTCTGGCACCAAATCTGAAAGCATGTGTGCAATGACCTCTGACCTAACAAAGATGTCAGCTGAAATTCCATCGGTTGCAGAAGTTGTTCTTCAGGGCTTGAATGGCTTAAAAGTTTAGCCACTTTGTCCCAGTATTTCTTCTGTTTCACCTAAAAGTAAATTCAAAATCTGTAATAATAAATCGTTTTTGTTCTACACTAATAACAAGTATTTTCGCCATTAATATCTGAAGATAAAAAATATAAATAAAGAAAAAAACGTATGTAAATACGTTGATTTGCATATATATACACATATAAAGTCACCCGCAGATAGACTGTTTCGCAGCCCTTCAGCGCGGCTAGACATCCAGTTAGGATCGAACTCCGGCTGAATTGGCGTCAGTCGGAGATTCTACCACTAAGCCGTCGGCGCACGGAAGGGATGAAAGTGAGTTTTAGCGTATTTATTTTTACCTAAATACACACAGTGAGTGACAGTGACTCAATTCGCTTTTGCCGAAGAGTCTCGCTATATCAGCTATAATAGTCACTGTTTACAAACTCACACCTCCTCCCCAGAGAGCTCAACTGAAATTATTTTTTTCAGGAGCCTATTTGGAATCATATTTTTAAATAAATAATTATATTTATGCTCTACTTTCGTATCGAGCACTATTTTTTAAAAATAATTACAAAAATACTAAGGAACTTTGGATTATTTACTAAACCAGTTTCTTGCCTATTTTCTACAATATTTTCACACACACACACACATATATATATATATATATATATATATATATATATATATATATATATATATATATATACTGTTTTAAAAACAAGGAATTTATTAATGGAAATAGTCCCTAAGGCTCTTTCGTCCAACATCTCATCAGGAGAAAATCGTTGGAAAAATAGATAAATTAAACGAAAAGAACAACAACGAAAATGAAGATCAAAAAAGGGGAAAACACGCTAAAATCAATATAACCTGTGCCAAGTCGTATATGAAAGAGTTGTTCAAAATTATTCACATAGCTGGTTCCAACAATCATTTGAAGATTTTGGAATCAATCTGTATAGGATTACAGAAACCTTCTCTTTGCTGGCAGAAGGATTTTGTGAAGTCGCTTAATTTGTTTGGGGGATATTTTATTTTAACTCTCCCTCGCTAATTATTTACACGCGATTTCCCCTCTCCTCCCCTCGTTATAAGTATATATATACTTATATGTTATTGATTTCAGCGTGTTTCCCTTTTATTTATTTTGCTCTTCATTTTCATTGTTCTTTTCGTTTAATTTATCAATTTTTCCAACGATTTTCTCCTGATGAAATGTTGGACGAAAGGGCCTTAGAGACTATTACCATAAATAAATTCCTTGTTTTTAAAACAGTATACAGATTTTGTACCTCTAAGCATTTGTTTATATATATATATATATATAGAGAGAGAGAGACATTTTTTATGTTTAACGTTCTTTTTATAGATACAAGTATTTAAGTAAATGCTCTGTTTATAATAAACAGTATTAAATAACATTTACCGGCCTGAATGTCCGAGAAATTTTCATAGAAAATATTCGTCCTTTGACAGTATTCGAACCTGCATCCTATACGGAACTGCCATTTATCCCGGCGTGCCTAACCGATTCGGCCACAAAGGATCGTTCGGTTGGCAAGGTCGAATTTACTGCTTATAAACATCAACCTTGTCGGACTTTGTCCATTTCTTAATATATATATATATATTATCCCTCACAGATAGCACGAATGGTATACAGATTTTGTACCTCTAAGCATTTGTTTATATATATATATATATATATATATATATATATATATATATATATATATATATATATATATATTATCCCTCACAGATAGCACGAATGATCTGAAGATTGCATCATACATGAAACTTTAAGTCATGTTATTGGCGAGGGAAAATATATTAATTAATATATACTTAATAGCTCTGTTGTATTCCAGCAAGCACTGTTTTATTAACAGCGGCACCATATGTGCAATATATTATAATTATATATACATATATATATATTTTAAAACATTTTTATGTTTATACGTTCTTTTTATAGATACAAATATTTAAGTAAATGCTCTGTTTTATAATAAACAGTAAAATTGACTTTGCTAACCGAAACGCTCCTCTGTGGCTCAATTGGTAAAAGCACGTCAGGCTATATGACGGTTCCATATAGGATACATGTTTGATTTCTGTCAGAGGACACATATTTTCTATGAAAATTTCTTGGACATTCAGGCCGATAAATGTCGTTAATACTGTTTATTATAAAACAGAGCCTTTACTTAAATATTTGTATCTATAAAAAAACGTATAAACATAAAAATGTCTTAAAATAATTGTCGGCCTTTGTCCATTTCATAATATATATATATATATATATATATATATATATATATATATATATATAGATAGATAGATAGATAGATAGATAGATAATATTAGTGGTAAATATACACATACATACGCAAAATATATAGATATATATAAATAGATGCATACACATATATGTTTTTTGAATAAAAAATTCCACAAAATGTATCATTTCCGGTTACACCTTTAATGTATTAGACATCCGACAACATTCATATTTCTCTCACTTAAACCGTCTTTGACTCCCCTCCCTAAAACTTCTCTCTGTTAAATTTTAATCCCCCACCTTCTCTCGTCTGTTACCCCTCTCTTTAGTTCTAAAATTCGTCCCACACTCTCATACTTACACTCTCTCTAAATTCTATTTTTATTTTCCGAAGTTGTTTTTTCTTTTTGAATTTGTAGGTCTGATGAATTGGATCGTATTTACGATTCCAATGGAATAAATTATGACCATGGAATATTAGTGTTTAAGCCTTTTTATTATATATATATATATATATATATATTAAAAATCAGGAGGTCAATTAAGATACACGACCATGGTTTCGACCTGATGGTCTCTTCGGGCAATACTTTTAAAATGACCACTTTAACACTTTATTTCAAAAAACCACTACATAATTATCTACATAATTATATAGCATGCTTTGTGGGTTTTTTCTGTCCTGCTATTTATCCATAGCTGGGTGGGGAAGAAATGGATTCATGACTTTCCCAAAGGTATTTCCCCATGAGTGAATGTTACAAACTCGACTGGTATTTGAACTTATCTCTCTGATTCCGCAATCCGAGCCTCTATTACTTCGCAGTGGCTCTATTACAGATCCTAGCAAATATCTAACAGTAAAGATTCTAAATAAGAAGTAAAAATTTCCCAGAAGACATACAACAAAATGTAAACTTTAAAAGACACTCAACACTAAGTGGATTGTTGTAAAAATAAAAGAATAGTAGATTTCCCTCTATTTTTGCGCTGTTTTAAAGAAACGTAGAAACCGTGTAAATTGTGAAAAGGAACTTTTTTTTTTTTTTTTGGTTTCGACTGGTCAGTCTGGTGGTATAAAAGATCAATATTAATAAAAACTACTTACTTTTTTCTGCCAAATTGGAAAGCATGTTCTGAAGACTTTCACACAATGGTGCTTCTTGGCTTCTGTGAGTAGAGCTTTTTTTGATCTTCTGCAAAGTGCATATTTCTGCATTTCCCTAAAAGTTCTTCTCGACAGTTTATGCTCCTGAAAAATTGGCAATTAATGAAGAAAAAATTAAGACATATTGGAAGTATTATTATTATTAGTAGTAGTAGTAGAAGTAGTAGTAGTAGCAACAGCAGCAGTAGTAGTAGTAGTAGTATTGAATTTGAAAGCAGTATACTCATGTACAAATATACAAAGCTCAATATGACCATCATGACATCCAGTCTTACATTGGCATATTAGGCACATGCATTGCAGCCAAATTATTATTATTATTATTATTATTATTTGTGTATATTAGGTTTCCTGCTTTGTATGCTATAGAGTCGGGTCCAAACTATGGTCCTTAGGCCCCATAGGAGAATTGTCATTTAACTGGTAGTACTTTTCTTAGTATATGGGGTGTTCCTAGTAGGGCGATCTTCTGGGCAACTTGTATGTTGATATTACCTGAGACACTGTTAGTAAAATTGTCCATTCCTTTTCTCACGAGGCCCAGTGCTCCGATTACTATTTGTACTGCCTCATCCGGTAATATCGATCCTTGTATTTGGACAATTTCTCATTAATTATTATTATTATTATTATTATTATTATTATTATTATTATTATTATTATTATTATCGTTGTTGTTGTTGTTTCCTTGGGTTTCTGTTGTATACACATTTCCTTTGGGGTCCCAACCAGAGACCTAAGGTCAGAAATGACATTTTCCAATGAACAGTTTTGTAAAAAAATAAAAATAACAATAAAACAAAATAAGAACACATATATTTGACATCGATAAAGCCTTTTATATAAGTCTGATTGGTTCAATAAAGTCAAATTGGTAGCCTGCTTCAAAAGTGATATAAAATCTGTTGCATTATTATTATTATTATTACACCTGTTAAGTGAAGAGCTTGATTTAAGAAAAATAAAATTAAAAAAAACACTGTTTGACCATGTTAATCAATATTTTTACACTATGTCTGTCTTCTTCAAATATACATATATATATATATATTTAATTTATATAATTAAAATTTGTCTTTTAGTCGAGTTACACCATTTCCCTCCACATTTACTTCATTAAGTATGTCTTTGTATTCATTTATATCTAATATTGCCAATGAATGTCTTTGAAAAAGCGTTGGCCGTAAGGTACCTTAGGTGTAACATCCGTTTTGTTTAAGGCTATATATATATATATATATATATATATATATATATATTATAAATTAACTGATTTAAAATAGGGATTCTTCACTACATAGGAATTACAATGTTTCAAAAACCGAAGCTCAAAACTTCAAATTTAATTACATAATTTAATTAAAAACATTCATTCTGTTTTATCTTCAAGAGAATTTTGGAATAATTTATTTTTAAATTTACTGAGTTTTAAACGCAGATATAATTCATAATTTTTTGTTTCCAAGGATACAGAGAAATCCAATCAAAATATGCCAAGTTTAATGGATGTCAGTTATGAGTCATCTCCTGTTAATTCCCCTGTCCAAGTTCACCATTTCCTTAACTGGGTTAAGGCAGTGGCGAACTTGGAGAGGGGAATTAGCAGGAGATAACTGCTGACATCCAATGAAAACATGGCACGTGGAACTAGAACAGTCTACCCCTGTGAGCGAAATAAAGGATTTAGTTCGACATTCCAACCACCTGAAGAAGGCCGGAGGGTACAACGGCCAAAACATTGTAATAAATATGGTGACAAAGATGAGGACAATGATCCGAATAATGTAAATAGTGTACATAATACCTCATCTCAGAAATATAGACAGATACTAAAGGGACGAAACGTTGTAATAAATATGGCGACAAAGATGAGGACAATAGTCCGAATAATGTAAATAGTGTACATAATACGTCATCTTAGAAATATAGACAGATACTAAAGAGCCGAAACGTTGTAATAAATATGGCGACAAAGATGTGGACAATAGTCCGAATAATGTAAATAGTTTACATAATACCTTATCCCAAAAATATAGACAGATACTAAAGGGCCGAAACGTTGTAATAAATATGGCGACAAAGATGAGGACAATAGTCCGAATAATGTAAATAGTTTACATAATACCTTATCCCAAAAATATAGACAGATACTAAAGGGCCGAAACGTTGTAATAAATATGGCAACAAAGATGAGGACAATAGTCCGAATAATGTAAATAGTGTACATAATACCTCATCTCAGAATTATAGACAGATACTAAAGGGCTGAAGCGTTGTAATAAATATGGCAACAAAGATAAGGACAATAGTCTGAATAATGTAAATAGTGTACATAATACCTCATCTCAGAAATATAGACAGATACTAAAGGGCCGAAAGGTTGTAATAATTATAGCGACAAAGATAAGGATAATAGTCCGAATAATGTAAATAGTATATCTCTGATTGTCTTGAAAGTGGTTGTAAAGACTCTAGTATTGTGGATAACTATTTTCTTTTCAAATTTTGTAGATAGAGTGTTAGAGAGTAGGATTATGAATTTTGAGTTGTTCTCAGTGCTATTGACAGAGTCTAATTTTCTTTTTTTATCAAAAGGAATTCCATTTATTCCTGATTACATCACAACTGACCTTAACACAAATTTGCCTAATTGAATTTACTCATGTGAAGAAGGTTAATCCCACCTGATGACATCGAGCAAGTCTGGCTGCTTGCTGCTGCTGCTTCCATAAGCAAAAAGTGGTGGTAAGAGTAATTGTAATGTGTTTCAGATGCAATTGCTGTGTTACTGTTTTCAGATGGTGACAGAGTTGGGTGTAATGTCTCCACTGCAGGAAGGCAACGCTCATTGGCCAATGTTTCAGCTGAAGAATCATTCGGATCATCGTTTTCTGTGAATTAAAAAAAAAAAAACACAAGGGAATTTGTCATGAATCTGAAATCATTAATAAGGAAACTCCAGTAAAGAAAACAAAAATCATATATGTATACTAGCTGAAGTACTGGTATACTTTGGGTAAGGGTTCGAGATTGATTATTATTATTATTATTATTGTTGTTGTTCTGCATGTTCCTACATCCCTTTGTTACTTAGCATGTCTGTTGTGCCTTGCCAATACCTTATAAATAAAGGACCATCCCGTTCTGATCACAAGGAAAAATGGAAAAGACATATCAGAGATGTTGTTTAGTTTCCTTGATGGATTCATTTTCTACAGCTTATCAACTCTGTTCAGGTTGTTTAATAAAGCCAGAAAATATTTTTAGATTGTAAGAATTTCTTTTGGAGATAATAATGGTTTAGTGATACAAGTCTTACTAATTAACCCATAGCTGGAGGAGAAGAGGTAGATTCATACTGAAACAGAATTTGAAAAACAAACAGGAAATTACAATGTGAAAAGTGGGTGATCAATTCTGTATACAAAAGTGGATAATTAATTCTGTATTACAATCAATATATAAACTGATCCCTCACTTTGTGGCCACTATAGTTTCTATACATTTATATTCCAAAGAATGTAAATAAATCTAAAACACATGTCTGTGTAGCTAATCAGCAGTTCACTGATTGATTCGTTTTCTACGACTTATCAACCCTTTGCAGGTTATTTAAAGCCAGAAAATATTTTTAAATTGTAAGAATTTCTTTTCGGGAATAATAATGGTTTAGTGATACATGCCCTACTAATTAACCCATAGCTATGGGGAGAAGAGGTGGATTCATATCTATTTGCACGTAAATGGAAAATTGGAACTCAGCTCTCTGATTAACAATTCCAAGCCATTATCCATTACACCACCTGCACATCCAAGCTGACAGATTCTGATATTCCCAAGTGGTCATCCGTGTAGGTACTAACTGGGCTAGTGTTTGGTTTCACTGAGATAAAAAGAAAGAAAGGAACAGGTGATAATGCTGTCATGTGGTTAATGTCTGCTACAGTGAAATGGAAAATTTTGTCAATTTTAAATTTTTCATTTGTAACCTCTTATTTCTTTAAATGGTGACCTTCATTCATATTTATATTTGTTATCGGAATATATTTTAAATTCTTAAACTCAAATGTATAGTGTTGTATAATTAATAATGGCTTGAAATGAGAAATCGGGAAGCTATGTTCAAATACCAGTTGGGTTTGTTACATACACTTATATGTTAATACTCTTGGGGAAGGTATGAATCCATCTCTTCCCCAAGCTATGGGTTGAATAGCAGGATATACTGGGACCTGTACTCTTGGTTGGAAGCCAGTCTAGTAGGTTACCCAAATTAATGTTGCTATTACTTTAAACTACCAAGACCCCCTTGGTAATGTTTATTTATAAGATTATAAAAATATGTGAACCAACTACAATTAAATATTTATTTTTTAACTTTTATAAAGAAATAAATTTGAAAAGGTATCTTTTTATTAAAAAATATATAAAACCCAAGAACATTTTCAAATAATTTTCTTCTCTGGAATGGTTGGTAAAACAGTGGCTAATTTCCAGTCAATTCGAACTTTATAAAATTGTAAATAATAGATATATTATTATAGTTTCTTCACATATTTTTATGATTTGGACAACATTTTGTAAATTTATAAATAAAAAAGTTTCTTCCCTATTTATTTCTTTATAAATTGATAAATAATATAAACATTGTATTCTATTAGTTTGTTCACACTTTAAGAATGTTGTAAATATAAAATTATTCATATATCAAGTCATCCCATAAGTTCTGTCCGAATTTTGAATAAAGAAAACAAGTGACCAAATGTTACATTTAATTACAGATTCAATCAACAATGTATTTTTCCTTGATTATCTATGACTTCCTTCCAATCTATTAACAAGCTTACTAATTCCATTACTGTAAAATTCTTTTAGCTTTGATTTGAAGAACTCACAAATGTCAGTTTTAACCTCTTCCTGTGTTACAAAAGCTGTTTCTCCCAAATGATTCTGTAAGCTACGAAACAAATGGTAGTCTGAAGGAGCAAGATCGGTTGAATAAGGTGGATGAGGAATTTTCTCCCAACCAAGTTCTTCGATCTTTTGTGACGTGATTCTTGCTGTGTGGGGTCGTGCATTGTCCTGATGAAACATCACGTCTTTTCGATTCACTAGAGTAGGTCTTTTTTTCCCTCAAAGCTTGGTTCAAACACTCTAATTGCTGACAGTATATTTCAACATTAATTGTTGCATTAGGTGGTAAGAATTCAAAGTGGATTATTCCTTGGTGATCCCACCAGATTGAAAGAAGAACCTTTTGCCCATGAAGTTCCCTTCTCGGCTGTGGCTGGGGCTGGGGTCCTTCCCCTTTACCAAGCCACTGTTTACGAAGATTAACATTTCGATAAAAGATACATTTTTTGTCGCCAGTCACAAGTCTATCCAAAAAAGATGAAACAAGTTGGTGAGAATGGAGAGAAGAGCAGATGTCAACTCGGGATTTGAGGTTGTTTTTCAGACAATTCATGAGGCACATATTTTCCAAGTTTAGGAACTTTTCCATGTTGCTGAAAATGACGATGAACAGTTGTATGGTTTGAACTGAGAACCACTGCCAATTCCTCAACTGATAAAGCAGGATTTTCTTCGAGGGCTGCTTCAAGAAGCTTTTCATCAAACTCAACTGGACGTCCGGTTGGATCTTCATCTTCAAGGGTGAAATTTCCACCTCTAAATTTTGCAAACCATCTTCTGCAAGTTCTTTCATTCACACATTCCTCTCCATAAACTGAGTGAATGTTTCTAGCCGCTTCGGTTGCTGAGTTTCCTTTCTTGAACTCATAAAGCATTATGTGCCTCAAATGATTCTTGGGTACTTCCATGTTAGCAGGGTTTTAATCAAACAAAATTTAATTTTATTGTTCTCTGAAATAAATTTTTTTCAGTTTAAATGCATCTAAACATAAAAATAATGTTCAGCTCCATTAGACATTATAAAATACACATTAAATTTTGTTCATTTTAACAAAAAGTTAAAACTCGGACAGAACTTATGGGATGACCTGATAAATAAACAATCTAATAAATAAATAGTGTTTAATATTTTTGTCATAAATTCTCAAAGAATATTCTGTCAAGTATTGTCCAAAGTTAATTTTTATGGAAAAAATAATATAAGCTTTCGATTAATAAAAGCTTTTTGATTTCATCATCAGGGTAGATGAAGACAAATTTTTCACAATGCAATTTAAAAAAATAACATATTAGTAGTTAAGTCATGTGAAAAGTTCATTTTTTATTCTAGATTCATAAAACCAATGACTGTTCTGATGCAAGCAAGATATGACATTTATATATATATATATATATATATATATACACACACTATTTACATTATTCAGGCTATTGTCCTCATCTTTGTCGCCATATTTATTACAACTTTTCGGCCTTTACAGGTGGTTGGAATGTCAAACTGAACCCTTTATTTCGCTCACTGGGGTAGACTGTTCTAGTTCCACGTGCCGTGTTTAATGGATGTCAGTTATCAGTTCTCCACTGCCTTAACCAGGTATTGAACTCACTCTTTGGGCCCTGTCACTGGATCAAACTGACACCTTTATCCACTGTGCCATGTGTATTTGAGGACATTGGCATATGAATTTCTGGGTATTATAAAGCAGCAACTATTTTTTTTACCAGTGCTCATATTGAAATTTTTGCTGTTATCATTCCATGTTTTTACCAGAGCTCATATTTCAATTTTCGTTTTTATTACTACTTCTCTCTGGCACTCCTTATTACTGATTGCCATATTGTATTCATTTCTATGCTTGGTCGGCTCCTGAGCTTTTTGTGGCCTAGCATATGTGCTGATTCCTTAAGACACGTATATATACCCTTACAGGAAAATAGTTATCAGCCTTGCACTTGGATTATATAATAATAGTTATCTCCCTTGCACATAGATTATATACCAACATTTTATTATCTGTACTATATATATATATATATATATATATATATATATATATATATATATAATAATAATAATGGACTCTCCCGTCAGTTTTGACGTATGAGGATCTGACAGCTTATTGATTCAGTTATGAAAGTTTGTGCGATAATCTTAAATGGCATTTAAGACCCGCTAGTGATTTACAAAGGAGGCCACATATGGAGAAAGTGTGAGGATTGTGAGATGATACATATATATAAGGGTGCAGGCCATTAAGAATAATTATTTTAACTTATTAATGTTATATAAGTATTACTTCAAAAAACAAGTCTTTTTACTAATTGATTTAGATAGATTTTTAGTATTGTTAGTGAGTAGCTGTCTAATGTTACTACGATTCTTAAGCTGTCAATAATGTGTTGCCTGATGGCGCTCTGGTAGCCTAGTTGGGATATAGCCTCTGTAAGACGTTTTGTATTTTTTTTTTTTACAGACAAACAGTCTCCAAGCAGGCAGGTATATTCATACACAGCAATGGTTTTATATATGGGCTTGGAAGTTTGGGATATATTAGTTTTAATAACTATGCTGCTAGTTTGGAATTTTTTGTTGTAAATAATATAATCTAATATATGTATGTTTGTCAGTTGGTTTTATCTTGCTAAGCAATATCTTTCCACTTCTGAAATGGACTGTAGACAATTCTTGACAGAATTTACTACTAGTTTGAAATTATTTGGAAAAGATGATCATTAAAATTAATCAAAATAAAATGTCATTTTATATATATATATATATATATATATATATATATATATATATATATTATGAAATGGACAAAGTCCAACAATTATTTAAGACATTTCTTATGTTTATATGTTCTTGTTAGAGATACAACATTTAAGTAAATGCTCTGTTTATAATAAACAGTGTTAAACAACATTTACCGACCTGAATGTCTGAGAAATTTTCATAAAAATATGCGTCCTCCGACAGGAATCAAACCTGTCTCCTATATGGAACTGTCATTTAGCCTGACGTGCTTAAACCAATTGAGCCACAGAGGATTGTTCGGTTAGCAAGGTCGATTTTACTGTTTTTAAACACAATTCTCCATGATTTTCTCTCATTCATTCATATCTGCTCAATATGTATCCAAATGTAAACAAATGACGTCACACATTATGAAATGGACAAAGTCCGACAATTATTTTAAGGCATTTTTTATGTTTATACATTCTTTTTATAGATACAAATATATGTAAAAAACAAAGAGAAACAAAGTATGAACAATTTGATAAACAAAAGAATTGAATTTATTTTGAACTGTTGGCATGCCAATGAACATAAATCTGCCTGAGTAGGTGTCTGCAACAGGGATTGGCTAGCTGCCTTTATAGGAAGGCATACTCAAACTCAAGTGGCCAACCTTAGGGATTAACTTTTTCAGATTACAAATAATCCTTGAAATGCAGCTTATCAAGACATCAACAGTCAAAAATTCTGACAAAGTCATGTCGAAAAGTAAATTTAACTTTCTAACAAACAGATTAAAGCTTGGACCATAATTCTTTCAAAACAAACATTGGACAATCTCCAATGGAATTTCCTTTGCATTTGAGAAGGATTAGTGGTAATTTGGAAAAGTTAATCAATAAAATTAATTGACACAAAACATCAATAGTTTTTAATTATATATATATATATATATATATATATATATATATATATATATATATATATATTAAATCAGTTAATTTATAAGACAAATAACCCAAACAAATAAATAAATAAACAAGCTACTCCTGCAAAAATAACTGCCAGAATAGATTACCCACAATGCAGCACTGACCCATATATATAAATAGTCGAGGAAAAATTCAATATTCATGGCCTGATGATTGCGCCTAGCATGAAACAGCCTGTCAGCCCTGAATATTGACTTCAATGTTCACTTTTATATTTATATATGTATATATATATATATTAATTATTAGGAGGATTTGATAATTATATTTAATTAATTCGTCGAGTCTGATAGAAACCTCAACAGAATGCAGAAAGCACTGAACGGCCATTTCGTCCTATATTTGGGACTCATCAGCAGTGCGCATCCACTACCGAGAATTGCAACCCAGACAGTTAGGTTGTCAAGCAAACATCATACCAACTGTTCCACCGGGCCTCGGTGACGAAGAGATTGCAAATCAGTCTCAATATAGCGCCGCTCGCTCACATATTCCGTGGTCGAGCATTAGAAGCCGGTTCAAGCGATGATAAACACAGATAGTAATTATTAGGAGGATTTGATAATTATATTTAATTAATTCATCGAGTCTGATATCAGACTCGATGAATTAATTGAACATAATTCTGTTGAGGTTTCTATCAGACTCGATGAATTAATTAAATATATGTATATATATATATATATATATATATATATATATATATATGTTTTACTAACACTCAGATTCATAATTATTCATTTCTTTCATTGGCACCAGTTAGTACTACTGATAAGTGTGATCTGAAGTTAGAAATTCAATTCTTTCTTTCTTTACTGAATATGATTATATTCAACCCCTGAAAACGTTTCAATTAAAAATTATGATGTGGCGCATTCATTCTGACTACCTTGCCATAATTAACTTCCAATGTCAGGTGAATACCTGCAAAAACAGTTGACACCAGCAAAGATGTGAGACAATGAATATAACTAAGAGGTGGAGATGAGTTCAGATATCTCATAGAATGATACTGAGGCTTCATCCTGGAAATTTCAAACTGTTCAGTGGGAATAATATTTTGGAAAATGTCATACCTGATTTCTGTGCCCAATGTCTGCATGGTCTTCTTCCTCGGCTCCTGTTGTCAGGCTGTTGGGGTTTGAAAAATAAATTATTATTATGAAAAACAAATTGAAAATAGAATTAACTCTTTAAAAAAAAAAGTGGCAGCAGCAACCAGTTGTTTCTCCAAAATTTCTCTCTGTCTGTTCACATCTATTGATATGTCTATGTCTCAATCTGTTCTTATCTCTCTATCTATCTTCTTCTGTTCATATCTATCTATATATATATATATATATATATATATATATATATATATATATATATATATATATATATATATATATATATATCTTGTTCTGTTCATTCATATCTATCTGTCTGTCTATCTATCAATCTTTTTCTGCTCATATCTATCTGTCTGTCTGTCTGTCTTGTTCTGTTCATATCTATCTATCTATCTATCTATCTTGTTATTTTCATATCTATTGGTCTGTCTTGTTTTGTTCATATCTATCTATCTTGTTATGTTCATATCTGTCTGTCTGTCTTGTTCTATTCATATCTATCTATCTATCTATCTATCTATCTATCTATCTATCTATCTATCTATCTATCTATCTTTTTCTGTTCATATCTGTCTATCTATCAATCTTTTTCTGTTCATATCTATCTGTCTGTCTTATTCTGTTCATATCTATCTATCTATCTATCAAATGGATCAGAATCTGACAGGATGATAAGCTAAAAAAAAAAATCAGAAATGTTTATCTATCTAACATGTTTCACTTTTAATATCTCACTGTCTGTTCATATCACTCTTATTTTTTTCCTAACCATCTCTTTATCATATAAAAGCATTGCTTAAATGAATTGTGCTACCTAGCAGCAAACAGTTCAATCCCAGAATCAGGTTGTGTAAAAATGCAATCTAGTCTTCTTTAATAGAACAGACAAATGCTATCAAAAGCATGAATTACGTTCATATAACTGTAAGTGATTTCCTCCAGCATCCAAGGTGGAATAAATAAAGATTGAATAAAGTTTTCCATTAGAAAGTCCCAGAAGGTTACCAACTCTGACAGTCACCTGATGAAGACCAGTGAGAACAGCAGCTGAAACTTTGTGTTGATAATAAACCAGAAAATAAACCAACAAAATCAGTGGAAAATTATTAATTAATTTTAATTAATAAAGATTTTTTCCTATTAAAACTTTTACTTGTTAAAAACTTCATTTATGAATTTACTTGTGAAAAATTTTAATGATTAATTTTAACAGCGAAAGTTTTTAATTAATTAAGAGTCTTCTTTTAATAAAAGTTAAACATTGTATTTATTCATTTCACTTGTTAAATATTACTTTTTATTAATTTTACTTGAGAAATATTATTTTTTGATAATTTTATTTGTAAAAAATTTTATTCATTAATTGTAATTAAATATTTTTTAATTTTACTTGTTAAATATTATTCTTATTCATTTTATTTGTAAAACATTTATTTACCAATTTTAATTCTTAAATATTATTTTTACTAATTTTAATTGTAAAAATATTTATTAATTTTACTAAGAGAAATATTATTTTTTGATAATTTTATTTGTGAAAAATTTTATTTATTAATTTTAGTTAAATATTTTTTAAATTTTACTTCTTAAATATTATTTTTATTCATTTTATTTGTATAACATTTAATTCTTAAATATTGTTTTTACTAATTTTAATTGTAAAAATATTTATTAATTTTACTTGAGAAATATTATTTTTAAATTTTTTTTATTTGTGAAAAATTTTATTTATTAATTTTACTTATTAAATATTTTTTTAATTTTACTTGTTAAATATTATTTTTATTCATTTTATTTGTAAAACATTTATTTACGAATTTTAATTTTTAAATATTGTTTTTACTAATTTTAATTGTAAAAATATTTATTAATTTTACTTGAGAAATATTATTTTTAAATGGTTTTATTTGTTAAAAATTTTATTTATTAATTTTAATTATTAAATATTTTTTTAATTTTTCTTGTTAAATATTATTTTTATTAATTTTATTTGTTAAAAAAATGTTATTTATTAATTTTATTTGTGAAATATTATTTTTCTTTACTTTATTTGTAAATTCTTATTCATCAATTTTAAGTCTTAAATACTATTAATTTTATTTGTAAACAAATCTATTTTTTAATTTTAAGTGGGAAAGTTTTTAATTATTGTCAATTTTTTAAGTACTTTTATTTGTCAAAAATTTTATTTAATAATTTTACCCATGAAAGATTTAATTCATTAATTTTCATTGTAAAAGGTTTTAATTATTATTAACAATGTTAATATTCTTCTTTTATTGATTTTACTTGTCAAAAATGTTATTTATTAATTTTAATTTTGAAGGGTTATAATTATTAATTTTAATCCTTAAAGATTTTATTTCACAAAGCTTTTTCTTTTACTTGTAAGCCATTTCTTCTAAGCATTTAATTTTACTTATAGACTGAGAGATTCTTACAGATATTCTCTGGTGGTAAAACCATTCTCCTGGTTCGCGTCGTCTTGTAGAACTTCTTCTTCTTGCCAGTGCCAGCCATGATGTTTTGAAACGTGCATACATTTCATCCAAGCATTAATATGAAGCTGTCTCTGCAGACAACGAACAGCAAGACATGAGGTGTACTCAGTGAACCCATGCCATTTCATAAGCAGCCGTTTCATCAGAAGCACCAAACAATGGTTATAGTGGTTCCTGGAAAGTGAAAATTAAAAAGAAAGGTAAGGAAATTGCCATTTGCTTGAATAACTGAGATATTTATTTTTAGCCCACAACAGAAAATAATAGCCATCAATTAAAATTAGAGAACTGAAACCCCACCGACAAAAAAAAAATGCTGTATTTTCCAGTCCTCATTCACAAGAAATGTGAGGGGGAAATCAGGTGTATGCATATCCCATTATATCACTAACAATAGCTGGCCACTTGTATTCGAAGATACCTGTCTACTGGGACAGCTAGCCAATCCCTCTTGCAGACGCTCGCTAAGACACAATCTGTGGTTTATATTACAACTATGCTGAGCAGACTTTAGTTACAGTTTCTGGGAGAGAGTGTGTTATCTAGAATGACCAACCAAACTGAACAACACCAGCACAAACAAACCTTTGGTCACAATGACTTGTGACTTTGTGCTAACACAACTATCAGCAGCCCCAAGTGTTCTGTCCACCAACTATCTATCTATCTATCTATCTATCTATCTATCTATCTATCTATCTAATTCAGTTCATATCTATTTATCTAGCTAGCTAAATACATACATACATATATATATATTTTAAGACGATTTTTTTTATGTTTATACGTTCTTTTTATAGATACAAATATTTAAGTAAATGCTCTGTTTTATAATAAACAGTATTAAACAGCATTTACCGACCTGAATGTCCGAGAAATTTTCATAGAAAATATGCGTCCTCTGACAGGAATCGAACCTGTATCCTATACGGAACCGTCATATAGCCTGACGTGCTTTAACAAATTGAATCACAGAGGAGCATTTTGGTTAGCAAGGTCGATTTTAAATGTTATTAATACTGTTTATTATAAAACAGAGCATTTACTTAAATATTTGTATCTATAAAAAGAATGTATAAACATAAAAAAATTGTCTTAAAATAATTGTCGAACTTTGTCCATTTCATAATATATAAATATGTATATAGATATCTGTGTGTGTATGTGCGTGTGTGTGTGTTTGTGTATGTGAATATTTATGAATAAAGACAAATTGAAAACTTATCTTAGCGGATGTGTTTCATCCTGTAATAGACTTTATCAAGGCAATTGTAAGGATTTTTATTTTGCAACAAATATTTAGAAAGAAAAAGAAAAATGTTGTTTATAAATATCAATGTTCACAAATACTTGTAAAATGAAATTCTAACATTTACCTCCCTTAGATAGTAGTAAGCAAGGTAAATCAACATTGATTAGTAAATTAATGTCTGATTACCTCCCTTAGTCATGTTCCTCTGATTTTTTTAGAGAAAATTAGTTCACAACTAATACCAGGCACTTCGGCGTCAAAAAAATAGAAAGAAGTAGTGGTAGGAATTAAAAAGACACGGAAATGAGAAGGGAGATACTTTTAAAGGGACATAGTGGTAAACACATTTAAAGCAAGGGTTGAATACAGTGTAAGCAGTAAAGATAGGGGAAGAGAGAGGGATGACAGGAACAAGGTATAGAAGAATAGAGGGAAAGAGAGAGTTTTTGAGAAGGTGTAAAAAAAAAAAAGAAACGAAAAAGAGTGAAAGAAAATAATGAAACTTAAAGAAAAAAGAAGAACATGAGGATAATGTAGTTATTTTCCAAGCATAGCTTAGATATGGCATGATGTAATGAATATGCATATACCTGGGTTCCCCCTCACAGTAATATGATTGGCTGGTGTCAGCCATAAATACAGACTAAAGTGGAGCTACAGGGACGACAACTATTGTCGTCACCTATTGCCTACGCCTATTGCCTTCCACTACGACGGAGACCATTCCATTACGGTTACCTGCTAGATTGTCCTACTTGGTTACAGTAGTCCAAAACCACTTTGCTACTTTGAACAAATATATCCCTTTCCAGGACATATCATGACACAAAGCCAAAAATATGGGACACCAAGTGAGGATCAAACTCACTACTCAGTCGTAATTGTTCTAGTGAGACAAGCTTGCTAACCATTACACCAACTCGAGGTGCCCAACTAATGTATCCATAAAAATAAACAAATAAAATCAATCATAGTGTCAAAAATAATTACAATAATATAATTATAACAATAATAATTATCATTAATTCACTCATTCTAAACCAATGAGAAACTACCCCACTTTTCACCAGTATGCACACAAACACTTGTAATTCTCACTATCAGACAGGCAAGGCAGTCAACATGGACAGGTCATCAACATGTGTGTCATTGAAAATTTCAGCTCCTTTTCCTTTTTCAGGCCATAATAGTAACATTTATCTCTTAGCACTCGACAAAAATTTTGGGTAAGAAAACTGCAGTCTTCTTATATTTTCCAACTTAATTATCATGACACTCGTTACGTACTTCTATGAAAAAACAAACAAAAAAGGCTGCATGCACTTTGTTTATTCTTTATCTTATCATTCTGTCGAATTCTGATCCATTTGACCCCAAATGCACAATTTTACTCAGTATTACTGTTTGTCATGTCTCCAGCACCACATAAGAACCAGATAATAATTAATAATTGTTTTGGTGCTTCCACACTTTGGTCTTTCTCATTTTTAGAAGTATCTTTGTATATATAAGTGTTAAGATATTCATAATTATTTACTTTAAGTTATAGCTTGCCTGCATTAACAAACTGTAAAAGAAAAGAATAAAATAAAAAAAGAATAATTAAAAAAGAAGAAAATAGAAAGAAAGAATAATTTAAAAAGAAGAAAATAAAAAAGACGAAATAATTTAAAAAGAAGAAAATAAAAAAGAAGAAATAATTAAAAAAGAATAAAATAAAATGAATAAATAATTAAAAAAAATAAAATAGAAAAAGAATAAATAATTAAAAAAGAATAAAATAAAAAAGTAGAAATAATTTGAAAAAGGATAAAAAAAGAATAAATAATAAAAAAAAAGAATAAACAATAAAAAAAAAAGAGATTGGCAGAATTAAAAAAAGAATCAAAAAAAGAGATTCTAAGATATGAAGAAAAAAAACACACAAAATGCAAGAAAATAATAGAACTTCAAAAACAGAGAAAGAAAAATCTTGCAAAAGGGCGCAAAAACTGAGAAATAAAAAACTAAAAAGTTATTTTTCACCTTGCAAGTACATGAATCTTTAGCTGATGTTTCCAACAGGTTAGGGTCTGCATCAGGACATGCTGTTTGTGAATTTTTTCTATCTGCCACGTAGATTCAAGTCGGTATCTTTTCTCTTGGATTGCATTCTGATGCCATCTGTTGAAAAAATGATGCTGAACTGTCTGGCAACTTCGCTGAAAATTAAAAAAGATATCCTCTTTCAGGAAATTTTAAAAAAATTAACTTATATAACAGAATTAGGTTACCTGAATTTAGCAGCATTGTCCTGTTTTTTAAACTGGAATATTTTCTTGTGTTATATCTATCTATCTATCTATCTATCTATATATATATATATATATATATATATATATATATTTAAGGTATGTTATATCTATGGGTTAAAGTGCTGAATATCAGGGATAGAGCGTAGTAAATATAAAATGAAAAAATTTTAAATATTAAAGATAGCTTGACAGTTGCACTTAAGAATGAAACAGACTGGTACCTCTGGGTCTTGACTACAATGTCCATTTATATATATATATATATATATATATATATATATATATATATATATATATATATATATATATATATATATATCACACTTATACTCACACGCATACTAATATACACACTTACACACATCATACTCACTCACTCCCTAATGAGCCAAATGATAACACACACCCACCGCAATATAAACGCTTACACACATCATACTCACTCACTCCCTAAGAACCAAATAACATACACATAACAGACACATCCCCTTTCCAGGAATCAATAAAACTGTCAAAATGACAAAAGGAATTCAGAGCAGCCTGAATCCATCCATCTCAAATAACAACTTAAAAGAGACTGTTTGACCAACACAAGAACTGATCAAAAATTCATGTTAAAAAAAATAAAAAAAACAAATGAAAACTACAGACAAAAGTTCATTTTCTCCATCAAGACATTCATTTCTAGTAACAAGCAGAAATTTTTTTCTCTCCTCAGGGAATCGAACTGAAATAATAAAAACGAAAAAATATTAATATACAACCCAGTGTGTCTGAAGATTTTAATTTCTTAATATTTTTTATTGTTCAAAACATATATATATATATATATATATATATATATATATATATATATATGTGTGTGTGACTGGTAGGGATAATTCCAAGGAGGATATTAATCCAAAGAGAGCTCAATGTAAACTATAGTGCATTAGAATAATAATAAATCAAGGAGAAAATTTAAATGTCCATTTCAGTTGTAATTTATTTCATGAATATTGTTATATTCATCTCTTAAGACTGAAAGTTCTTAATAATTGAATCTAATTTATTATGAAATTTCAGTCTGAAAAGATGACTATATCAATATTCACAAAATAAATTATAACTGAAAGTTATTGTCAGATGGCAGTTAATGTCTCATTAAGTCTTGTTAGCGAAGTGATTTCGCCATTAATCACGTTAATATTGCTATTTAATTCTTTGTATAAATTGTTTCTTTATGATACAAAATATAAGCTGCACTGTCTAATATATGGACCAAGGTAAATTGCTCAAAATCAATTGCTCGAAATCAATTGCTCGAAAAATCATATCTTGAGCTATCAATTGCTCAAAAGGCAGATTGCTCGAAGTAATTTCGAAGCTCAAAGCACCATGTAAACTGCGCCGTCTCACGACACGTCAACGGAGCTGGATATGAAAGGAACCACAACACTCAAATTTAGCAGTCCTGATTTTTTTTATATATTTGTTTTCTATTTTTATTTCAGTAATTTTGGAGATCTCAAACCCAAGTGATGGACATAACTTTTGTTGAGAGTGAAAAAGGAAAGAAGTTGTGTTTGGATGGATATATATATATATATATATATATATATATATATATATATATATATATATATTAAGGACAAAACAGTGAACAGTTTACTCGAAATGTGAAATGTGCAAAAAAAAAAATGCTTAGCACGTGTTTTATTTTTTTTTTAACCACAGGTTTAGAGCAAACTGCCTTTCGAGCAATTGATAGTTTGAGAAATTAATTTTCGAGCAATTGATTTTGAACAATTTACTGTCGAGCAATTGATTTTGAGCAATTTACCGAATACACTAATATATATGTGTGTGTGTGTGTGTGTATGCGCACGTGTGTGCGTGTGTGTGCGTACCTATGTGTGTGAAAAATACAGATATAACTAAAAATATATCTAAAAAGTTAACATGAATAAAGACAAAAGTAATAATTTAATAATTTTTCAAAATTTCATATTCACATTTGTTTATTAGAGATTGCATCACTTAGCATTATAGTTTACCTTGACTTACAGTCAGCCTGAAGAATTCTTCAATTTTGAAATTCTGAAAAGCTAAGGACATTTTTACTTCTGTTTATAAATGCGTGTTGCAAAATAAAACCATTATATTTGCCTGTTTGGTAAAGTTCATCAAAGGACGAAACCTGTCAGTTAAGAAAATTTTTCCTTCCCTCTTTCTTCATATATATATAGAGAGAAAGGAGCGTAAAAAGCCCTGTTTTCATTGGTTGAC
>OZ010596.1:90689369-90694369 GCA_963932145.1 Acanthosepion lycidas
GATCAACAAGGAAGTTTTAAGGATGCTGGGTAATACAAAACAAGATACTAACGAGCAGAAATAGAGTCACAGTGAAAGAGAGAAATTACTGTCAATCGTGGGGCACTTGATTTTGCTTCAACTTACCTGTTCTGCCTCTTTCATAGCCTTTTCTTTCAGACTTTGTGTCGTCTTTTCATTCCAGAAGAAGAAATTTCGAAGCAGCAATCTTTGGTGAAAATGGAGAGCTTTATTTTTTCTTTGGATCACAGCCTGCCAACCCATAATGCATTTGCTCAGCAATCGGCGACAATGACTGATGCTCAGTGTCTTTTCCTTCTCTCGAAGAAGGAATACGTTCCTGAAACAGAAAATATACACAGCATCATGGCAAAGTTTATCACAAATTTAAGGCTCTAAACTTGAGTCTCCAGTACCAATCTCGCATTCAAAATTGTACAAAGTATTCATTGATGGAGGGTCCACCTTGGATGCAGATTTTGAGAACTTGCATCTAAGTTGATTAGGTTAATATAAAAATTCACAAGTACTTTAACCCATTAGGGTGTTGCAGATTTGAATCAACCCACAACAAGGAAAAAAGCAAGGAAGATCAGCACGTAAGAGTGTTAGATTTCTTGTGACAATTTTCATTGTTTGTTAAGATGAAAAGAAATATGATTTCTTTGCATGTATGTGTGAGAAAAAAGAAGCAAGAGAGAAAGTAAGGAAAAAAGTGTGTCATGTATCTTGGTGAGAAAGGGTGTAAATGTCACGTAGCTTGATATGGAAGAGTGTGAGTGTCATATAGCTTGGTGAGGAAGAGTGTAAGTGTCGCATAGCTTGGTGAGGAAGACAGGTGAATGATTAAGGGAATTTCTTTGAAGCCGAGCCTTGTCATGAACTGTTGCTGTCTGTTGACGTTGCTTACTTGTCTTGTCCATCTAGGAACTTTACTTAAATACTCTTCAAAGGGATTACCAAGCATGTTTTTTATGGTTGGAGGGAACGCAACCTGTTTCTTGAAAAATACCCTAATATTGCAAAGAAATTTCTAAGAAAAAAGAAGTCACTTTAATATAACAACACTTTAACCATGCGTCCCTCACATACTGGTGCCATGTATTGTTACATTAATCAACCCTCCGATTTTGTTTATATGGCAAAAACATACTAGTCAAGAGTAGAAAGGCTCCTTCCGTTGCTAGTAAACAGAGCATGTTTAAGCTTGTGGCTCGTCTCCAGGAAGGTTTATAGTCTTGGAAATACTTTTAACAGCTAAGTACTGAGGTTACATTATATAAAAGGCTGAATTAGATAGATAGCTAACATTATAGTTTCATGATTTAACATACTAATCTACGTCCATATCAGTCACGCCAATAGGTGACTGTTCAAGCTTATTTGAGTTTGGGTGTTGCCTTACATTCATCTTGGAAGGTGTATATGTATTTTTCAGGGTATTTTTTAAGCAAAAAATGTCTTGTAAGCTTGGAAATACGGTGTTTATTTTCAAAGGATTAATTTATTAACTGGAAGGATGTGCAGATCTTGCAACTGAGAAACCATTTTTTGTCATTTGATGATTCAGTCTTGATGTTTATTTCCGTTTTCATTCTTCAAGAGTCATAGGGGTACCAAATGTACTGCAGCTGTAGCAGAAGTGGTGCTTCTTGGGCAAGATAACCTGATGGAGCATGACCTTTTCCAAGCAGGTCTGCATTCAGTTTTCCTTTTTCTAGACTGGCTGCCACCCAATACTATAGGACCCAGTCTATCCTGCTATTCAACCCTTGGAGGGGGGAGAAGCGATGAATTCATAATTTACCAAAGGATATTTGCAGATAAGTGAATGTAACTAACTCAAATGGAATTTGAACCTGGTTCTTCAGTTTCTCATTCAAAGCTGCTATCCATCACACTACATGACACTGCACATCCATCATGTCTGATAAATCATTAAGTTTGATACAAAGCCATAAAAAAAACTATATTAACGGTTTCGAAAAATAATACATTTTATACTGAATTCGAAATAGATACTTGGAAAAACTACAGAAAAATATTTCTGGTAATAATTAATACACTCCTGGTCAAAATCTCAAGACCAGATACAAAAGGGTTCAAAAAAATATAAGATACTGTTACTTTAAACATTTATATATTTTTTAAAGCATTCCATCTCAAGCAAGGTGGGAAGCCACTAGCACGCAAGGGGTTACAGAGAGTTGGAGCGAGAGCGAATAGGAGTGATAGAGGAAAGGATGAAGAGAAGGATAGGGGATAGGTCAGGGCAACTGGAGACGTCGAATGACATTACATTTGAATAGTTGGAGATTATAGCTATCAGGGAAACAGGAAAAGGGGAGGGAGTTCCATAGGCGAGAAGTACGAGACATGAAGCTATTGGAGAAGAAGTGACGGCTATATTTAACAGTTTCGATAGTGAAATGGTGAGAGCGAAATGCCAGCCTAGTTGAGTGCTTAAATTCATGAAGTCCTGGAAAATTAGAAAATGTAGTTTATCAAGAAACAAGTGAAAATTTTAAGCTTTTAATTAATTTAAACAAACATTTAAAAAAAAAACGCTTAAATTAATTAAAAATTGCTTAAAAAAAGCTTAAAATTTTCACTTGTCTGTTGATAAACTACATTTTCTAATTAAATGTAAATGTTTCGCAAATATATTTTGATTAAAGTAACAGTACTTTTTTTTAACCCTTTTGTATGTGGTCTCAAGGTGTGTATTATGGTATTTAGTTGATATGTTATTTTTTATGATGACTTACAATCTCTGAAAGGAATGATTAAGTAGGAAAGTGGGAGAAAAAATTTTTATTCATCTTTCATTTCAAAACGTAAACAAAGCAACTTTTAAAGAATTATTGGATTTATTTTTAATCTGACATTTTTATTATTTCAAATGTTATTTATAGCGGATACTTCATATTTAAAATAGATGCATCATTTTCTAATTACTGAGCAGATATGAAGCTTTCCACATCGCTATTGAATGTGCCACAAGGTCGAGTTTGAAGTGGGTTTTAACAAGAATACTGCAGAAAAATGCAACAGCCTTCTCGGCACTTCCCCATTTGTGGTATGACTAAGGTGCTAGGCAATAAACCCAGTCCCCTCCTGAAGGAGAGGTACTACCTGTGAAGATGTTGCCCTGGGGTTTAAGCGAATATTATTGGCAGAGATGCAAGCCACTATGTCATTCAGAACATGATACTCGTATACTGAGTCCTGCGCCACCTTTACTGCTTGTGCACTTATATAATCTATACCTTAGCTATGCTAATTAGGTAATCATTTACATATCAATACATTTGCTTTGATTATTCAGCATGGCTGATGCTAACCTCCAATAAAGTGACTCATTGCACCTTCTCTGGCTCACATTTCTTCTCTCTAGAATCTATCATACATATTTATAAGACTACCATTCGCCCGTGCTTAGAATATTGTTGCCATATATGGTCTGTGGATCTAAGCACTTTTGGCTAATCTATTAGCCATTATCAAAGATGTTGTTTGCTTGTTTGAGTATGTAAATGCTTTAGTTATCTTGCCAAAAAATTTCTAAAATATCACGTACTTACTCTCGTTTATTACTCTGAATTGTATCAGTTTGTGTCTCCCATAGCTTGCCGGACGTTTCAGTTAACCTGATGAATATTTATGAGCGTTCCTAAACTCAAAAACTTTGAAAAACCAATAACATGTTCAGGCCGCTTAAGTAAGTACGATGCTTTTTTTGTCTCTTGTTTTAGATTTACGTTCTTTTTATTTTTTAACATTGCTTTAAAATTTAAGTTAAGTTTTTGATTGCATTTAATTTTATTTTTTAACTGTATTTGTTGTTTTTAAAAAAATTCCTAGTTGTGTCTAAAAGGAAAAAAAATTCACAATCATTTAAAAATGACCGACAAAAGAACCTATTTTCTTAAAAAGAACATTAAAAACAATCTGTTGGCTTTAAAAAAAAAATGCCCCCTGAAAATGAAATTTTACCGTTAAATACTAACAGAAGAAAATTTTTTAAAAGCATGGTGGCCACAATTGATCAAAATTTTGAAAACAGAAAAAAGTATAGAAAATGCTTCTTCCCAAAATAAGACCTCAGAAAATATGAACAATGACAACAACAGCAGTAACAAAGACAATATAGCAGCCTGGGAATCATCCATCTACTGGAAGTCAACCCTGAAGTATGTAATCAACATTACGGAGTTTCTGGAGAAAGCCAACAGTTATGAACATCTTATCAAATAAGATAAGGAATTGCAGAGTGTTGAAAACTGAATTGCATCAGTCTTTGTCGCGCCACAAAGTACACCGTAATACGTCCCTGCGGATTAAACCCCAAATAGTCATCAAGGGAAAAGGTTAATTCATGTGAGACGTACTGGTACCAATGCCTACCCACTGTGAGAGACCTCCGATCAAGATCTCAAATCTAAAGACTGCATAATCCGAACAGAATATGAGGGTAGACGAAGAAAATGTCACAGTATATGAGGTTCCTCATTTTGTCTTAGAACACTTAGCCACGTATCTAGTGCAGTATGGTCAGATAGTCGGTACTAACTCCGTGAAACCGAACAGGAAATGGAATTTTGAAATAATACTGAATCGGAAAGCTTTGATCTCCGTACTCAAGTGTCTGAAAGCGCGGAGAGACCGGTCACCTCTCATCTTCCTACCCAGAGAAGACGGCCTCTAGAGTTCTACTCCCGCCCACTGAAATCACTCTGGGCTGAGTCTGTTATTTCCATCTTGCCTGTGATGAGCATGTCAACGACTGAGTCCAGTGTTGTAAAAACCCCAGTTGGACCCAATGTGTTGCCCCTATTTGCCGAAAAGCCTTTACAAATACAAAAAGGGTATTAACCGTCGTACGATCGGGACAAGGAGCCCAACAAATATGGGCTTTGTTGCAAGAAGCGAATGGCGTTGTCGGTACAGCCCTACTGGCGTTTTTCGACGCTGATAATGTTAATAAATTGAATACGTAT
>OZ010596.1:90699369-90746869 GCA_963932145.1 Acanthosepion lycidas
TGCTGCTATCTCCCAACGTACTGGAAAGACACGGCATATAAAAGAAACAGAAAAATGTTACTACTCAAATCTTTTCATGTTTTAAATATGTTTTGTAGATATTTGATAGATATTGCAGCGATATGAGACATACCGTAAGAGCAACTGAGAATGTCGTCGTTGAATGAGAGGTTTTGTTGCCAGGGTACCTTGGGTTCGAGAGTACCATTTGTGGAATATGGCACCAAGGAGTTTCTGCTGTAGAACGACACGGCCAAGACGGGCATCCTCCTTCTCCTCGTTTGCTTTCTGCCAAGCCTGTTTCCATTTCCAGAAAATCTCTGAAGCATAACCAAACCAAATATATATATATATATATATATATATATATATATATATATATATATATATATATATATATATATATAATTCATGAATCATTCATACAAAAAACTAATATAGAGGTTAATGATTTAATTTAATTATATTTGCACCTTTTAATTGAAATATATATATATATATATATATATATATATATATATATATATATATATATAGATAGATAGATAGATAGATAGATAGATAGATAATGAACAATGTGACAGATTGGGATAGATAGATAGATAGATAGATAGATAGATAGATAGATAGATAGATAGATAATGAACAATGTGATAGATAGATAGATAGATAGATAGATAATGAACAATGTGATAGATAGATAGATAGATAGATAGATAATGAACAATGTGATAGATAGATAGATAGATAGATAATGAACAATGTGATAGATAGATAGATAGATAGATAGATAGATAGATAGATAGATAGATAGATAGATTTTACCACAAGCAAGACAGTAAAGCCACTAGGACATGAGGGGCTACTGGGCGTGGAAGAATTAGAAATCAGAAACTTTACTAAGGAGCAAGAACAAAAAAAGAGTAATCAGGAGGACAGTAGAAAACTATTGACATTGCATTTAAACTTTTGAAGATCAAAGAGGGTTCCACAAGCGAGAAGTGCTAGAAAATAAACTGTTAACATAGAACTTACGGTTACATCTAGCCATCTCAACTGTAAATTGATGAGACCTCGTCACCAGTCTGCTATGACTCTTAACTTCATAAAGTCTAGGTACGATAACGAAGAGAGATATTTATTCCCGCTTCAATCAAGAAAATGTGGCACAAGGCCAAAAATAGGGAATGGGGAAAAGGACGGTCTTCTTCTGTCTTAAATTTAAACTTAACTAGCCACAAACACTGACCCAAACATACCACAATATTCCTAACACCAAAACAACGCATTCTTACTTACCTTTCTTACAACATCCACCGTAATACCACATTGTCTCTACGAAAGTCCTAACTAATCTCCATATGTACAATTCATTGTCTGGTGGGGGGTGGTAATAAAACAATAATTTAAACTCTAGCCCCAATGAGCATTTACAATATGAGTACAAATCTATTTACAAGAAACTAAAAAAAATAATGTTAGTAATAAAAAAAAACATAATCCTTAAGTGTAGCAGAAACCTCAGTTAACTAGACGAAATCAATGCGGAACTAAAATAATATAAAACATTCATTCATCCCAAGCACTCACACAAACACAAACTCATTCAGACACAACAACAAATACGAAAAAAACGCACCCGAGACGAAAGGCGCCCCACATCCACCAGAGAACTAACATCACTGACCATCTAATGAGGGAAGGGATGGGGAATGAAACCAAAGAAAAAATGGGGACAAAAATAAAAGGGACCAATGAGCATAACGAAGGGCTCATCCGAACAGTTGCCATGGAAACATTTATAGAAAAGGCACAGGGAAGCATCTTTATGGCGGTGGAAAATTGACTGAAGCCAAGACGCCAGGTCAGGACCAATAATATTGCTGATTCTTCTTTGGATTTTATCAATCATTTCTAAATATATAGCAGCAGCACCAGACCATATTTGACAGCAAGATTTGAAGCATGAACGGCAGACTTATATATATTTCGTTTGTCCAGGTCAACTGCTGATATACTGTTAATAATTGCAGAAAGAGCCTATCATAGATATCTAGATAAAAACGGTGGAGCCTGGACTGTAACAGTGGAGATCCCGAAAGCCTTTGACAGGGTCTGGCATTCAGGTCTTCTTCACAAGCTGAAAACTTACAGAGTTTCCTGGTAACTTTTTGAACTGATCCAGTTTTTCTTATGAAATCTTAAAATGAAAGTTATCCCGAACGGTCACTCGTCTACATCCTTTCGTACTAACGCAGGTGTCCCCAAGGGCTCCATCCTTGGTCCTATTTTGTTTTTAATTTTCATTAATGACTTTCTTGATTACATCAGCTTTCAACTTGGTATGTACGCTGATGACACAACAATTCACTCCTGCCTCGATAATAAAGCTTCTCAGTCCGACAAGGTCAAAATGGCAGCCGATGCCCACTGTGTTTTCAGATAACTTATTTTCCGCTGCCGACTGTCGCCATCAATGAAAAAGGCCATATTGGAGCCACGTAGTCCGTTTGAGCACTGTCCACGGACATCTGCTTTGTTTGGCCGTCGAAGATGAAGAGAATGAACATTTGATTTCTGTTTCGATTGGTGGCGAAAACGTCTGTTCCGGTGCATGATGGGAGTTTTTATATTTATTTAACAATTTTTTATAATCTCACTTTTTCTTTCTTAATTGGTAATTATCATTATTTTATTATTATTATTTTGGTTTCATACTCCTGAATAGTCTAGTACTAAGGGTTAAAGTTTATTTATTGATTTATTTGTTGATATCACTACAGATTCAGTATAGTCTTTCCACTTCATTTCAGTCAAGAATGTTCACCCGATTGTTTGAGTTGAGAAAATTCCAACTTAAAATTTATATATTTCTTTTCCAGCGGTTGAATCTGTATTTCGGTTATTGATAAGTGAAAATTGTGAGTTCTGTAAAGAAAACCATTTTTCCGACATTGATACGTACAAAAATAAAAAATAAAAATTGGTAAAAAATTTACCCTTTTGTATCAAGACATTTCTCAATGGTTCAAACAGCAAAGCTCTTTTATTAAGTGTCGTTTGGTGATAGGAATCCTTCCATCTTCTGGCCGCTTTCCTATAAATAAGAAACAATGAGATGGATAATAAAAAGCTGGACGTTATCAAAGGGGCACAAAAGTTGTAAAGGAGATAATTCATTAGATAATTGAGTGATGATGAACAATTCGGCCATGTTTAACTTTCGTGCCCCCCCCCCAAAGGCCAATCGATGTAAAGGGTTACAGAGTAAATGTTACAGCTTATGCGGATGTGTGCGGGAGGTTCATCCTAGACTTGAACAGGTAAACATTGTAGTGATCCTTGAAGCAGCTTCTTGGGAGTTGGTTCCACGAAGTAGAGGTTCGTGGAAAGAAGCTATTTGAGTGGAGCTTACATTTCACCAGAGGGATTTGAAGGGCATGAGGGGCCTTTGCTACAATGTGTGTGGCATAGCAGTATTATTATTCATCATCATCATGATATTTCATTATAAAAAATATAATAATAATAATAATAATAATAATAATAATAATAATAATAAAAATATGACATTTCATCATTGTAAAAATAGCCTTTTCACTATGGTGTAGCAATTGCTATGTTTTTCCACGCCCACGTTTTATTCGCCTGCGATTGGCTAATAAATCACTACTACTTTTATATAGGACAATTTAGCCATTGCAGTCGTTTCCTTGAATCCTTCGGTTTTGAGCTTGCTTGCTTGTTCTGTTAGTACGAATGTAGTGATTGGTTAATTTTTAACCAATCACATATTTTAGTGCAAGATTAAGTTTTCCCGCATTGCCATGGGAGCCTACCCTTTTTCCATAAAAGAGGCGACTTTTTCACAAGTCGTCAGCAAGATCGTGGACTTGTATGGACATGTGAATTTTACTGGATCTTAAGATTCATTTCAGCGACTACAATGTAAGCTCTCTTAGAAGATCCGCGTCTTCTCATTTGTGGGAGACGCCATGGACATTATACACACATACACGTACGTACGAACATTCACCAAAGAACATAAACCAATGTTTACACACACACAAATGTTATTGTCCAATGTAAAATTGTTTTATTTAATACATATATTTGTTTATATATATATATTATATATATTTATGAATAAAAATGACAATAGGAAAACTGGTAATTGCTGACGCGTTTCGTCCAATGTGGACTTTATCAAAGCAAAATACGAAAATGAAATTAAATGAACAAAGTAACTAATAAAAACAAAAACAGAATGTACCTAGCAACTGGAATATAGAGAAACGCTATTTTTATATTTTTAACTGAAAAATAACGTCAGTAATTGTCACGTGTGGAGAATATTGTCATTATAACTGTGTTGATGTATTCAACCATTTTCTTTTGATTTTATGAATCTGTTGTGTATATTTGTTTGTAAGAGCATTAATTTTGTTAAGAAAGGTGAAATAGGGAAAAAACCTGGGCGTAGATTAATATTTGGGTAGTTTACTATGGCGGTACTCTCCAGAATTTTCCTTCTGAGTGAGTTATTTTCTTTTTTTATGAGTGTAGCATTTTTAAAATCAAAATTATGGTTGAATTTATTTCTATGTATGACTAGTGCATTAGCTAAGTTAAAATGGTTGAAACGACTTAATGGCGAAATTAAGTGGTGATAATCCACAGACTAATGCAATGTCTTATTAATGGAATTATATATATATATATATATATATATATATATATATATATATATATATATATATTATTCCATATATATATATATATGTATATATATATATATATATGTAAGCAAATATAAATGGATATAAATCCGACAGAATGGAGAAAAATATTTGGAAAAAACAAACAAAAATCCTTAAATGCAATTAAGTTGTTTTAATATGAATGAAATGTCAACGTCTGACGTTTCGGTTTAATAAACCTTCATCAGGACAATATTCATTAAAATGCAATTAACATATTCAGTTCAACATGACAAAGACGATGGACATAAAAACAAAACTTATCCAAAACAGATAACTGAAAATTTTAAATGATCAGCTTTCCGTTTAAGCGTGGTCACGTTGTCGTCAAATGGGCGACGCTTCAAAACGTATTCCTAAAATTTAAGTATTTTGAATGAAAACGAAAAAATGAAAAGAATTCTATTATGATGGAAAATTGTATGTACGCCTATCGAGCATCAATCTTGCTAAAAAAGGGGAAATACTAAAGAAACCAGGTCTAGTATTCACCGTGCGTGAGATGGATATTATACCTGCTTCATAAATCCTCCTAAGATTTTTATTATGAAAATATTTTAAAATCTTCACGGAATCAAAATCGAAATTATGATCTGCCTTAGTTATGTGTACAACTAAAGCATTGTTCAAATTTCCGAGGCGAATATCTCGTTTATGTTCGAAAACACGAGATTTTACGGACCTACATGTTTCACCCACATATTTTAGGTGACAGTTTTTGCATGAGATTTGGTAGATGCAAGCATCGGATGTAATATGTTGTTTGCTGGTGCTATTTAATAAATTACGGATAGTTCTAGTAGGTAATATTGTAGTTTTAATTTTTAACGCGTTTAAATTATTGGAAATACGTTCGGTCAAATGATTATTTGGAAGAAAGATGCGATCAAAAGAATTTTTATCAGGAGCAGCTGAAAGTGTACCTTTCATTGCTGTAGTTGTAGTGGCCTTCGGGGGGTCATTCTGCGCTGATGAGTAAATTTTTAACGCTTTATTTTTAGCTTTCTGTAATAATTGTCTCGGATACGAAAGATTTGAAAAGGTATGCTCAATATATGTGAATTCATCATCTAAATATTTTGCTGAACAGATGCGAAGAGCCCTTAAATAGAATCCAATAATAATGCCCCTCTTAGTGTTAGTATCATGGTGAGAGTAAAAATGTAAATAGTCATTTTTACATGTGGGTTTACGATATACTTTAAATTCTAATTTATTTTTATTTTTAATGAGTAGTATGTCTAAAAAGGGTAAAGAATTATTAGACTCAAGTTCATAGGTAAATTCTATAGTAGGTTCTATTTTATTTAATCTATCAGTAATCTTGTTTAAATCATGTTTATGTGGGTAGATAAATAAAATGTCATCGATGTATCGGAAGTAATGTGTATCAGGTGGAATGACATCTTTAAAAGGTCCAGATTCAAGAAATTCTAGAAATATGCATGCTAGGAATCCAGAGAGAGGACTCCCCATCGGTAAACCAAATTTTTGTTTATAATAAATATTATTATACTGGAAGAAACAATGTGAAGTGCAAAGTATGCATAATTTGATGCATTTCGAGATAGAGATAGGTAGCTTAAAGTCAATTTTCTTAAGGTGGTTCTCTAATTGTTTAATACATTTATTAACAGGTATATTAGTAAATAACGATTTGATGTCTAAGCTAGCTAGGGATTTGTTACCTATATCAATATATACATATATACGTGTGTGTGTGTGTGTATGAATGTGCGTGTGTATGGAGGTGGGGAATTATATAACGTCGGTTTTAATTAGGCATCAAGGGAAAACGCTGAAGATGTTGGGATGCTAAATTTATAAATTCAGGTATCCGACGTGTCTAGACGCACAGCACAAAGAATCTCATTCGGTTTCCCAAAGCTTTTGTTTTTATCGCTGTCGTTTTTAAATATCGCTCGCCTAAACAACAAAAAAGTTGTTAAGAAGGTGAAATGTGTCTTAACAAAGAAAGAAAGTCTTAAATAAAGACATTTTTAATAAAGAAAACCTGCCCAACAAAGACTCTCGGATGCACAGGCCGGGAGATGTAATTCACACTGTTAAAAACGCGTCTACGTGTATCAACTAAAATATAAGGTTTGAAGTAATAGCAGTGTATTATCCGTTTCTTTATTGGGGGGGGGATCGAAAAATAAGTTTCCCAAGTCCTGTCCAGTTATTATTATTGCTCGTTCCATTATCGATGGAGTGCTACCTTCTCTTTCTTTGAGGTAGTGCGGAACGTCAGAACCTTGTGGGATTACCCCCACTTGGTTTACCAAGGCGCCGTAAGTGGCGTTGTTTTTAGGAGCTATAAAAGCGCGGCACATCCTGTTTCTCCTCATTTTTCCTTCATTTCTTTAAGTATGCATTAGTAGCAACACCAACATGGAACACATTCCCGGCTTGAGGATATCCTTCCCTGTGTGACTGAACTATTCCACACACACACACAACTACTAATAGCTAGATTTGAATGCCTCCTTTTCAAATATTTTGCAAGCTTACAAGTATATCTTTATTTATTTTTAATCATTTATTAGCCATATATACAAAATATCTCCGCCATGTTAAAATTTATTCCATTACCTTTCGCCTATACTAACAATAACGACCAGTCGTTTACACATGAAAATTTGGTTTTCTACTGCTTTTAGTTGGGTTAGAACCAGTATCGTAACAGCTCTTAATATATGATTCGTTACCTATCCTCTCTTCCATATCCTGATAGCGGTGTTTAGAAACAAAATAAGAAGGATTCAAGACTGTATCGATGCTAACAGGCACCACTTTCAACATTGTTTATAATTTTCATTTACATTCTTCTCCTGTATTCTATGCTGAAACATGACTTAATAAAAATATGTGTGCATAGTGGCATTCTGAATACTCTGTATTCAAACCTTTAGCATCCCAACCTTTTTTTCTAAAGGCATAAATAACTTTGTAACTCGAGAGCAGTAAGGTATAGATGTCCAGGGTTCCTATTTTGACGGATTTAAACACTGTTTAAATGCATTAATTCAAGAGTAAAAATTCATACTAAAATCATACATTATCTTCTGAAAAACCTAATATAATTACAGTCGTAGTCAAAATTTTAAGTCTACCCAACATTTTTTAATCAAAACCGAGCAAAAATCTGTCTAGTATAAAAATAAAAGGTAGTGTTCATTTCAAAGCTTCAAATCTATGAAAAGCAGTTGATTTACTATTAATTTCAATATAAACAAGTAATAATAAGTATTTTGTATGGCCAACTTTCCTCTTGATAACACAATACAACGAGACATGCTAGCGATGAAACTCTGACAGTATTTTGCCGAAGTCCCAGTCACCCAGATGTCCTTTATGGCGTCCACAAGAGCCTTAGCATTGGTTGGCTGTTTGTCAGTAGCCTTATTCTTCATGTAATCCAGCACAATATCGTTGGAACTGAGGATCGGGCTCTGACTAGGTTATTCCAACGTAGAGACTCTATCGTCAAAAATTTAAAACCATCCAAAATTGTTTAACAAAAACAAAAAGAATTCAAATATTATTCCCCAATTCCATATTCCCCTGATCTGTCGACAACTGACTGCTACTTTTTCAAGCATCTTGAAAATTTCTTAAGCCAAAAGTCCTTCCGTGATAAAGAGGATGCAGAAACTGCATTCAAATCTTTAGCATAAAAATAAAAGGCTTCAGTTCAAAGCTTCAAATTTCGGATCTTGGTAGTTTGGGGGAAAGGATAAAGGTAATAAAATAATTTACTGAAACCTGAACCTTTCCACCAAAGCTACTTGACCAAGGACTGGAGGGATTTCAATTGAAGGCGAAAGAAAGGGAAATAAAAATAGAAATTTTTTCCTACTAAAATAAATTGTTCTGATAAACGTGATTTTTTACCAATGGCTACTCGAGCCGGTAGAAATTTGAAATCTTTGTGCTGATCACCAAAATCTTTCGGGTAAATTGGAGTCGACTTTTAGCTAAAAAAAATTCCCTGCAATGCGACAATCAACAGGAGTAGGAGATACGACGTCGGGAGTGCGAGACGTGACGCCTGGAGTGCGAAACGCGACGCACGGAGTGTGAAACGCGACGCCTTCGAAAACATCTGAAAACCTGACCGAGCGTAAACTTAAATAAGCGGCCGCGAAACCTCTTCTCAACTAAATCTTGACAACCAAATTATCGTTTTCATGATAGAATTAAGTCATTTTCACCCCGACTATTGTAACAAAATAGTCATTTCCACGACATAGAACAAGTACTGTTCTAAAAACAACGCTCTACGTTGAAGACTCTGAACTCTGAAAGGTACGAATGGATTCTATCACGAACTTCAACAGCTCACATCAAATCACAAGAACTATTAAGAACATTCATATTTTATACCTTCAAGGTAAATACACCCTTTTAATTGAGTTCGACCTCAAGGAAACCATTATATAATACCTTCTTCCTTGTAATTTGCATTGTTTTGTATAAGCTGGCATTTTTCTTGATATCTCATGTTATTTGATTGATATTGTTTCTAAACTTGATCTACCATTAAGCTTTATTTTAGAATAAATAAGTTACTTGTCCACAAAATGAATACCCGCTTTTCTGGGCGCACAAACCACCAAATTTGTGTATCCCTAATATTTAGTTAAATATTTATTTTTTATTTGAATAAAAATTGTTTTGGTTCTATGTATCATTAAGTATTTTTCGTCATTTTCGTACGGTCGGCCTTGTTGTCGCTTGACCTCTATCCTTACCAATCTCTTTTAGCCGAACCCACAATAATAGTTTTTTTTTTTTTTTGTGATTTTTTTTTCCTTTTTATCATACTATTAAAAGCAGTTGATTTTCCATTAATTTCAATATATATATATGTATATATAAACTAGTACATTATTTATATTATTCGGACTATTGTCCTCATCTTTGTCGCCATATTTATTACAACGTTTCGGCCATTGTACGAGACCGGCCTTTTTCAGGCGTCCTCAAGGACACATGGCACAGTGGATAAAGACGTTGGTTAGATCCAGTGACAGGATCCAAAGAGTGTGATTTCAATACCCGGTTATGGCAGTGGAGAACTTTCAGAGGGAAATTAACAGGAGATAACTGATAACTGACATCCATTAAACATGGCACATGGAACTAGAACACTCTACACAAGTGAGCGAAATAAAGGGTTAAGTTCGACATTCCAACCAACTGAAGAAGGCCGGAGAGTAAATCGGCCGAAATGTTGTAATAAATATGGTGACAAAGATGAGGACAATAGTCCGAATAATGTAAATAATGTACATAATACCTCATGTCAGAAGTATAGACGTATATAATCTAGTAATTTGTTAGGCTACATTTCACTTTCGGAATGACGAGGTAAACTCGTCTTGGGTATGTATTGCTGCCATATATGGTCTGGAGCCCCTTCTGTTTGTCTCAAGGTTCTTGATAAAATCCAGAGACGGATATGCAATGTAATTGGCCCTGATCTGGCATCTCGTCTGCAGTTTCTCTCTCACAGACGTGCCGTCGCCTCCCTTTGTTGTTTTACAAATACTTTCATGGTAACTGCTCCGATGAGCTGCTTTCGCTGGTCCCCAGACTTTATGAATTTAAGCGTTCTACTAGGCTGGCATCTCGCTCTCACCCTTTCACTGTCGAAACTGTTAAATGTAGCCGTCTCTTCTACTCCATTAGCTTCATGTCTCGCACTTCTCACCTGTGGAACTCCTTCCCCTTTTCCTGTTTCCTTGATAGCTATAATCTCCAAATATTCAAATATAATGTCAATCGACGTCTCCAGATTCCTTGATCTATCCCCTATCCTTCTCTTCATCCTTTCCTATATCCTATTTGATCTCGCTCCAACTCTCTGTAACACCTTGCGTGCTAGTGGCTTTCCGCCTTGTTTGGGGTGAAACGCTTAAAAAAAAACAAAAAACGATAAACTACAGCCGACAACAAAGAGGTATTAAGGAGTTTTGAACCATCTCTTAATTGTTGTTATTCGCCGGTGCACCCTGACCTTGGGTTGTAGCACCTGTTAGGGTCACAGCTATGGGCAAATAGTGAAACCCGAAACCGGGGTAAAAACACGGAAAGTATTAGTTTGTTGCAAAAATAATGTCGGTTTTTGACGTTAAAAATACGTCAAAAACCGACATTATTTTTGCACCAACCTAATATGAAGATATATTTTATTATAAAAATTTCCAGCAATAGATTTTAATAGTAAAAAAAAAAATATATCACCAAAACTCCCAAGAAAATTAAATTTCGGCATTAAATCGCCCATATATGCCGTTAAACAAGCCAAATTAAATGAGGTAAGCTGGCTAGTAACCCTAACAATATTCTGCTGAAGTCCCAATGGTCCGGAAGCCCTTGATAGCGAACCTTGGCATTGATTGGCTGTTTTTCTGCAGCCATATGTAATCCAGCTCATTGTCTATGGTATTGAGGCCAAGGTTCTTACCAGGCGATTCCAACGTAAAGACCTCGACCTTTTTAACATATCCTTTCAATTACTATGCTTTGCGATTGATAGATATCTCGCTTTGTTGTTTTTTTTCTTTTGTGTACACTCCTAACTCTTTCAAAAAATAATTTAAGCCTAGCTTAATCCTTTGTCTGTAATAATTTATGATGTTTTGGAGGGAAACCAACTTAATGGCTTTACCGATTACATTAACAGACATGTACGCACAATCTTGCAACTAGTCTGGTCCTAAGAGATTCAAATTACCTTTTTATTATGAACTCAACTGCCTTCATGTTCTTTTTTTTCTTGTAACGTAACGTAATGACAGTTTATTTAACATGTGATTGCTTTTTAATTTAATACAAGCTCTAATAGGTTTTCGCGAAATCTTGTTGATTGTGGGTGTGCAGATGGTGTAATCATTATAGACTCAGAGCCGAGTTCGATTTCTTGTCGAGGTCGTTATATTAAAATTCAGGCAAATACTCTTCTGAAAAGCATGAATCGATCTATTCTCCTCTCAGCTATGGGTTAAATAGTAAAGCAGACTGGATTCTCTAGCCATTATTGGAAGCCAGTAGAGGAGAAGGAGAACTCTAGTGGGACACATATTTGAACGATAACTAAGGTCTGATCAGCACTGTTACAGTATAAACAACAAGTTGGCTCTGTGAGCGTTGAAGGGGTATAAATGGACCTGAGCAGATGGTCACGCATAGAAACGAACAGCCATGCTAAAAATGAGAGATCCACGGTGAGCGTTCAGGTCGAATCAGCTTTGATAATGATTGTTGAATTTTTTTGCGACCCAAATTTCAGTCTAATTTCATATGATATTATATTTATATCCGATTAGCAGCGTGGCACGGCGTTGCCCGTACTTGATTCAAAAATCGTACGACTCATACAGCAATCGCTATCACTTAAAATATTTTTGCCCTTCCTTGCCTTTAAAGGAGTGCCCTTTGCCGTGCTGATGTTGCTACAGGCCTTACTTCTTGCCTATCTCACACTGCGAATTTTTTCTAAGCACTATACTAAACATTAAATCTGTTACGAAAAAAAGAACTAAACAAAATGAACACAAAACGATCAGCTTTAAAAAAGGACTCGTAACTGGAAAAACCGAATGGAAAAAGAATGTTAACGACAAATACTTTTTCACATCGAACCCAGTTCTGCGGAATCAGAATCAACGTTGAGTTTAAGTAAGCGAATGAGCCAATTGGAGTAAAGTGCCATGCAGATTTAAATATTTCCCATTTGTGACGAATGCAGCTATCGATTTTTTTGCATGCTAGCATGCTAGTTAACATTCGTGTGAGTCAGCTGTTGGCTCTCACGCTGGCCAGTAGAATCTTCCTGCCTATTCGTGGCAGCCAGCTATTGGCTCTCACTCTGGCCAGTACAAAATGGCCGCGAACTACATGAAAACTGCCGTAGAATCATGAAAAAATGGATTATTTCCACTATTGATGGTAGTTGGGAAATGCAACGTCGGTCTTGGCCTTCTCGCTAACTTGGAGCATGTGCATGTAAATTTTGGTGCAAATCCGTCGAAAATTGCGGCCGTGCATTCGTTACACACACACACACACATCCTGTCTTTTATAGATAGAGATCCTGTCAAGCTGTGGTTTGGCCGATACGTTCTTTATGAGGATTCCCAGTATGATTCCTGGTAACCTAATTCTTCTATACGTCAGCAGTATTTACCCGTATTTTTTTAATTTAATACCACAAGTTCTAGCTAAAATCTTAATTTAATGATTGAATAAACTCCTTGTTATTTCTACGACTTTAAAATACCCGTGGAAATGCTCCCATTGCGTTGTTAAATACTTGAGTTTAGAAACTTTAACAAAATTCCGATGCTGCTTCTTTCTATTAGGTTGGTGCAAAAATAATGACGTAATAATGTCATTTTTTGACGTGTTTTTGAGGTCAAAAAACGACATTATTACGTCATTATTTTTGCACCAACCTAATATTTCGATACCTTTGATACAACCCAAAGAAGAATTAGCAATATTATTGGCCCTGAACTGCTTCAGACACTTTCTCACCGCTGTAAAGTTGCTTCCCTGTGCCTTTTCTATAAATATTTTTATGGTAATTGTTCAGATGAGCTCTTAGCTACAGTCGTTTAAGTCTCGTTTTTGACGGAGATTGACCTTTTTTTTACAGACCAGTGAAATTAATCAGAGCTCGTGTTCAACAGAAACGTTTTGGAAGCATTTTCTAAGAACATTCTTTTTCGACAGAACAAACTTCGTTAAGTTGATTGATTTGATTTATATTTTCCTTTATTCGCTTGTTTCTTTGTTTGTTTGTTTTTTTTTTTTAATTTAATTTTTTAATTTTTCTTTTCAGTTTTCCTCC
The DNA here is from genome assembly GCA_963932145.1 of Acanthosepion lycidas. Classification (NCBI taxonomy): domain Eukaryota; kingdom Metazoa; phylum Mollusca; class Cephalopoda; order Sepiida; family Sepiidae; genus Acanthosepion; species Acanthosepion lycidas. Next base: position 90,712,993 of record OZ010596.1, read on the forward strand.
CTCGGCTTTGGCCGCAATCTTTACTTATATTTTATTTTTTTCTTGCGTAAAATCTTTACTATTTCTCCTTTACTGACTCTCCGTACTCCCACTTACGTCTGTCACACTAATGACATTAGTAAGACTCTTGTCTTTCTTGTGGGGAGGCGAGGCCCCCATGATACTTCGGGGGATCTGTTATCTCCACCCTTCTGAAAGCGGTCTGGTTATGTCTAGCGTTGAAATTCGTCAACATACGCTTCGGGCCGCGTTCCTAGATCGAATGCGTCAACAATCGGATGGCGAGGGCGAATTCTGTAAGGAAGACGCTCGTAAGAACTTTCCATCTCGGAAGCCAGTGCTCCTTCTATCGTAAGTGTCGGGTTGCTCTGAAATACCTCTTACGGGCAACGGATGGCTTCTCCGACGTCCAGGCGTTGTCCCGTGGGATATTATATTACGTGTTAGTTAGGGGGTCCATTCAAGATGATCTGATAGACGAGCTCGGTCTTACGAAGCAGCAGGCTCGCTCCATCTGGCTTTGGACACCTGGGTTCAAATACCTCAATATTGATGAGTTCATCACTGACCTTGGCTTGTGAAGGGCTTTGAAGGGCTTTGAAGGGCTCTCTGGCTCGACAAAAGTCTTTCATTCGGCGGGCTTGAAAAAATCTCTAAACTGTTTTCTCTGTGTTGAGGCGGTGGAGACCCTGGATTACACCTTCTTCATTGCAATGTCGTAGTCCCGTTGAGTAGGTTTCATGAAGATATCATGGTTAGTTTGCGCAGAAAGTTTTTCGTCCTCGAGGCCAGTTCTGTCTGTAGCAATGTGATACAGTTGTTGACGAAGGCGGAACAATATGTGTTCTTGTGATTGCTCGGCGTTATGAGACTCGTAATATGGAGGACACGTCAGAAGGAATTCTATAGGGGCAAGAAATTCACCTCTTCCCAAATGATCTTATTCTTTAAGCATCAGTGAGTCTTGCGCATCTGTGTCGAGTAAGAGGGGCCGATTTAGAGTGGTACTTTGATGCCGGTCAGTCATTAGGAGAGTGTACTAATTGGATTGAACATTGGCAACCCAGTCCAAAATTAGGTTTTCTTTAGTTTTTTCCTTATAAGTTAGCTAGTGGAAGTATACTCATTGGCCCTTTTATTTCTGCCCCCCACACTTTCTTTAGTTTAATTCCAACTCCCTCTTTAGGTGACGAGAAATGTCAGTTCTCTGATGGTTTCGGGACGCCATTCGTATTTCGTGTGTGTCTTTTTCGCATTTGTTGATGCCTTTGAATGGGTATATGTTTGAATGAGTGATTAGACGAATGAGTGTTTTATATTAAAGTGCGACATTTATATCATCCAGTTAACTGATGCTTCCGCCACAATTAAGTATTATGGGGGTTTTATTACAAAGATTATTTTACTTACGTTCTTGTAAATTGCTTATTTCATATTCTAAATACACATTGGGGTTTAGATTTTTTAAAATTATTGTTTTATTCACCTCCCTCTACAGACAAGAATTGTACATATCGGGACTATTTATTACTTTAGGAAGATTCTGAGGTATTATGGTGGATGAAGTAAGAATGGTACGTGAGAATGCGTTTTGACATAAGAAATATTGTAGTATGTTTGGGTCAGTGATTGAGACTAGCTAAATTTAATTATAAGACCATCCCTTCCCCATCCCCCTTTGGATTTATGTTACATTTTTGTATTTTATTACAGAATAAATATCGCTCTTCGATATGGTACCTAGACTTTATGAATTTAAGCGCAGTATTAGACTGGCGAGTAGGTTTCATCAATTTACAGTTGAGTTCGCTAGAACGGAAGTCCTATGCTAACAGTTTATTTTGTCGCAGTTCTCGTTTGGGGAAATCATTTCCGACTCCATGATTCCCAGTCAGCTTTGATCTTCAAAAATTTAAAATGAATGTTAATCACTGCGTTCTGTCCTGATTACTCTTTTAATGTTTCCGCTCCCTTAGTAATGATTATGTTTTCTAATTCTCCCACACCCAGTCACTCCCTGTGTCTTAGTGGCTTTACTGCATTGCTTGGGTTGAACACGATTAAAAAAATATACTACAATAACAATCATAATTATGAATGCAGCTCATGATTTAAAGAAGTAAGCGGCTACAAATAAAAAGCTTCAAAAAGTTTTCTATTTCACTGACGCAGACGTTAAACGCATAAGAGCATTATTGTCTCTCTTTTTTCTTTCTTTTTCTCACTAAAACTAAACAGCGTCTCTTATATATCTTTTTCTTTTGTCTTCCCTCACAATCAAAACGAAATAGTCCATTATTTAGAAGAAATGGCAGGGCGTAACGTACGTGCGAACTAAGTTACGAAGGAACATTTTGTTTTGTTTTGTTTGTTTAATAGCATATCAACTCCATATAGGTCATTTAATGTCAAAATTGAATTTTCTTGGGAGGTTTGAATCAATAAAAATATGTCATTCTGCTTTCACAATTGAATACATGGTAGATGATACTCAGCTTTTGTAGTTTATACATGTGTGCGTTTTATGTTTTATGTCATGAAAGAGTTTCATGTTGGTTGGCTTGTTGATTTTGCTTTGTGGCATATCAACAGCTCTATGGGTTATTTAATGCTGAAATGTAAATATTTTTAACGCAATTGTATGCCTTCAATTACAGATAAAATGTACTGTTGATCATTTTACTATAAATAAGTATTGTTGGTCCTTTTTATAGAAAAATGTATTACTGGTATTTTTACTATACAAATGAATTTTTATACTTTAATAATGTTTTCCTTTTTTTTAGGGGTTCACTATTTGCCTGTGGCTTGACCCGAACAGATGCTACCACCCCAGTTCAGGGTGGACCTGGGAACAACAGCAATTAAGAGGTAGTTTTATTCTATTAGATATTAACTCACCCCAAGAAATTATAAATTTTAAATCAAAGATTGTTTTCTTATTAAATTTTTGGCACTTTTTTGAAATTATAAATTTTAAATCAACTACTCCGAACTCCAGAATGAAAAAATTGCCAGAAATCAACATTTTGTAAGTGGGGACGATATTCTAGGTACTTATAAGAAATTTTTTAAAATTTAAAAAAAAAATTTTTTAAATCTGTTTCTGGTTTGTTTAACGGTGTGAGCGCGTATGAAGACCTCATACTGAGAAATAAGGCACACGAGTCGCCCACATTTGGGGTGATCGCAAAGGTCAACCCAACCAGAGTGCAATGGAAGGGCCTCGCTCTGCGAGAATTTGATGTGAATTTTAGTAAATACAAATTCTTTTTGTTTTGAGGTGAGTTAATATTTTGGAGTGAATTAACAGAAAAGATCCGATTATGCTTTACAAGACAGCCTATACAAAGAAACTGGTGAGATAATATGAGAAATCTGGCATTGTTCTTCGCTTTCAAACTTAAATTTTATTACCCACTCGGACAAGCATGATTACTTATCTGAAATTGTGTCTTCAGCTTTTTCAGCTGGTAATGCCGAGTTCGAATTCCAGTCGAGTTCGTTGCATTCGCTTACGCACAAGTATCCTTGGGAGAGATATGAATCCATCTATTCTCCTCCCAGCTATGGATTAAATAGCAGGTTAGGCTGGGTATTTAGCCTTGGTTTGCAACCAGTCTACCACAGAAAGAAATGGCAACCTACCATGGGGGAAAAAATTAGCCTTGTCATTTATGTATCAAAAGATACATGATCACCCAAGTGTTTATCATGTGTGACATTTAACTGACTGGATGTCAATTTTTACTTACATTCAGTTTTCAATGGTTCTCGTGTTGTAAAACAGGAAATTCAGATAATTCTCATGACTTAAAAATGTACGTAAGTCTAATTTTAAAAAATACACACACATATACACACACACATGTATATACACACATTTATGCACACACACACATATACACACACATAATAGCTGGCCACTGGTATACGAGGATACTCATCTACTAGTTTGGCTAGCCAATCCCTATATATATACACACACATACTACATATATATATATATATATACACACACACACACACACACACATATATATATATATATATATATATATATATATATATATATATATATATTCTTTTTTTTAAGCATTCAACCACAAGGCAGGAAGCCACTAGCACGCAAGGGGTTACAGAGTTGGAGCGAGAATAAAGAGGAGTGATAGAGGAAAGGATGAAGAGATGGTTAGGGGATAGATCAGGGCATCTGGAGACGTCGATTGACGTTACATTTGAATAGTTGGAGATTATAGTTATCAGGAAAACAAGAAATAGAGAGGGAGTTCCACAGGTGATAAGTGTGAGACATGAAGCTAATGGAGTAGAAGAGATGGCTATATTTAACAGTTTCGACAGTGAAAGGGTGAGAGCGAGATGCCAGCCTAGTTGAGTGCTTAAATTCATGAAGTCTGGGAACCAGCAAAAGCAGCTCATCAGAGCAGTTACCATGAAAGTATTTGTAAAAAAGACAGAGGGAGGTAACAGCACATCTGTGAGAGAGTGGCTGCAGACGAGATCCCAGATCAAGGCAAATATGCAGTGTTACATTAGAACATGCACAAACCCACTACAAAACTGTACATCTCGTTTCAACGTTAAAAAATTGTATATATATATATATATATATCCAACTGTAAAAGAATAAAGAGTAAGATTTCAGGGACAGCTGGATATATATATATATATATATATATATATATATATATATCCAACTGTAAAAGAATAAAGAGTAAGATTTCAGCATTAAAATCATTAATGTCAATACTCACGCATATATATACACACACACACACACACATATACACACAGATATATACACACAAATATATATATATATATAAATACACACACGCACACATATATACATATATGTACACAGACACACACACATATATAGGTACACAGATATATACATACAAAAATATATATATAAATACACACACACACATATATATATATATATATATATCTACATATATATACACACACACACACACACACATACACACAAAATTTAATCAAATGATCAAAACAGATATAGAACAAAAAATAATGATGACAAAAACAAGATGGAAGGGAACTAAAAATAACATTAACATAAAGTGATAATATCAAAATACAACATGATTAACAAAAAAGCAGCTAAACCAGTTTATCGGTCATCTCTCACCAGAACTGAATCAAGGACAAGAAATGTGCATGTGACATTGTCACATCATATGTGGCTCAAATTGATGTTTGGGTGACCACTGGTTGTGTCCCTGTGTTTGTCTTTACAGCTGTCTTCAGGCCAATGCACCAAATTCATAATGTCTTGAAAGCCAAATCAGAATTTTTTTCACCAGGAGAAAGGGTTTCTTGTATTAATAAACAGCACAATGCATGTGTTTTGTATTGGCTACTTTTATTGTTCCCTTGTAGGGAAATTTTGCCAACTACATGTAAGTGATGGAGAATGTGTAGTGAGTGAGAGACACTACACTATTTTAGCATTTTACAAACCCCTGTGTTTGCTACCAAGTGATAAATTCTCAATGAAGAATTTTGAAGGAAGAAAATCTCTTTTTTGCCAGGAAATTTGGTTTAAATTCATCCAGACAATATATTACATCGCAAGAGAGCAGAAAGTAAATGTCTAAATTATTTGACCTAGAAAAATTTTCCTGGGGATTTACATTTTTGAAGAGATATGTAAAGAAAGAGATGTGCTTGTATCAATTGGTCAATAATTCAAATATATCAGCAGTACATGATTCAATTATCCAAAATGGCTTACCTGACACATTGTTCAGACCAAAGATAGTAAACCTGTCTTGCTTTTTGCTTCACCTGTAATTTCTTTTTCCATACCAACAAAATCTGAATTTTCATTCTGTGCTGACCATTCACTTCCTGGGTCTGCTGAAGAAGCCTACAAATGTATGGCACAGTTCTTTACATGGTTTAATGAGGTAGGATAATTACAAAATACATATTGAATAAAAGAATAAACATATATATATATATATATATATATATATATATATATATATATATATATATATATGTATATATATATATATATATGAAGAGAGAGAGAGAAAGAAAGAGAGACATCGGGAGAGAGAGAGAGATCAAATGAATGAACACATTTTCTACAAAATCTCTTGGCCATTCAGGCTGGTAAATGTAATTAATACTGTTTATTATGTTTATTGTATCTATAAAAATAATGCATAAACAGAAAATATATTAAAATAATTGTTGGACTTAATCCATTTTCATAATATATATATATATATATATATATATATATATATATATATATATAATCATTTTTCCCCAAGAAAGGTGATAAGATTAAAAGAGAATGAGAAGACTTTACAAGGAACCAGAAGCCTAGTCATAAACAGGAAACAATGGATAAACATCTATTCCAGTTTAAAATTTAAAAGACCAGAAGGAGTGATATATGTATATATATCACTAAAAGCATAGCTGAAAGCTCTTAAAATTACAGAACATTTGGACAGTTTCTACACACTCTTTGTCTAGGAAAGAAAGCACTTGTTCAAGCACAATAAAAATTAAATAAAATGTTTATTTGCAGTACCCTGTCTGTTGTCTTTAATAAAACATGTATAAATGAGGGATTGCTGCCTAAATACACAACACACACACAAACACACACACACACACATATATATATATATATGCACAAATGTAAAAGAATGAAAAGAATATAATTCAAACGTTCATAACATTACACTTTTTACATTATTCGGACTATTGTCCTCATCTTTGTTGCCATATTTATTACAAAGTTTCGGCCGTTGTACACTCCAGCTTTTTTCAGGTGGTTGGAATGTCAAACTGAACCCTTTATTCCACTCACTGGGATAGACTGTTCTAGTTCCACGTGCCATGTTTTAATGGATGTTTGTTTGAGAAATTGTAGGATATTATATGTACTAATGTCATAAAAGAGTTTTTTTTTGTTTTGGTTTTGGGGTTCACTATTTGCCCAAAGCTGGGACCCTAACAGGTGCTACCACCCCAGGTCAGGGTGGACCTGGGAACAACAGCAATTAAGAGGTGGTTCCACACTCCTCAAAACCTCTAATTTCTCAGTCAGAGGCCTTGCTGCCAAATGTAGTTTATCATCATATCCAAGACTAGAAATTGGACAACTAAAATATTACTCAGGGCCCCAATTTGCTAGTTTTTGTGTGGACCTGCAATAATGTCACATGGACCCCCAGGGTCCATATGGACCCCAGCTCAGAACCACTGATCTAAATTTTTACAAGATTCTTTGTGTTTTATCAAATCACAGCTGTGGTAGTCTAGACCCACTGGACTGAACCCCTACACCTGGGTCCACTTTAGCAATATTTTTTTTTAAATCTTCTTTTCCTTCCCAAAAACAATGAAACCTACCTGGATTTAACATGCCGTTGTGCAATTCTTTTCCATTTTGTAAGCAACTGTCTCAGAAGAACTTTCTGGATATGTTTTGAAGCCAATGTATGCCGCTGCTTCTGCAACTGGACATTCCGGTGCCATTTACATATAAATGCATGTGACCGTTGATGTTTGATCTTTGCCACAACTGTTTGGCGCCAAGTGATGATACAACACCATTTCTTGTACCAAATATTTAAGTAACGGCTGCAAGATAATTTTTTCGAAAATGCATCAAAGATTAAACAGCAGAAAGAACTAATTAGTAACAAAAATGCAATATTAGTAACATTAGTACTTGCAGTTTGGCTGTTGATTTAAGACTCACTGTTACAATTTAGGCTTTTGTATTCTCTTGCTGATACTTACAATCAGAAAGCAAGAACTGAAGTTCATGGAAAATATAATGAGGAAAGAAGGCTTGGATAATTTAACACTCAAAGGAAAGTTTGAAGAAAAATGAGTGGAGAGAAGATAGCAAGTAAATGTTTATGCAAATGGATGACAAAATAAGAATAAAACAGGATGTTAAAGAGTTAAAATTTGCTGAAAGTAACAAATGACAGGAAGTTGTGGAGAGCAATGATCACCTATTTAAAGAGTTTATGTGAAAGAATGTCAATACAAGGATAAAACCAGATGATAAAGGGTAACATTTACTGATATCAACAAAAGTAGGAAGTTGTAGAGAGCCATCAACACTTACTTAAATAGTTTATGTGAGTGAATAGTAAATTCAAGAATAAAGCCAGATGATAAAAAGTTAACATTTACTGATAGCAAAAAAAGCAGGAAGTTGTCGAGAGCCATGAACAACTACTTAAATGTTTATGTGAATGAATAGCAAAACAAGAATAAAGCTGGACAGTAAAGGGTTAATATTTACTGATAGCAACAAAAGTAAGAAGTTGTGGAGAGCCAGGAACACCTACATAAATAGTTTATGTGAATGAATTGCAAATCAAGAATAAAGCTGGATGATACAGGGTTAACATTTACTGATAGCAACAAAAGAAGTCGTGGAGAGCCATGAACACCTACTTAAATAGTTTATGTGAATGAATGGCAAGAAAGCCAGATGATAAGGGGTTACCATCCAATTTCTCTGGTTGGAAGGTGTGTCAGGGGCTGAAATTCTTTGAAGGCTTTTAACACAATATGCCGACAGTGTACTACTGCATAGAAGTGTGTAGGAAAGGATAGAGAAGTTTAAAAGGGACAGGGCAAGTATGACAGATGAAGAAATTCCACCACTGATGAGAAGATTCAGCACACTCAAGAGATGGCAATGGTAAACTGGTAAGTTATCATTGATGAGGTAGCATGTTGTCTGCAAATTTGAATCACTGCTCTTTGTTCCTCTTTGGTGCACACTGCTAACAGAGCGGTCATGTTTACACTGTAACAGTAGCAAGAAACCTGACACAATCATGCTCAAACTTCAATCACATGACCACAATAGTACCAACTATAAGCACACATGAGCAGCAAGCAGTGTGACAAACCTAAAGATATGTTATGGCGAAAGTGTGGATTATTTTTTATTTAGTCCTGTATTAGGTTGGTGCAAAAATAATGACGTAATAATGTCGTTTTTTGACGTTAGAAAATACGTCAAAAAACGACATTATTATGTCATTATTTTTGCACCAACGTAATATTTAGATACAGTGTATTTATTTTCAATTTTTCTAGTTGAATTGTTCACCTATATTGCATATGATCCATTATTGTACATAATTAGGTTACACTAAAATTTGCATTTTATATAGATACTAAATTGAGCTGCAGTAGAATATTAGAGAATGTCACCTTCCCTGGATAACACCTTATGACAGGTGCAACCCCATTAAAACTAGCTTCAAAATTAGATCTTCTAAAGTCACATGATACACAAGTATATACAATGATTAGGTTACAATAAAATTTGTATTCTATATGAATACTACCTTATGAAAATTGAGATGTAGTAGAATTGGTGGGGGTGTCATAGATTCCGGGTGAAGCCACAAGATTCTTGCACCAGTCCTGGGTATGTCCACTCAACAAGATTGGTGCAGGTTTAGGGTCTGCTTTGAAGTGATGAGATATCATAAGTTTAGTTTTGGATTAATGAAAAATGCACATGCACATTGCATGTTAGGTGGGCCAAGTTCAAATTCTAGCCAAGGTGTTTGCATTCACTTTTGTACAAATATCCTTGGAAAAAGAAGTCCTCTCCTCATCTTTGTTGTTATTATCCTGGAACATTGAATACTCACAGAACGTACAAACACATGAGAAACAGGAGGAAACAGAGGGTAGTCTACTTAACAAGTTTGTGCAAATATATGGGGGAACAGAAACAAAGAGGTGATAAAAGGTGAGGTTACTTCAAGTGAGAAAAGGTAGGAAGTTGTGGAGAGCCATAATCAAGTTTGTGCAAATATATGGGGGAACAGAAACAAAGAGGTGATAAAAGGTGAGATTACTTCAAGTGAGAAAAGGTAGGAAGTTGTGGAGAGCCATAATCAAGTTTGTACAAATATATGGGGGAACAGAAACAAAGAGGTGGTAAAAGGTGAGGTTACTTCAAGTGAGAAAAGGTAGGAAGTTGTGGAGAGCCATAATCAAGTTTGTGCAAATATATGGGGAACAGAAACAAAGAGGTGGTAAAAGGTGAGATTACTTCAAGTGAGAAAAGGTAGGAAGTTGTGGAGAGCCATAATCAAGTTTGTGCAAATATATGGGGAACAGAAACAAAGAGGTGGTAAAAGGTGAGGTTACTTCAAGTGAGAAAAGGTAGGAAGTTGTGGACAGCCATAATCATTTCATAGCTTAATTATTTCTATTCATTAGATTCAAATTAATGGAAGGTGTTTTTTTTTTCTTTTCTTTATTTTTTTTTAAAATAATCAACTGGTCATGAAATAATTATATTTTTCTTTTTGTATTACTTAGAATAAACACTTTGAATGCCAAAGAGTTTTATCTGTGACCTTGGAAAGATTAAAGACACTAAATAGTTAGGCATATTCAGTCATTGACCTCGTTTAAAAGATAACTCTTGTCAAAAAGACAACGGCAGATAATATGATCACCATATCTGTCTTAACCAAGGCAAAACAGGAATAAAAGAAAAAAAGTTACCCACCCAACTAATTAAATCTACTGAGAACAACAATGATGATGATGATGATAATGATTATTCTTCTTCTTCTTCTTCTTCTTTTTCTTCTTCTTCTTCTTCTTCTTCTTCTATGGGCCATGTCTATTTGGGAGGTAGATAATCATATCTGTCTTAACCAAGGCAAAACAGGAATAAATGAAAAAATGTTACCCACCCAACTAATTAAATCTACTGAGAACAACAATGATGATGATGATGATAATGATTCTTCTTCTTCTTCTTCTTCTTCTTCTTCTTTTTCTTCTTCTTCTTCTTCTTCTTCTTCTTCTATGGGCCATGTCTATTTGGGAGGTAGATAATCATATCTGTCTTAACCAAGGCAAAACAGGAATAAATGAAAAAATGTTACCCACCCAACTAATTAAATCTACTGAGAACGATTATTATTATTATTATCATCATCATCATCATCTTCTTCTTCTTCTATGTACCATGTACATTTGGGAGGTAGGTAATCATGGCTGTCCACAATTTCTTGCCTTTTATAGCTCTTAGTAAATTTTGTCTTTTTATTATCTCTCCTAAACTCAGTTCCTCCAGCTCATTAGATACATTATGAGTCGTTTCCTCTGTCCCTATTGCCTTCAATATGTCCATATTTTCCATACCTTCTTTCCTCATTATGTACCCTAGAACTTTTAGCTGTCTCTTTCTGATGTTAATTATAAGTGTCCTTTTTGTTTTGATTTTCTATGGGGTAGACTATTCTAGTTCCATGTGCCATGTTTGATGGATGTCAGTTATCAGTTACCTCCTGCTAGTTTTTCCCTCTGAAAGTGCTATGTGTCCTCAAGGACACATGGCACAGTCGATAAAGGCGTTGGTTAGATCCAGTGACAAACCCAAAGAGTGTGAGTTCAATACCCGGTTAAGGCAGTGGAGAACTTTCAGAGGGAAAATTAGCAGGAGATAACTGATAACTGACATCCATCAAACATGGCTCGTGGAACTAGAACAGTCTACCTCAGGGATCGAAATAAAGGGTTCAGTTCGAAATTCCAACCAACTGAAGAAGGCCGGAGCGTACAACGGCCAAAACATTGGGACAAATATGGCAACAAAGATGAGGACAATAGTCCGCATAATGTAAATACTATATATATATATATATATATATATATATATATAGTATCATTAAATGTTTAGTTATAGTGGTGAGCTCAGGTGATTAATTTCTGTAACTGTAATTTATGTGTGTTGTCTCAAGAAGCCCAAATCAAAGATGGACTGGATATTTATGTCAACAGCTTTGGGAAGACACAGTAAATATTGGGGAAATTTTTTTTATGTAAAAAATAGATGAACGGTACGTACTGAATTTTGATTTTATTTACTTTATGTGTATTTTCCTATATATGTAAACTAATTATTATAATTATTATGTATAATAAAAATGAAGAAACACGTCCTTGTCTTACACCCTTTTCTATATTTTTTTTTTATATTTACAGAATTCACATTCTATTTGTAACAGGTGGTTTGTTCCCAGGATTTATTCTGGATTATTCAAATATCCTTTCCAAATGTGTCGAGGTTACCTATCAGTTGCAACAGTTCTTTGTGACCTACTTTATTTTATCAGTGCTTTAAAAACAGACATTTTGTCCAAAAAGTCAATATGGTTTATTGATCCAAACTTTTTGGTCAACCCAAAAAATACAAAAATATACAAAACAAAGGGGGGATGAAGAGTAAAAATAGAGAAACAGATAAATTACTTTCTGTAAAGTGGCGGATTCTGAAAACAAAAAGATAATGACTGATCTTGACCCTGATGTGAAAATCAATCACCTGAACCAGGTGAAAGACCTATTGAACCAGTAGCTGGTTCCCGCCAAAGTTTCCCTCGGTATAGCTGGTGTCCGATCATCACAATTTCATCTGGTAAAGCAAAAGATTGGAGGCCATAAATGACCTTGACCTACTCTCAAAATCAGAATAGATGGTAATGAGTAGCACATCAAAAGCCAATCAAGGAGAAATTTTTGATCCACCACTTTACACAGAATAATTTTTCTTATCCATAATCTCCCTCCCCCTTTGTTTTATATATCTTTGTCTATATTTATACACACATTTGAAAATGTCCATTTTTTATACATACATACATACATACATATATACAAGGTGTCCATAAAGTTCGTGTGCACTTTAAAAAATTTATAACTTTATTTGTATTTGCGATAGGAATAGTCTGTAAAAAGTGTTATAAAGTTTAATGTACCTAGTTTTAAGTATAGCTAAAATAACTAATGTGATTTCAGGCATTGCTGTAAATCAGTTGGCAAATGTTTTCCGTAAACTGCAAAATCGTATTACCCTTTGTATTGCTAATGATGGAGGACATGTGGAAACTTAAATAAAATTTCAATAAAACCTTTAAAAAATATAGATTTTCTTCTTTCTAATCCTTTTTACAAATCATTTCTATTGCAAATACAAATAAAGTTATAAATTTTTTAATGTGCACACGAACTTTATGGACACCCTGTGTGTGTGTATATAAATGTGTGTGTGCGTGTGTATGTTGAAGAGCAACTTGTCAGCTGTCAATATACCACATAACATTATTATTAGTAGTAGTAGTGACAAATGATCTACATTCATACTCACGATTGTTATTGCAATGTTATTTTTAATCATTTCACCCCAAGCAAGTCAATAAAGTCACTAATATGCAAGAGGTTACCGTTAGAGAATATGAGAAAAAAAAAAAAAAAAACACCATTAAGGAAAAAAGAACGTAACTAAAAAGACAGTAGGTGATGATTGACATTGGATTTAAATTTTTTAGGATCAAAGTCGACTGGGAAGCAAGAAGCCAGAAGTGAGTTCCACAAGTAAGAAGTGCGATAGAAGAAACTGTTAGCATAGAACTTACAGTTACATCTAGCGATTTGAAATGTAAAATGATCAGATGCTGTCACCAATCTAATACTGCCCTTCATAAACTAAGCAAAGTATTAAGAGATAAGAAAATATTAGAAATAAAGAAATTAAATTTATTATTCATTGATGCTGTGCCTCCTATATTCAGATAATCATAAGTAAATATAGACTTACACTGATTACAATAAAACCTTTAATAATTATATATATATATATATATATATATATATATATATATATTTATGTTATAAATAATTTTTTTTTTAAATAAATAATTATATATATATATATATATATATATATATTTATGTTATAAATAATTTTATATATATATATATATTTATGTTATAAATAATTTTATATATATATATATATATATTTATGTTATAAATAATTTTTTTTTAAATAAATAATTATATATATATATATATATATATATTTATGTTATAAATAATTTTATATATATATATATATATATTTATGTTATAAATAATTTTTTTTAAATAAATAATTATACATATATATATATATATATATATATATATATATATATATATATATATTTATGTTATAAATAATTTTATATATATATATATATATGGTATAAATAATTTTTTTTTTAAATAAATAATTATATATATATATAAACATTTTTATGTTTATATATTCTTTTTATAGATACAAATATTTAAGTAAATGCTCTTTTTATAATAAACAGTATTATACAACATTTACCGGCCTGAATGTCCGAGAAATTTTCATAGAAAATATGCGTCCTCCGACAGGAATCAAACCTGTATCCCATACGGAACCATCATTTAGCCTGACGTGCTTTTACCGATTTCACCACAAAGGGGTTCTTCGGTTAGCAAGGTTGATTTTACTGTTTTTAAACTACAATTCTCCATGATTTTCTCTCGTACATTCACATCTGCTCAATGCATATCCAAATGTAAACAAATGACGTCACACATTATGAAATGGACAAAGTCCGACAATTATTTTAAAACATTTTATGTTTATACTTTCTTTTTATAGGTACAAATATTTAAGTAAATGCTCTGTTTATAATAATATTTAATATTTGTCTCTATAAAAAGAATGTATAATCATAAAAAATGTCTTAAAATAATTGTCGGACTTTGTCCATTTCATAATATATATATATATATATATATATATATATATATATATATATATATATATATATATATAATGTCAGTTTGTTTGGTATTGTACTCTCTTCAAATAATTCTATGTAATAGAGACCAGTCTTAATGAGAGACCTTAAGATCCAGCGGTCTGCACGACGTGTCTCACAGATCAACCACAGCTGGTGAATCCAAATATCCAACGTCTTTCTTAATGCCAATTGGTTACTGCATTGTTGAACAGCAGCAACAACCTGTTCACTTTGATGGGAAGAAATGGCAGCTCCTCGTCTCCAAAACTGTAGCACCATCTTTACCTTTTGTAATCTGCAAAAATTTAATAATAATAATAGGAATAATGAATATAAGAGTAGGCCAATACCTGCAGTGGAAAATATGCAACTTTTATGGAAAGGAAACTACAAAAAACTGGTATGAACACCAAACTGACCGAATTATTAGTATGAACACAACACTGACCCAATTATCGGTATGAACACCACACTGACACAATTATTGGTAAGCACACCACACTGACCCAATTATTGGTATGAGCACCACATTGACCCAATTATTGGTATGAACACCACACTGACCCAATTATTGGTATAAGCACCAAACTGACCCAATTATTAGTATGATCACCACACTGACCCAGTTATTGGTATGAACATCAAACTGACCCAGTTATTGGTATGAACATCACACTGACCCAATTATTGGTATGAACACCACACTGACCCAGTTATTGGTATGAACATCAAAGTGACCCAGTTATTGGTATGAACATCAAACTGACCCAATTATTGTTATGAACACCATATTAACCTGGTTGCAGACATAGGACCTGTAAAAATTTTATCAAACTTTACCATACACTTAGATCAATCAAAGTTAATCACCCAGACATCATAATTAGAGACCACAAAAATAAAATGTCTTCTTATTGATATGGCAGTCTCTGCAGACTGTGATATTTCTTTGAAGATATTCAAAAAACTATCAAAATACAAGGATCTCGAAGTGGAAATTTAAAAAAATGTGGCACATGAGGACATCAATAATTCCAGTTGTAGTTGGATCCCTTGCTTTGACTGGATAAAATTCTGATAGACTCATTGAAATGATCCCTGGTAGGCCAAGCCTTAAAGAAATACGAAAAAATTGTACTCACAAGTACAGCTCACACTTTACAAAGGGATTTATCTATGTAAAAAGTGTGATCTTAGATTTTTTTGATTTTTTTACAAAAATGATCAGTGGAAAATGTCATTTCTAATCTTAGATCTCTGATTGGGACCCAGAAAGAAATGAATATACAACAGAAATCAAAATAAAACAATAATAATTCCAGTTAAAGTGATCAATATCATGAATCAGTCAGTTATGTGCCATGCGTGATACATGCTTAGGCGATCATGTATCTTTCGATATATGACTGACAGGGCAGTTTTTTTCCCGCTGTAGGTTGCCATTTCTTTCTGCGGTAGACCAGTTGCCGTCAAAGGCTATAGAGAAGAAGAGGATTCATACCTTTCCCAAGGGTATTAGCACGTAAGTGAATGTAATGGATTTGACTGGAATTCGAACTCGTCTCTCTGATTTCTCACAGAATCGGAATCCTTGCAATTAATCTTCTTCTGTCATTTGCCATAGGACCCGGTCTGTTCTATTTCATTTTTTTCATTTTCTCATTTATTTTTCCTAACATTTTTCTGGGAGGAGAAGAGGATTCATACCTTTCCCAAGGGTATTAGCACGTAAGTGAATGTAATGGATTTGACTGGAATTCGAACTCGTCTCTCTGATTTCTCACAGAATCGGAATCCTTGGAATTAATCTTCTTCTGTCATTTGCCATAGAACCCGGTCTGTTCTAATTCATTTTTTTCATTTTCTCATTTATTTTTCCTAACATTTTTCTGGGAGGAGAAGAAGAGGATTCATACCTTTCCCAAGGGTATTAGCACGTAAGTGAATGTAATGGATTTGACTGGAATTCGAACTCTTCTCTCTGATTTCTCACAGAATCGGAATCCTTGGAATTAATCTTCTTCTCTCATTTGCCATAGAACCCGGTCTGTTCTATTTCATTTTTTTCATTTTCTCATTTATTTTTCCTAACATTTTTCTGGGAGGAGAAGAAGAGGATTCATACCTTTCCCAAGGGTATTAGCACGTAAGTGAATGTAATGGATTTGACTGGAACTCAAACTACTCGGCTCTCCGATTCTTCAATCCGAGCCACTATCCATTACGACAACATGCGTCCTCATGGATAGAGTGCATGTAAATATAAAAGTGGCTATTGAGGTCACCACCAAGCAGTGACAATCTGTTCCTGAAACAGATTGTCAAATTTTTAGTTAATCTTTTCTGGATAAAGTATTGGTAAAATCTCGAGGATATTTCTATAGCATAGGATTTTCCATTTGTTCGATTCTTTTAGAAATATTTGCAATCACTTTTTCATAGTTCAAAATATGCAATTCAGTCACCTTCATCATATTATCATCATCATCATGAGAGCAGTTTCAACTTGAAGGCACACTGCACATCAGGATGATTTTTCACCTTTGGCCCTTTTGTAAATATCTCAGTCCTCTCTAAAACTCTGTATCCTATGCTAACTAATGAAAGTGTTGCAGATCTTCCAAGCCTTTCAAAGTTCTTACAGGAAATGATGGAATTCTATTTGAAGGTCTTTGAATGTCCTTATTCAATGTGTATATTATGGTTGGTCAATGGCTGTGGATGTTATTTTCCATTTATTCCTGTCTTAATGCTAAGTCTGATCAGTTTGATAAAGTCAAACAGGCAGCTGATCTTAAAAAATGACTTATATTCAGTTGGTAAATTAGTGGCTTGTTAATTTTAATGCCTCAAAAAGGAAACTGCTCTCTTTTAGTCATCTTGGAGAACACTTTTTATCTTCCATAAGTATGGCTGATGCTAACCTCTAGGAGAATAACTCATTGTGCCTTCCTAAACTTTTCAGCTGATACGAAATAGAAAGACGATATTGAATCATTTTGTTAAGTCTGCAGCTAAGAAAGTCAGTTCACTATATCAGGCTAGACAACGTTTTTTCTCCAGAATCTATCTTAAATATTTATAAGTTTACCATTCATCCTT
Source organism: Acanthosepion lycidas (assembly GCA_963932145.1). Taxonomy (NCBI): domain Eukaryota; kingdom Metazoa; phylum Mollusca; class Cephalopoda; order Sepiida; family Sepiidae; genus Acanthosepion; species Acanthosepion lycidas. The sequence goes on from OZ010596.1 coordinate 90,730,785, forward strand.
GCTTTGAATATTGCTGACTGATCTGGTCTGGTGCTCCTGCTATATATTTAGAAATTCTTGATAAAATCCAAAGAAGAATCTGCAATATTATTGGTCCTGATCTGGCATCTCACCCTCAGTCCCTTTCCCACTGCTATAACATAGCTTCCTGTACCTTTTCTATAAATGCTTTCATTGTTCTGGTAAACTTTCTGTTATTGTACATAGACTTTATGAATTTAAGTGCAGTACTAGATTGGTGGCAAGGTTTCATCATTTTACACTCAACATGCTAACAGAAGAGCGTTCCATAAGTGTGAAGCACTTCTTACTTAGGGAACTCTCTTCCAGCTTCTTGCTTCCCAGTCAACTTTGATCTTCAAAAATTTAAATGCAATGTCAGTCATTATCTTCTGTCTTCTTAATTCTCAATTCTTAATTCACTCAGTAACCTCTTGCATCCTAGTGGCTTTATTGCCTTTGATCTTCAAATAATTAAATGCAATATCGATTGTTATCTTCTGTCTTCTTAATTCTTGTTCTTTTATTGTCCTCTCTCCTTAATGGTAGTTTTTCTCATATTCTCTAACACTCAGTAACCTCTTGCGTCCTAGTGGCTTTATTGCCTTACTTAGGGTGAAATGATTACAAAAAATTATCTACTGTCTCTTTCCAAAGCTATTAACTTGTGCTGTCTAACTCTGGCATAAATATCAAATAAATCTTTGATTTTGTTTTCTTGAGACAACACACATAAATTACAGTTACAGAAAGTAATCACCTGAGCTCACCACTATAACTAAATATTTAATGATACTATTATATATATATATATATATATATATATATATATATATATATATATATATATAATATGAGTTTTTATTACTAATTAAATAATAAAAATAATTACAACATTTTTGGATGCCAATCATTAAATGTAGTCAAGTTCTTAATTAAAACTTTGTAATACACAGATTTCACCATTGGGACACTTATGGTGAGTAGGACTTGTGACAAAAGAAAAGGAATTATTGGCTTGGGATGTTGATAGTTGTAACATTGTCATAATCATTTCACCCCAAGCTAGGCAATAAAGTCACTAAGACAAAAGATAATGATTGACATTGCATTTAAATTTTTGAAGATCAAATTTGAGTGAAAAACAAATTGCTCATCCCCAAGATCTTATTCAAAACAGTTTAGACCAAACCAGAACTACTGCCTATAGACTTAATTATCTACCGAACAGTAAGATGTCTGTCATCCAAAACCATACAGTGAATGGCATCAACTTGTTCATCAGTGGTTGGGGTTTTTGATGACCTGATGGAGGATCATCTTCTGTGCTGTCCCTGCCTCAATGGAATTCAACAACCCACTTTTTCACAGTGACATGTTCTTATTTTTGTGACAGCTGCCATTGTTTGCGCTACTCTTGAAATTATTTCTTCACTGATAATTGAGCAGATATTTGGATTGGCTGGCTACTTTAAGATTCTGACCACCGACTTTTATCTCACTCAAAAGCACTTTCCCATTGTTCAGCATGAGTTTGGTCCTTTTGGTATTAATCTCTGTGCTATGTTTGGAGGGTGTTTCATCCAGATTCTTTATGTTATCATAAGACATAGGGGCTTGGGATTAGAAATCAGAGAGCCAAGTTCAAATTCCAGTCATGTTTGCTAAATTCACTTACATGTAAATATCCTTGGGAAAGGTCTGAATCTATCTCTTCTCCCCAGTTATGGGTTAAATAGTAGGACTTGTATCTTGAAAAATCATGTTGATATAATGGAATATTCATACACCTGATTTCCCCCTCACTGGAATATGATTGGCTGGTGTTCGTCATAAATACAGACAGATGTGTAGGTACAACAGAGTTTAAATCTATGATGACACCCATTGGACTACACCATTGGCTATCCTGTTGGTCTACACCTATTACCTGCAACTACGACGAGTACCAGTCAATTACTGCTACCGTGAACAACTTGGTTACAGTAGCCAAAACCACTTAGCTACTTCGATCAAATATATCACTTTCCAGGACATATCACATGTCATTCACAAAAAATTGTTAATGCAATATTGTTAAAACAAATAGTTATTCTTACAATCCAAAATATTTTTCAGCTTTAAATAACCTACAAATGGTTGATAAGCCAATATTGTTAAAACAAAGAGTTATTCTTACAATCCGAAATATGTTTAGGCTTTAAATAACCTACAAAGGGTTGATAAGCCATAAAAAGCAAATCAATCAAATGTCCATATCAATCTTCATCTATCTATATATTGAAGTCGTTTTTTTATTTTTTTGTCTGTCTGTATATATATATATATATGTATGTATGTCTTTTTTTGGCAAATAAATCTTCTATTAACATATTTTTGTGAATATAAAAAATTCTTACAATCCAAAATATGTTTCAGCTTTAAATAATCCACAAAGGGTTGATAAGCCATAAAAAACAAATGAATCAATCAGCATTTGTTGGGTGATTTACTGTTGAAATTTTATGGGGCACCCAGTTAGGATCAAACTAGCAATTCACTAGTAATGACCAATTAAACAAGCCTCATTAACCATTACCCTCATGCTGAGGTACCCAGAAATATGAACAGCCGTGACAAAGAAAGGAAATAGAAATAAGAAAATATCGGAAAAAAAAATTTCTAATGCAAAAAAAAAAAATGATTCTTACAATTCAAAATATTTTTCATTTATAAACAAAGCCATAAAAGTCAAATCAATAAATTCAAGAAGCAATTTCTAAAACTTAATTTTAATAACATTTCACTCTCTACATCATCTTTAAATAAATCTTTCACTTTTCCTGTAAAGGGAATTCCTTCAGAAAATAATGTTTTATATATTAATTCACAATTTCAGTCAAGATTGTTTTAGGTGTTGCTATAGATGGATATGTCCACACAACCAAGAAATTCAAATTCAACCTGCATTGGTAGGACTAACATTTTTCTTGGTGGAAATAGCCACCTACAAAGTGCTAAAGGCTAAAAAGCATGTAAGGCAGCCATATCCAGATGAAAGTTTCATGTAAAACAATATTGCTTCTCCAATCTCCTATACATTTAGCTTTTGCCAGACAAGGTTAAGTTTTCATTATATAACTAGATAAGGACTTTTACCGGTAGTGTAACTTTGCTTTTACTGAATTTTTGTAAGCAGATACCAATCTCTTCAGTGTTCGACTTTGGAGCATTTTCCTTTCATATTTTCTGGAAAGAAGGAAAAAAATAGAAAATAATATTTCAAAAGGAAAAATGGAATAATAATTATTGACCACTATTTATTATTTATTTATATAGCGTGTTTGATTGATAGGACATTGCCTTGAATTCTTTTCAATTTCATACGAAGGAAACCCCTTCTTAACCCTGTATGAAAAAAAACTTGACATGGAGTAATGATTAAAAAAGTTAAACTGTTTGAAAATTAATAATGTGTAGTGAGTTCAACCATGCATTTTCATAATAAAATCATTTCCAATGCATTTTTATAGTAAAATCATTTCCAATGCATTTTCATAGTAAAATCATTTCCAATGCATTTTCATAGTAAAATCATTTCCAATGCAGTTTCATAGCAAAATCATCTATAATGCATTTTCGTAATAAAATCATTTCCAATGCAGTTTCATAGTAAAATCATTTCCAATGCATTTTCATAGTAAAATCATTTGTAATGCATTTTCATAGTAAAATCATTTCCAATGCAGTTTCATAGTAAAATCATTTGTAATGCATTTTCATAGTAAAATCATTTCCAATGCAGTTTCATAGTAAAATCATTTCCAATGCAGTTTCATAGTAAAATCATTTCCAATGCATTTTCATAGTAAAATCATTTGTAATGCATTTTCATAGTAAAATCATTTGCAATGCATTTTCATAGTAAAATCACTTATAATGCATTTTCATAGTAAAAACATTTCCAATGCATTTTCATAGTAAAATCATTTCCAATGCACTTTCTCATTAAAATCATTTGCAATGCATTTTCATAGTAAATTAGTATTAGTATTTCATTAGTAAATTCATAGTATATTCATAGCATAATTGTTGACAACACAAATATAATATAAGTCATTGATAAATGAATGGAATCAATTATCAAACTTATACTCTGAGAAAGTTTTACAATGAATACCAAAAAATTATGCTGCAGTAATCAATTCTAAAGAAGAATATTTTGACAAGAGGAAAATTTATTCATAAAATGCTTTTTTTTTGCCATAATAAAATTTCTAATAAAAAATCATATCTCACTTTTTTTTAACTATGTATAATAATAATTTCCTCAAGCACAAATTATCAACACTTGGGGCCAATTTAAAATATTACCCGGGCTGGCCTCAAACTTTTGAACTGTGATGTATATATATATATATATATATATATATATGCACTTACTAGCTACTTTAATCGGCATACTCATCAAGTACCAGCTTCAACCCCCTTTTGCCTTTATAACTGGCTCAATTTCGATTTGATATTTTGGAAGAACTATTCCAAAATGTAGGTCCATGCTATTCTTATGGCCTCCTGCAAGTCTTCTAGATTTGTTGGTTACACATCTAGAATTCAAATCTCTTCCCCTAAAGGTGCTCTGTGAGACTGAAATCTGATAACTGTGTGTGGGGGAGGGGCTACTTTAACACAGAACGCTGTATTCCATGAACAAATTTGTCGCTATTATTTAAACACAGCACGTTATTCTGCTGGAAATGATCACCAGAGGATTGGTGCACAGTAAATTGTTCTATTTCTTTTGTTCTAGCATCTAGGAAATGTTCTAAGAAATGAAAATGTGATACCATGATGTGAAGGATCAATGAAATAGTGAAAGATACCTTCCAAAAGCTAAGTAAAGTATTAAGAAAAAGGAGCAAATTAAAGAGTGTTCAACAGCTACGTAATATTGGTCCTCGTACATGGCATTGACATCTGGACAATCTCCTCAGAGATGAAGAAGAGACATGAAAAAACAGAAATGTCGTTCTACAGAAGGATGCTGAGAATACCATGAGTTGATCATGTGAGCCACAAGAAGTTTTAAGGACAATGAAAAGAAAAAGGATGATTATAGCTTGAAGTTGAAATTTCTAGGAAAGAGGGCTTGGAAAATTTGACACACACAGAACATATTTGAGACAAAAGGGCCAAAAGAAATCAGCAAGGCTCATGAAAATAGGAGGCAGAACAAGAAGTGTCATAAAAAGCAAACATTGCTAAAAATAAAGAAGTTGTGGAGAGCTATGATCACATGCATAATAAAATAAATATAAGAATATTCCTTTGTTTTATTTCATTTGAACAAATAGATTTTTCTGATATATTAAGAAAAGTGGTAGAATTTGTATCATTCAAGGGAAGAAATTTAATCACCTTGCCATAATTTGCCAGGACTTTTTCTGTTGATTCTGCTTGATGTACAGGATCCAATAATGCCATATTCTGTGCAAGAGGGAAATTCTGAAATATGTAGAACAGAAAACTGAATTAAAATGTTTTTTTTTTAATTTATTAATAAAGTTTGATATTCAAACAAAAAATGACATAAGAAGGTTTAGTTCCAAAAATATTAATTGAATTTAAAAAAATTTAATCTAATGGAGAATACTTAATTGAATGGAGAAATGTTTACTTTAATTAGAAACATGAATTGGTATAACAAATAATTAAATGTTAAAAAATTTGATTAAATGAAAGAGATATAAGTGAAGAATATGTAAGTTAAAAATTTTAACTAACTTAAAAATTTAATTGAATTTTCAATGCATTTTCATAATAAAATCATTAGCAATGCATTTTCATAGTAAAATCATTGACAATGCATTTTCATAGTAAAATCATTGACAATGCATTTTCATAGTAAAATCATTTGCAATGCATTTTCATAGTAAAATCATTTGCAATGCATTTTCATAGTAAAATCATTTGTAATGCATTTTCATAGTAAAATCATTGGCAATGTATTTTCATAGTAAAATCATTGACAATGCATTTTCATAGTAAAATCATTGACAATGCATTTTCATAGTAAAATCATTTGCAATGCATTTTCATAGTAAAATCATTTGTAATGCATTTTCATAGTAAAATCATTTGTAATGCATTTTCATAGTAAAATCATTGGCAATGTATTTTCATAGTAAAATCATTGACAATGCATTTTCATAGTAAAATCATTTGCAATGCATTTTCATAGTAAAATCATTTGTAATGCATTTTCATAGTAAAATCATTTCCAATGCATTTTCATAGTAAAATCATTTTCAATACATTTTCATAGCAAAATTATTTGGTATGCATTTTCATAGCAAAATTATTTCCAATGCTTTTTCCTAGCAAAATTATTTGCAATGCATTTTCATAGTAAAATCTTTTCCAATGCATTTTCATAGTAAAATCATTTCCAGTGCATTTTCATATTGTTATCCCATAAGCAAATAGCATTTGAAATTATCAAAGAAGAAATAAAAAAAAACAACTGTACTGAGGTACTTCAACCCAAATTCACCAATTGTTTTACAAGTTGATGTTTCAATTGCTGGACTCTTTGCTGCTCTCCTGTGAAACAATATGCCAGTTGCCTTTGCAGGACCAGAAATACAACACTCAAATATTGAAAGGGAGATACTATACAGCTAAAGAAAGGATCATTCGGACTGGCCTGATGATCCTGATTATGGTCGACCTGGATGGATGAATTCAAAAAAGAGAATAGAAGCCATAGACATCTAGGCTGTCTCCATGGTGCAATAAAGTGTCAACATCCTTAACTGACATTAAGTGAATGGATGCCAAAATGAGAAAACTTCTCACTTGCCACAACATGCATCATCCCAATGCTGATGTTGATCATCTGTATATGTCCAGATCCAAAGGAGGCAGAGGATTAGTTCAACTAGAACTGTCTTACAAAACTACAACAATCGACCTTCAAACATACCTGGAAACTGGACGATGATCCGTGTCAAAGAACATGAAAGAAGTAAGAAACTTTATTCAGTAATAATGGAAGGCAGCAAGTTCAAAATGGAGTTTCAGATGGGTGAAGAAATGCAAGTAAAACATAATACACCTACTGCAGCGGCAAAAACCTTAAAAAGGAAAGCAAAGGCAAATGCAACTGACCAGATTCAGAAATAATGGCAAGATGAACCTCTTCACGGTCAATATTCTGCCCGTACCAAACAAGCTGACGTAAACAAACCCCATATCCATCAGTAGCTATTTATTTCGTGGTTGGAACACCTGATACTGTAAGCTGGCCCGGATTAGCGATCCACATTCCTTCGTTTGGGCACCTCGAGGCAGTGTAATGGTTAACAAGCTTGTCTCGCTAGAACAAGAAAGCATATTCTGTTTTTGTGGTCTCTGATCACAATGTCTGGGTGATTAGCTTTGATTGTTCTGTCTGTGTGTATTGTAAAGTCCCCTAAAATTGTTACAACAATGAATACTCAGAAATTGCATTGGAAGGTGATGGTGTTGCAGTTTTTTGTGTATATATATATATATATATATATATATATATATATATATATATATATATATATATGTACTAGTGAGTTAGTCAAAATGCCTTGACTCACTTTATAGTCCACCAACAGAAGGTTAGCCAATCAGAAGCCGTAGAACATTCAATCTATCGTGTATAAAGGCGGCCATTTTGTTTACTCTACCCAAATGTCCAGGCCAGCTTGTCAAGTGAAGAGAAACAGAAGGACGAACTATGCTCTGCTACTGTCTTCAAAATATCCACTGCTAACGTGAACAACGCTTTCCTACTGTCTTCAAGATATTCACTGTTAACCTCTGGATTCTCTGCTCAAGATGACCATCATTATGAACAACAGATGGAAGAAGATATCAGCATATACACGGGTTCTGGTTACACTAGCGAGCATGAGCGTTAGCTTCTCTGAGAGTTTAACTTCGTATCATTTTTCTACATTTTTAGCACATTTTGAAAGTCCATGACTATATCTGCTCAACACCAAAGCACATCTCCTGCCAATAGTGAATTACAACACGTGCTGTTTATTCCTGCTAGAAGGTCCAACTACAAGAATATGGGTGACTCAATTTGAGTCCAACCGGAGATGTAAAGAAAACAAACAAGACCGATATATATATATATGATAATATATGTCAACAAATATATCTATTAAACAACAAATTTACAAGTGACAAAGACATTAACATTTGTGTTTGTGTGTGAACGTAAAGAGTTTGTATTTTGGTGAATGTTCGTATGTACGTGCATGTATGTTTCATGGTGTTTCCCCACAAGTTGGAGAAACGCGGATTTCTACGAGAGGTTACATTTCTGAATGTGTCCGCTGAAATGCAAAGTGAAAAAGAGAACGCCCAGAAGTCGCCCAGTACTGTAGAGAGAGGTGTGCCCTAGTGAGAATTAGGAAATTAAGGAGGAGCTAACTCCGACATTTTCATCTCAAATTTTCTGTTCGAAAACTGATTTGTTCGAAATATGACACGTTCGAGAACCGAGGTTGCACTAATATATATATATATATATATATATATATATATATATATAGATAATATTAGTGGTAAATATACACATACATATGCAAAATATATAAATATATATATATATATATATATATATATATACATAGGTGCATGCACATACATGTATATTTTTTTAAATAAAAAATTCCAAGCGGATAGAATCCAGGTAGAACTCAATGTCCAGGACAGAGTAAGGATATAATAAAAAGGATTAAACACTAATATTCCATGGTCATAATTTATTCCATTGGAATCGTAAATACGATCCAATTCATCAGACCTACAAATTCAAAAAGAAAACAGAAAAGAACAACTCCGGAAATAAAAATAGAATTTAGAGAGAATGTAAGTATGAGAGTGTGGGATGACTGTTAGAGCTAAAGAGAGGGGTAACATACGAGAGAAGTTGGGAGATTAAAACTTAACAGAGAGCGTTTTTTTTTTGTTTTTACTTTACAATGAGTTCACCGAAAAGTAATATGTAACAAGAGGATCGGGTCAGCCCAATAAAAGACTCCGAGTTGGTTGTATGTGGTCTTTAAGCACCAAGAGTTGCGTCCCCTTCCACAATGGGTTGGTGAGAGAAAACCTTCTACTTAGAGTAGGTGGCGCTGCCCATTTGCATGTGAGTGATACTGGGCAGGTATTAGCCAATAGTCAGCGTGGGTCTGGGACTGGGAGAGTTATATAACACCAGTGTTTTTCTCAGGCGAAAAAGGCGCTCTCGACGTGCGAAAACCAGATAAGATGAACACATAACATCATTGTTAAGTAGAGAGGCATCTGTAGACACAATTACAATTTACTGTAGCAGAGAATCAGGTCAAATAGACTCAGAATCATGTCAGAATTGGTTACATGTGGTGCTGTAAGCACCAGGAGTTACATCCTCTTTCATAATGGGCTGTTGAGAGAAGACCTTCTATTTAAAGTAGGTGGCACTGACTATTTGCATATGAACAACACCAGTCAGGTAATAGCCAATAGTCTGTGTGGGTCTGGAACTGGGAGAGTTATATAACACCAGTGCTCTTCTCAGTCAAAAATGGTGCTCTGAATGTGCAGACATGCGAAAACCAGAAAAGACAAACACAGATACTGAGAAAGGTGCTGGACTCTTGTTTTTACTTAATCTTCAGCAAAGACCACCAGTCATCTGATGCAAACATGAAAATGCATGAGATGTGAAAGTAGTGGAATTTGAAGGTGACAGTTATGCCAGTCTTTATTGGTGCACTAGGAGTGGTCCTTAAGGACATGGGATAAAGACTGGAAAGAATGAGAATTGGAAGAAGATTTGGAAAGATCTCCATGACGGTGTTGTTGAAAAAAGCTAGGATAGTGAGAAGAGTAATGGAGAATTGCAGAAGCCTGCTGTCACTTGATTTCCAGTGTAAATCACCAGGTATTAGTGTTGGAACCACTAAATGAATAAATGGTCATATTTTGTTAGATTTTACCAATTAATATTCTTATTTAAAATGTCTTACCTGTGATACATCATGGCACTTGATAACATCATTTTGCCTTATAATAAAAGTGTTACCTGTGGTATATCATGGCACTTGATAACATCGTTTTTGCCTTATAAATAAAGTGTTACCTGTTATACATCATGGCACTTGATAACATCATTTTTGCCTTATAATGAGATCGCCACTTCTGGAAACATAACCGTAGTGTATTTCTGTGTTGGATCAGCTTCAGAATATGAAACCTGAAAATAACGACTGAAGCGAATTAAAATAACATTTTCTCATATTATCATTTCAAGTAAAATAAAAATAAAAATAAAATAAAAACAAAAAACAATTATATTTCTCTATATTTCTGAGATAAGTTAGTATTGTAATTATTTCTACTATTTACATTGTTCGGACTGTTGCCTCATTTTTATTGCCTCACTCATAATGTTTCAGATCTTACTACACTCTAGCCTTCTTCAGGCCATATTTGTTGTAATTTCAAACCATACCCTTTATTTAGCTCATGGGTTTAGATTATTCTAATTCCAGATGTCATGACATTGGATATATCATTTTCAGTTAATTCCTCTTGATAACTCAACTCTCCAAGATTTTGCTCCATTTGCTGTGGCCAGGTATAGAACTCACAATTCTTTAGGGTATCAAGTCATTTTTGGATCAATTAATCAATGCTTTTATCCACTGGGCCATGTAGCAATAGGGCAGGTCACTTTAAGATCCATGGTATTGCAGTCAATTTGAAAGTTGGGACTTGACATGATAAATAATGACACAAAATATTTTTTTTCAAAATCATTAGTGTTTTTTGAGGAAATTCATTTAAAAGATTAAGTTTAGGTTCAAAATCGTAGCATTTGAATTTCAGTTCAGTGATCAGTGAAAGTCTTAACTTACAGCACAGCTTTATAAAATTTATAATTTACTGAAGTATATGGACAAGATGCATGACAAAAGCACAGTATTAGTAAATGAAATAAATAAACAAAAATAAGTAAAATAAATTAATCCAAACCAATAAATAAGTAAATAATAAACATTGTAATAAACTATGAGTGCATACATAAATAGAAGTAAACATAATAACAAACAACTAACTATAAAATAAGAAATAATAATAGCCCAAAAAACTGTATCTGGATCTACAATTATTTCCACTCAATAGCTCGTAGAATAATAATTACCACTCACGGAAATAACCATTAGAACAATGCAAGAGACTACCAAGAATACATCACTGACCTGCATATATAAATTGTCAAGCAAAAACACAACACATATGGCCTGATGATTGTGTTTAAACATGGAACAGACAGTCACCCCTGGGTGTTGACTTCAACGTCCACTTTTATATTTACATACACTTTGTCCTTGTTATTGAGCACTTCAACCAATAAATACAGAATACTTTAAAACTATTTAGGTGACTTGTTCTATCGAGTGAAGATGGCTTAGTGGTAGAAGCTCTGACTGACACCAAATCGGTTGGGTTTCGATCCAGGCTTGAGGCATTCGGTTGTCTAGTTGCACTGAGTAGCTGTGATACAGCAAAACAGTACTGTTTGTGAATGACACACACACACACACACACACACACATATATATATATATATATATATATATATATATATAACTTGATCATATGTAATATCTCTTCTCTGTCAACTAGAAAGGACCAATATTGTATATCAATTTAAATGTCCTTTGGCATATTGTATCTTTGACGAGTACATATGTTGGCTTACACTCCATTTATCGTATACAAGTTCTATCACACAACATTTAAAGAGATATTCCTGTCCATCTTCACAGTACAGGAAAATACTTGATGACAACACCAATATTCTAAACAATGAAAATAATTAACAAAATCTTAAAATTCTCAAGACCCTCTGTACCAAAATCAACCAACCAACACTGAACAAAATTTATTATGAGTATAGCAGCAATGTTTTAAAATGTATTTGAATTGACAAATATTTAATGCCATCTTGCAATTTACCATTTTGCAGTTTGCTATCTTTGGTTATCTCCCTTGTATTGGGAATGATTGTTTACAAAACATCATAACCATAATGGTTAATTTAAAAATAATTATAGCAGAGCAGGTTTGCACGTGTTTTCAGAATCACTATCACAACACTTACAGTTTCATTAAGTTGGTCTTCGCAATTCACTCCTGAGGATGATCTCAGAAGGGATCGAAAGTACTTGGATTAACAAAAAATACAGCACCTTCCTTGATGAATTTCAACTTAACATCAAGAAGATAATTAGAGAACTAGAAAGGATTATTATAAAGATAAACAAAATATGAACATATTATTTAATGAAACATACTTGAATGAAAATATGCTGCCTAAATATAAATACATACATATCTATCTATCTATACATATATATATATATATATATATATATATATATATACATGATATATATATATATATATATGAATAAAAATGACAATAGGAAAACTGGTAATTGCTGACGCGTTTCGTCCAATGTGGACTTTATCAAAGCAAAATACGAAAATGAAATTAAATGAACAAAGTAACTAATAAAAACAAAAACAGAATGTATCTAGCAACTGGAATGGAGAGAAACGCTATTTTCATATTTTTAACTGAAAAATAACGTCAGTAATTGTCACGTGTGGAGAATATTGTAATTATAATTGTGTTGATGTATTCAACCATTTTCTTTTGATTTTATGAATCTGTTGTGTATATTTGTTTGTAAGAGCATTAATTTTGTTAAGAAAGACATTCTGTTTTTGTTTTTATTAGTTACTTTGTTCATTTAATTTCATTTTCGTATTTTGCTTTGATAAAGTCCACATTGGACGAAACGCGTCAGCAATTACCAGTTTTCCTATTGTCATTTTTATTCATAAATATTGTCTCTCTACTGATTAATTCGGAGAAATTTTCATATATATATATATATATATATATATATATATATCATGTATATAATATGTTTAAAGATTCACCTCTGCTGCGCACCATCAGCTTAGAAGTACAGTTTCTAACTGATGCTAAATCAGTTGAGTTTCAATCCCAGCTTGAAGCAATCAGATCTCTAGTCACACTGATGAGCTATGATACAGTGAAACATGTAGATGACTATATATATATATATATATATATATATATATATCTTATACAGAACTGTCATTACGCCTGACATGCTATGACCATTCAGCCACAGAGAACTTCCGGCTTAGCAAATGTTGAATTACTGCTTTTAAATGCACGCCTTCACCGAGTTTTCTTGATCTATCATGTCTGCTCTGAAATTGCAGCCTAACATAAATAATAACAACATATTATATGAAATATATATATTTTCTGTTTATACATTTGATTATGGAGGCATTTATTGCAGTTAATGCTGTTTTTTAATTAAACAGTATTAATTACATTTACTGGCCTGAAACTCTCTTTAATTAAAAAACAGAACACTTACTCAAAGAAGTGTATCCATAAAAAAACGTATAAAAAAATATATAAAAAATATTTGTCGGATTTAATCCATTTTATATAATATGTTGCCATTGTTTATGTGAAGCTACAAAGGAACCAAAAAGGAAAATGGACAAATTATAGAGAAAATTTAAATTTGTTTCAATACAGTCAATATAAAAGAAATAAATGTCCGTAGCAGAAACTCAAGTTTTCTTTGTATGCGTCTTCTATCTTCTTTGTTTATATATTGAACATGCATCTTCACCTAAAAGACACACACAAAGCCCACAAGCTTGTTAACATCCACAGTACTTCATTTTAGTGTTATCAGACTCTTGTAAAGATAAGGCATAGCAAGAAGAGAGCAGTCAGGTACTTTTGAATATATTATTTGTTATAGTGGAACACCTATTTTATAGTTAATAGACTCTCCCACCTATAATAAGTAGGAGTAGTAAGAGTAACGTGAGGTCGCTCAGTGAGTTGGTCAGTCAGTCAATGTCGGACGACAGTTAGTCGAATACTAAACTATCAATGACCACAACTAGATTTAGTCTGTGTTATACCTATTATATCAAGTTCCTAATGTTTTGAACGTCGAACCTATTTTAGGACCGACTTAGTACAAATACAAGCCTCCACAGTGAAATCACTCCATAACATTATTTTATGGAATTTTCTTACCTTTTTTGTTCTTTTGCATTTTCCTTCCAGTTTTGAAAAGCCATTGCTAACAGATCATGTAGTTTGATGTTTGTTTCTTGCTTCCACTGAAAAGCAGTAACAGAAATTAAGCCATGAACAGACAAAAAATATCATTGAAAGTTTTAGTAACATCACAGCCTATGATTAAGAGATACATGTAGTGATATATGATGATGCTCATTAAATGAACTATGAATTGAAGAACAACCTTTTCATTGGATAGATCAAAACACACTTGTGGGCAACATACTTATCTATCACTGATCAGTCTTGACTAAAATATTTTGGTCTGGGATGAGTGTGGGCTGGGAGCTGTGATTTATGAATTTTCCTAATCAAGTTGACAAGAGACGATCAAGTTCAATAAAATACCCATAATGATATATGATGATGCTCAGTAAATGAGTTATAAATGGATGAACAACCCTTTCATTGGATAGCTCAAAGCACATTTGTGGGCAACATTCTTATCTATCAATCACTAATCAGCCTTGACCAAAATATTTTAGTCTGGGACGAGTGTGGGCTGGGAGCTGTGATTTATGAATTTTCCTAATCAAGCTGGCCAAATGGAGAAGTTAAAGTTCAATAAAATAGAAACCGTTTTATCTGATCAGCTTTGACCAAAATATGTAATTTGGTAATTATCACTAGCATTTTTGAAACCACACCTTCTTTTTATTGATGAATATTCTTCGCAGTTGTTTGAATTTCAACATTTTGCTGTAACTCAACTTTATCAAGGCTGTATTTTTGTTGGTGGAAGATAATTTATTTTCAGTCAGATAATTAATTGATTTGTAGTCAGATAAATAATTGTCAATTCCACCAGAAGCCACTAATTTATTATATAAATTATGCAAATTGTGATCCTACATAAAAATTTGTCAAGAAACTCTCATTAAAATGCATTCTATTTCTTATAATCTATGCAATGATGGGCCAAAATCATTTAAGCTGAAATCTTTTATTTTCCATCATTAAGAAAGGTGATAATGCCACTGAGACATGGTGTAGGGGGGGGTTACTGAGAATGAAAAAAAATTGAGAAAGATTAGAAGTTAGTGAGGAGAAAATACAATAAAAGACAGAAGACAATGATCAATGTTGTATTTAAACTTTTAAAGCAGGAGGAAGAAAAGAAAGCAGTGGCTAACCTACCTGATGAACAGGAATTGGGAGGGATAGGTAAAAGAAAAAATTACTAAGAGCTACAAAGGATAGGAAGTTGTGGAGAGGCGTGAAGGAACAGAGAACATAGAAGAAAGAAGTTAGCTTAGTAAAGATTATGAGCAAAAATTAGATCGATGGATAGATAAACAGACAGACAGATAGATGGATATGAACAGACTTATATAGATAGATATGAATAGATTGAGATAGATAGATACAAACATGCTTAGATAGATAGATAGATAGATAGATAGATAGATAGATAGATAGATAGATATGAATAAGCTTAGATAGATAGGTATGAAGAGACTGAGATAGATAGATAGATAGATAGATAGATAGATAGATAGATAGATAGATATGAATAAGCTTAGATAGGTATGAAGAGACTGAGATAGATAGATAGATAGATAGATAGATATGAATAAGCTTAGATAGATATGAAGATACTGAGATAGATAGATAGATAGATAGATAGATAGATAGATATGAATAGTGTGAGATAGATAGATAGATAGATAGATAGATAGATAGATAGATAGAAACAAGCTTAGATAGATATGAAGAGGCTGAGATAGCTAGATAGCTAGATAGATAGATAGATATGAACAAGCTTAGATAGATATGAAGAGACTGAAATAGATAGATAAATAGATAGATATGAATAGACTTAGATAGATATGAAGAGACTGACATAGAT
>OZ010596.1:90751869-90819369 GCA_963932145.1 Acanthosepion lycidas
TCAGATTATTGTTGAAATCTTTAATGATGTTGTTTTCAGTAATTTCTTGAAGTTGAATTGTCTATTTTTGTTTGATTTATTTGTTGTGGATAAATGCATTACGATCACGCACATTCTTGGCCTTCACAAAAAATCACCTTCTGATGCATCTTACTCCTCAGAGATTCCGCAACAATACTACTCTTCAACATTCTTCTCACACTCTACATGAATACACAGAGATTATTTTTGCCTGGTGTACTGTAACCTTATTTTTGTTGATGGATTTTCTTTAATGAATTTAAACTTGGCAATATATTTCTTTTTACTCAGGTCTTCATTTTGTTTGTTGTCTTCTGTTGTAGAGGACCGGGTGTGATTGTGAGTTGTTGTTTTAGGGATATGTGCATTTAATTTCCTGCTATAAGGAGCTCCAACTACAAGAAAATGGCCGACTCAAATTTAGCCCAACCGAAGATGAAAATAAAATAAACAAGACTGATATATATATATATATATATATAAACAAATATATGTATTAAACAACACAATTTTACAATGGACATATAGACAATAACATTTGTGCGTGTGAACATTTGTGTTTGTTCTTTGGTGAATGTTTGTACGTACGTGTATGTGTGTATGTGTGTATAATGTTCATGGCATCTTCCCAGAAGTGGGAAATGCTATCTTTTTGCGAGAGCTCAAATTGTAGAGGTGTTTGCTGAAATGAAGAAATGAAAAAGAGAATGAGGCAAGAAATCACCAGTATTTATAATATAGGGAGAGAGACCCCTAGTGAAAAATTAGGGAATTAAGGAGGAGCTAACTCTGACACTGTCATTCAATATTTACTTTCAGAGCAATATAACACTCGCAACATTAACATTTCATATTCCCACTTACCAAAAAATGGTAGAAACAAACTCTTCAAAATATTTACTTACATTCTACTTTCTTTTAAAAAGAATTCTGGCTTTTCATTTACTTTAACAGAGTTCTGCAATGAAATATAAAAAAAAACAAAGTTAGTAATCCGAGTATTGCAAGATACACAATATTGTAAATTTTTTTATCTCAACTATCAATAATGACACTACAAGGTTTGATTGATAAGTTCTTCTACCTCATGTTGTTGCTAATAGTGGAGCTGTTTCAACATGTATTTAGTAACCTATGAATGTTTGAAGTAAGAAAATATTCAGCATAAAAGTCAATATTTAAAAAAAAAATGTAATAATAACAGTTTTTTCTTATTCATTTCAAATCCTGTTTCTTGTGATCCTTTTAAAAAAGACATTTTTTTGTAGATGGATTTTAGTTGCTTAGTTATTTGATTAAAGACATTTTCTGTCTTGACAGTGCCATATTAATATTTAAATCACAATTAGGAATTAGTGTTTTTTTTAGTTATGAGTACTAAGTCATATCATCGATAAACCATTGACCAGATAGTCATTTGCACATACTTTATGACAAAGAGAATTGGTTGGTTGATTTTGTATAGCAGCATATCAACCTCTATGGGTTATTTAATGCCAATATCTAAATATTTTGTTATTAATTTTAAGCTTTCAACTACAGAACGTCCTGGGTAAGACGATAAACTACATCCGCATCCTGAATTCACACCTAATCAGAATTTGATTAAAAAAAAAATAAAAGAAAGAAAAGTGAGTATAAAATGGGGGATTAATTCTATATTACAATCAATATGTAAACCGAACCCTCACTTTGTGGCCACAGTAGTTTCCATGCATTTATATGTAAATAAATCTAAAAGTCATTCCTTTGTAGCTATCGTCCTGGGTAAGACATTAAACTACATCCACATCCTGGGTAAGATGATAAACTACATCCAACAGCAAGGCCTCTGATCAGGAGGTTTTGAAAGCATGGAACAACCTCTTAATTGCTGGTGTTCCCAGCTCCATCCTGCCCCAGGGTGGTAGCACCTGTTAGAGTCCCAAATATGGGCAAATAGTTAATCCCTAAACTGAGGTAAAAAGCATTATAAAAGTGTAAAAATAGGTTTTAATACCAGAAATACTTTGTAAAAAGTTATTACCAGAAATAAATTTAAACAACTATTTCCAGCAATACGTTTTAAAAAAAAAAAAAAAAAAAAATATTACCAGCAATACTTTTTGAAAAGAATATTAGCAGCTATACAATTTTGATGAAAAAAATATTTCCAGAAATAGATTTTTGACAAAACAAAAATATTACCAGGAAAAAAAAATGATGCCGGCATTAAATGACCCAATGAGGCTGATATGCCGTAAAACAAAATAAACCAAACCAATCTAATATAGACAGACTCTGAATTTCCATAAGTCCATCTTTTAAAAGTGTCAGTGTTCAATAATACTATTATTAGTAGTACTATTAAATAAGAAGGGTGGCACGGTGGGGTAATGGATAGCAGCTTGGATTGAGGTGTTGGAATTTTGGGGTACCTTGGTGTACTAGTGAGCTAGCCAAAATGAGCTGATTCATTTTATAGACCACCAAGAGAAGGGTTAACCAATCAGAAAGCTCAAAATATTCAATTCGATGTGTATATAGGCAGCCATTTTGTTTTTTCTCCAAAAATATCTTCACTGCCAACCTCTGATATCGAAGACCTGAAGAATTACTGAACAACTGCTACTTTCTCCGAATATTCACTGCCAACCTCTGATATCGAAGACCTGAAGAATTATTGAACAGCTGCTACTGGTATTTTTAACAGCAATCTGACATTTTTATAGCATATTTATCTAATAAATAAAGCTCAGTGATTTTGTGTCAGATCAAAACTCCGAAAATAAAATATGTATAAAGTTAGCTTACCAATATTGCATAAAACTGTAATGTCAGACAAATATAGTTTTATAATTTATATCTACCAGCATGTGTCTTAAATCCAGGCTAAACTAGCAATTCTTATTTAATGGAGATATTGCATATTTAGGATTTTAGAAAATTAATGGATATTTTTTTAATTTCTATTTTTATTACTTTAAATGTTATTTTAGAGTATGTGAGTAGAATACTTTGTTTTTTGATTTTTTTTGACAGTGTTCATTTATTGATAAAAATTAACAAAGAAAATGAGTCCTCCAGTAGGATTCGTACCTGTATCCCCCTTTGTAAGAGCATCTACTTGATCTTCTGTGCTTTAGACAACTCAGCTACAGAGAGCCTCACAACCAAACAAGGTTCTATTTGCCTTAAAGCAAATTTACTTATTTACATTATTTACATTGTTGAGACTGTTGTCCTCATCTTTATTGCCATATTCACAATATTTTGGCCATTGTATGCTCTGATTTTCTACACGTGATTGGAGTTTCAAACTGAACCATTTATTTCATCCACAGATACCAAATTCCTTTGTTCAGATTTTACTCCCAAGCAAAATCTACCCAGTTTCATATCCAAAATGTAAACATAGCAATTTCTAAAAAGCTAATGGATGCTATAAAAATTTTAATTTTCAAACATTATTTTTAATTGATTTTAATTAATTTTCATTTCTAAAAATCTAATGGATGTTTTAAAAATTTTAATCATCAAACATTATTTTTAATTGATTTTAATTGATTTTTAATTGATTTTAATCGATTTTTAATTGATTTAAATCGATTTTAATTTCTAAAAAACTAATGGATGTTTTAGAGATTTTAATCTTCAAACATTATTTTTATTGATTTTTAATTGATTTTAATTGATTTTTATTTCTAAAAAACTAATGAATGTTTTAAAAACTTTAGTCTTCAAACATTATTTTTACTTGATACCTATATATGTGTAATATAATCCAATTTTTTTAAAGTGTTGCAAAAATTTTACTTGCCAGCAGGATGACCTACACCCCACTTCATTAAGTTTTCTCAAATGCACAGGCTAGTAGACAAAACAAATAATGTTTATAAAAATTTGGAGGAGGTGAGGGTTCTACTGAACTATGAGTACCCACTAAAAATAATTTTTGAAGTAAGAACATATTCAGCATAAAAATGAATATTTTTAAAACATTTTATTTTAATATCAAAAAAGATTTTTCTTATTCATTTCAAATCCTGTCTCTTGTGATCTTTTTAAAAATAACATTGTTTTGTAGATGGATTTTATAATCAAATTGCTTAGTTATTTGATTAAAATCAGTTTCTGCCCTGAGAGTGGTAACCACATTAAGAGTTAAATGACAGTTTGGAATTGTAATTAGAACGAAGTATACAAATCTAACAAGTTATTTTAAATTCTATGATAAACATATTTTATATGAAATAAATGTCCACCATTATGTTTCAACCAATCAAACTGCTTTAATTAAGCAAATTTCTCTGACAACATATACAAATCAGTATCTGTCTATATTTATGAGATGAGGTATTATGTACACTATTTACATTATTCGAAATATTGTCCTTATCTTTGTCGCCATATTTATTACAACGTTTCGGCCCTTTAGTATCTGTCTATATTTCTGAGATGAGGTATTATGTTCACTATTTACATTACTCGGACTATTGTCTTCATCTTTGTCGCTATATTTATTACAATGTTTCCGCCCTTTAGTATCTGTCTATATTTCTGAGATGAGGTATTATGTACACTATTTACATTATTCGGACTATTGTCCACATCTTTGTCGCCATATTTATTACAACGTTTCAGCCCTTTAGTATCTGTCTATATTTCTGAGATGAGGTATTATGTACACTATTTACATTATTCGGACTATTGTCCTCATCTTCGTCACCATATTTATTACAACGTTTCAGCCCTTTAGTATCTGTCTATATTTCTGAGATGAGGTATTATGTACACTATTTACATTATTCAGACTATTGTCCTCATCTTTGTCGCCATGTTTATCAAATTTTGGCTGTTGTACACTCCAGCCTTCTTCAGGTGTTTGGAATGTTGAACTGAACCCTTTATTTTGCTCACTGGGGTAGACTGTTCTAGTCCCACGTGCCATGTCTAATGGATGTTATTTATCTCTTGTTAATTCCCCTCTGAAAGTTCTCTACTGCCTTAACCAGGTATGGAACTCACACTCTTTGGGTCCTGTCACTGGATCTAACTAACGCCTTTATCCACTGTGCCATGTGTCCTTGTAGTTTACATTATTCAGACTATTGCCCTCATCTTTGTCGCCATATTTATTACAACTTTTCGGATGTTTTACACTCTGGCCTTCTTCAGGTGGTTGGAAGGCCGGAGAGTTCAATGGTCAAAACGTTGTAATAAATATGGGGACAAAGAAGAGGACAATAGTCCGAATAATGTAAATAGTGTGCATAATACCTCATCTCAGAAATATAGACAGATACTAAAGGGTCGAAACGTCGTAATAACAATGGCGACAAAGATGAAGACAATAGTCTGAATAATGTAAATAGTGTGCATAATACCTCGTCTCAGAAATATAGACAGATACTGAAAGGCCAAAACGTTGTCATAAATATGATGATAAAGATGAGGACAATAGTCCGAATAATGTAAATAGTACGCATAATACCTCATCTCAGAAATATAGATAGATACTGTAGCACATAGCTGCATAAATATGTATTACAGTTCTTGCAGATTACATATACATAGTCATCTGTCAAATCAGCTAAAAGTGTAATCATTTAGCTAGGGATTGCATCAGTTTTGCAATAAGCAGTTGTAAATTAGTTTTAACAAATTTAAAATATTTCCTAAACAAAAATTATCATATTTTACAGTATTTATCTTCAGACTATTGTCCTCATCTTTGTTGTTATTACAAGGTTTCAGCCTTCCTCAGGGGTATATTGATATGGGTAACCTACAGGGAATTCTGAATTGAACCCTTTATTTAATTTCAGGGGATAGTCTGTTCTGGACCATTGAGGAATGCCAGAGAGTACAACAGGTAAAATGTTGCAATAACAACAACAAAGATGAGGAGAATAGTCCACATGTAAACTCCTCACCACAGAAATTCAGACAGAAATTATTTTAGAATTCCTTAATTTTTTTTTATTCATGTTTAACACTAAGATGGCCAGCTCCTTTGACATCTTTATTTGCATTACGTCGTGAAGCAGCCATCTTTAATATATTCAATATTCAAGTCGGAATAACAAGTCTGAAAAGAAATTCACAAATATTAGTATACCTCATACTGAAAAAGAAAATGATCATATATATATATATATATATATATATATATATATATATATATATAAATTATGTGTATGTGTGTATAGATAGATAGATAAATAGATAGATAGGGTCATAAACACAAGTATTATTGCTTGTGAGAAATTTTTCAATGCATTTACCCTATAAATAGCCTAGGTGTCAAAAACGGCACCTCGGCCATTCAAGGTAAAACCCCAAATATCAGCTATTCCACTGAATATTTTTTAAAGAATTAAGTCTGTTAAGCATCTCTTCTAAAATTCAATAATTGTCCATAAGTCTCAGCATCAAACCAAAACTAGTTATTCCACAGTAATTTGTTGAAAATTTGAAGGTGTCGAAAACGACACCTCGGCCATCCTAGTGTTAACCCTTTGATCTCTGAGCCTCTGATAAGTATGATATGTCAGCCATTGTGTGAAAGTGCACATACAGTAATCATCAGTGGCTCAGGCTTCAAAGACAAAAATAATTTTTTTTCACTTACTTGAGATAGTTGAGATGTAGTGGAGCTCCTTTTCAGTTGCCTGCTAAATTCAGTCACAGAATCTGATGAAGTTATCTTCGACTCTTCCAAAAAGCAAGAAACATCCTGAGGGGTATCATTTTCACCAGGAGATGTCAAAGTCCTTCTGTCACACTGGTCTCGGATTACTTCCTCAGCATCTCCCTCATCCTCAACAATAGAGATTTCTGAAATTGACCAATCAAGCTTTGCTGGTCCCATTTCATTTTCTGATGACTGATTTTTGCCATTCTTCACTGGACTTGACATTTCACTTATTGATGAGTCAAGATCCTGTGGGACGCGGCCAAAAAAATGGTTCACATTTGTTTCTGGAACATTCTGAAAACTCTCTTCATCCAATGAATAAACAGGAGATTCTGGTTTGTGAGAAATTCTACTATTTTCATAATGGTGATAGGCAAAAAAAGACTTCTTTTTCTTTGACAGCTCATGATGGCCTACCTGTGGAAAAATATCTTTGCTAAGGCGTTCAAAATGTCTTTTATTTCCATTTTGTGCATATCTATGTTTCTTTATGGGAATTTCACTTTCTGGGCTTGGGAATGTTGATAATGAATCCGTTGAAGAATTATCAGACATATTATTCTTACAACAGTTAACTGTTTCTAAAGTTTCTTTGACTCCTTTCTTCTTTATCGTTGGACTTTTCTTTCCATGGGATAATTTTAAATAATAAAAATTAGCATTAGTTTGAACATTGTCCAGCAATAAGAAATTGGTTTGATTGTTATCTTGCTGGAATTTGTTTGCTTTTGATATTGACTCTTCTTTATTCGCCAAAAATATTCCTTCTGTTTCTGTCAGACTATTCATTTCAATTTGAGTATTTCTTTTCATATCAAAGTTGGCATCACTTTTATGAAGACTTTTAGAATGAAAATCAGTGACAGGTTTTTCTTTTTGCTGTCGTTGGCTGATCGGTGAATATCTTTGTGATTTAAGTTCTATATCCCTTTTTGTGATGCCATAATCTTGGATGTCTTCATCAGTTTTCTTGCTGGGTCTTTGGTTGAATACACTTTGCAAACTGAGAGATTCAGGAATCTCAACTTTGCCTTCTTTGTTCTGCAGGCTCCTACTTTGAGAATGACCATTCTTTAGACAATTTTGATCTTGGCGTAATATTACATCTGGAGATGTGAGAAGACTAGTATTTGTAGCTGTTCTTTTGGATATATCATGACGTTTTGACCCAACTGATTGTTCTTCTTCACTTTCTTTTGATTCCTTAATAGGATTAGTTTTCTTTTTTGCAAAATCATAATCCACCTTAGAATATTCAAAATAGTTTGGCACATTTGTCTGTATAAAAACTGTTGGTGCACTTACAGATCGATTATTCTGTTGATGGCGGCGAGAATATTTTTGCTTAATCTGCTCACTCTTAGAATTTGGAGATTCTGATGGACTCTTGTTGGGTTTCTCCATTATCGAAATAAATCTCTGGTCATCAGGCTCATAGGAATCGACACTGTTTCTGATTTTGGTTCCTACAATTTGAAAAGATTTCTTTGTGGAACTTGTCTGATGTCTTTTATATTGAACAGAATTCATCTCTGGTTCCAAACCATTTTGATCCTGTTTCTTGGCACCAAACTCTAACTGCTCAAAATCTGAATCTTGAAAGGCTTTCTTTTTTGATTCAAAAGCTCTGACATATTCTTGAATTCTAGAGCTATGCATTTGAGAAGGTCCTTTATGGAGTTGTGAATTCCTTCTGTACTTTTCAGAATTCCTCTCTTCGGTAAATGGTGTCATATTTTCGACTTCCATTTCCAAGTTCTTATTTCTTGATTTTGATTCTAGAATGAGTGAATTCTTCAACTTTTGAGAAGTTTTTATGTAATTCTCAATTTCTGCTTTGGATGGTTGAGAATAGGGTCTCTCAAGCAACCTGTGTTGCGACCTTTTATATTTTCCCTGTTTTTTTTCTTCAGCAGGCTCATCGGAGTTCTTATCCTCAACCCAACAGTCACAGTTTGACGCTTGGAATTGGGAATGCTTATCCAATTCATGTTGATTTATTTTCATTTCATCTTGGTGTCTTATTGAATGTGACTTTTGTAAAAGTTGAATTTGCTGTCTGCCAGGGTCTTCAATATTTTTTTCTCTGCCTGACAAACTAAATTTTTTGTCCAGTTCTCTTGTTTCTTGAAAATTTGAATTTTGATTTTTAGATTCAAATGAGTTAAGGTATTTTCTGATTTCTATCCAGGAAGTCTCAGAGTAAGGTCTATCAGTAAACCTTGTTTGTTGGCGTTCATATTTTCCTAGGTTTTGATCTTTAACATTCAAACTAAAACTCTGAGAACCTTCTCCAGATCTTTTCTGGAAAAAATATCCATTTGTTTCAAATGCTTCTATATATTTCTCTATTTTACTTCTGGAGTTTTGTGAAAGAGGTCTTTGAGCAACTCTTTGTATATCTCGCTTATATTTTCCAGATTCCTGTTTCTCAGTAGGAATCGGTGAATTCTGATTTTTGGTACTTTTATCATGTCTCTTGTATCTTGACAATGGAAAATTCGTCGTCTTTTCAGAAACTTCAGTTCTTGGATTAGTTTCGGAATGAAGTGGAAGAACTTTTGACGGTTTCAAAATGGCAAATGCATTCCTAATTTTCGAATTGAGCAACTCCTTGTCCAGAAAGTCTGTGTTTCCTTGGAACTCTATGTTGTGGAAATCTTTGCAAACCATGTTTACAACTGCAATGTTGTGTTGCACAGAAGTGGCTTGGTTTTTTATAAAAGTTTTTGCAAAGAAATCTTTTCTGTTTTCAGAAGTATGGAAATTTTTTGTATTTGATTCGGTCGACTTTTCTTGAACTCGTTTTGAAGAAACTTTATCAATAGAGGAAGACTTTTTCGGATTGTACATTTTTGTTGAAGGATACATGTAGCCACAGAGTCCTGTTTTCATAAGCGAAAGTTACCGATTTATAGAAGTTCAAACATTTCTCTTTTTGAGTCTTCATCAGAAACCTGTAAATATTGAAAAAAAAACCTTGAAACCTTGACTATTATTTAAATAATACCATACTGCAAATATAGCACATTTATTTGTGTACACTGTGAATGTGGGCCAATTACATTTTTTTATCATGTCACCCTAAGCAAGGCAATAAAGCCACTGAGACACAATGAGTTACTGAGTGTGAAAGAATAAGAAAAAGAGAAACATTATTAAGGAACACAAACAATAAAAGAATAGGAATCAAGAAGACAGTAGATAAGAATTGACATTATATTTAAATTTTTGAAGATCAAAGTTGACTCCATAAGTGAGAAATATGATAGAAGAAACTGTTAACATAGAACTTATGGTTACATCTTGACAATTTAGTTGTAAAATGATGAATTATATATTCCTATCAGCACGTAATATAAGGCTTTTCAACATTGCCAGTAAAGGATAAAAACTAAAAACTAATGCAGCAATTATCTGTTTTTGTTCTGTTTACATTTATATAATAGGTATATGATATTGCTTACTTATGTTTATATAAGGTATAATATTTATAAGTATATGATATTGCTTACTTATGTTTATTTTTGACATTTGAATTTAGAATTTTTTGTGTGTGAATGAATAATCCCTGATGGAGTATTATAAACGAACAGTATGAATTTTATTTAGCATTACCGAAAAATTTTACAAACAAGTATTAATTTTTCCTTAAACCAGTTATTCAAAAATATATACTATGATATTTACCACGTGATCTACAATGAAAATAAAATGAGAAAGATATGTTACATAATTTTGTTTTTGCGCAGGGGTTACTTAAGACATGTCATTTATTTTAAGGGTTATGCAAGGGTAAAAAGGTTGAGAAACACTGCTATAAGGTCTTGATTGCCAAACTATCTTCCCTTGTGATGTTTGATGTAGACAGTTTGATCTTTTCTAGTGTTTGTCTCACTTTCCATCTTCGATCATCTGCCTGGACCATTGGTATCTTCAAGGCCAGTGGATAAGTCATACAGTCAAGAATTTCAAAGCCACAAGACTTGCCAAATATATAAAATCACATAGATGAAAGAACAGAGTTGGAGCAGCAACAAGGTCCATCACAATTTGGTAAGAACAGTTGTTAATATCAGTAATCAGTAGTTAAGTGCCTCTGAGGATTCAATGCTAAACAAAAATCTTAACTTCACCACTACTATCAGAGAAGTTCAGTACTTAGACATGTTAGTTATATATATGTTATGGTCCAGTTTAGGACCAAGGAAGAACAACACGAACACAAGTGTAGAAATAACAAAGGTATATGACATGAAATAATAATACAAGATGTGGAAGGTGTTAGTATGACTGTCAGTCTGGTTTGGAGTGAACTACTATCGGCTCGACTCAATTCGTTCCTCTGTCTTGAGAGGTGTAGTATACATAGTGTTAGGAAGAGTTCATTCTGTAGTTATAGGTAAGAACCCATGACACTATCTTATTTAGCTATGTCAGGCTGGTTATTATCTATCTATCTATCTGTTATGGTCCAGTTTACGACCAAGGAAGAACAACACGAACACAACAGTAGAAATAACGAAGGTATATTACACGAAATGATAATACAAGATGTGGAAGGAGTGAGTATGACTGTCAGTCTGGTTTGGAGTGAACTACTATCGGCTCGACTCAATTCGTTCCTATCTCTTGAGAGGCGTAGTATACATAGTGTTAGGAGGAGTTCATTCTGTAGTTATAGGTAAGGACCTATGACAATATGAGAATGATATTAATGATGACAAGAAATATCCAGCAAACATGAAGCTTCATAAGCACGAAAATAGAGTGCCAAAAGGATGTTTTCACCCATGACACCACATTTATTTTAACTACCATCACTCTTCGGCATTACGTTTGTCACAAAAACGATGAAAAGAATTGAAATAAAACATATGAGGAAAGTGAATTCATACATTTTATATGTTCTTGAGAATTTTCAACAAAAATAATAAACACTATTTATTATATCATTTATTGGAATGGTTGTCAAAAACATCGGCTAATTGACAATTGATTCAAACTTTATAAAATGGTAAATAATAAGGATTTCTTTATAATTGGTTCACATATTTTAATAATTTAGTAAATGTTTATAAATTTATGAATAAAAAATTGTTTTCATATTTATTTCTTTATAAACTGGTAAATGATAAATATTGCAATGCATTAATTTTAATTGCATTAGTTTTTAGAATGTTGTAAATATAAAATTATTCTTGTAAATAAACAATCTACTAGACAAATAGTGTTTAATATTTTTCTTGTAAATTCCCAAGATCAAAAAAATATATAAATTCACTTTCATCAAATGTATAATGATTCTAATCATTGCTTTTTAAAACAATAAACATTGCTGAGGAGTAGTTAAAATAAAAATGGTGTCATGGGATAAACCATTCATTTTACACCCTGTTTTTTTTTTCAAAAAAGTCCATGAGTACCAAATTACCTATTTTAAAGCATTCATTTACAAAACTGCTGAATATCAAATAGACTAACCTAATATGTAAGCTGAAAAGAATTAAGAAGAAAAATAAGCCCAACTGACAGTTCAGTGCTAAAATATTAACATGGACATTGGAAGTAGGTAGTATAGCAGGGATCTTGATTTTCATGCCTACCCTTGGATGCTGGGAAAATGGTCAGTTCTCTGTACTACTCCAATAAGCACCTGACCTTCTGCTATCTTCTACCTTTACGAGAGCCAGATCAGGCTGAAAATGGAGTACTGTGCCATATCTGTGCAGGAGCTGCCCAGATTTACTTTTCAGTTTTCATAAGAATCTAAAAGCATCTCCACGTCCATGTGGGTGATGAATTATTACAACCTCTTTCCCACTGATGAAACATTGCAAGCCTTTCACTGCCTTATTGTTGTTTCCATAGAAAGTGTTCAAGCAAACTACATTCCTCAAATTCACCAGTTCTAACCATCACAGCTATGACATGTCATACACATTGTAGTGAATCACTCTCATTCCTTTTGTAATAGTGAGATGAAAGTTCGACTCAGACAGCTTCTTCCCATGGACAGCTTCTTTGTGGACCCAGCTCCCAAGAGGACACTTCCCCAATGTTAACTTGTTCAAGTCTAGAGTTAACTGCTGTCGTCCCTACATTTCCTCATAACCTGTGCTTCTTACTCTGTAACCCTCTCCCTCAAGTGACTCTTTTGCCTTGTAAAAGGTGAACATTACTGTTAAAAATAAAATAAAAAAGGGAGAAAGGACTAAAGGAATTTAAAAGAAAATACTCATAAAATCAAAACACTATTTTCAAATTTTAGTAAACAATGCAAGGTATCTGAAAATCTTTTTGACGATGTTAAAAATTATTTTTTATCATATTTTTGCTCTCAGTAGTTTGGGGGAAGGGATAATGGTAATAAAATGATTTACTGAATCCTGAACATTGCCAGGCTGTGTGCAGGGCTCCTTTGGTGGTGGTGGGGGGGAACTGTAGAGTGGGGGGCACTGAGCAGTGGATGAGACGAAGCCTTCCAAAACATCTGAAAAACTGATAGAGCATAAACTCAAAGAAACTCACTCCTCAACAAGTTTCGACAACCAAACTGTCATTTTAACAACCGAATTAAGTCTTATTTCACACCAACTATTGAACAAAAATAGTAATTTCCACAACAGAGAACAAGTACTGTTCTAAAAACGATGCTGTATGAGTTACCTCCTCCTTAGTTCCCTAATTCTTCACCAGGGGTCTCTCTCCCCATGCTATAAATACCGGGTGACCTCTTGCCTCGATTTCTTTTTTCCTCAGGCCTTGTGCCGCATTCCACCTCGCGTGGAGGTGAGGTAAATCTCTTATTCGTCTTCATTTCAGCAACAAGATGTAAGCTCTTAGAAGATCAGCATTTCCCATTTCTGGAAAACACTATGAACATTAAAAACATTCATATATATATATATATATATATATATATATATATATATATATATATATATATATATATATTGTTGCAGAATTTATACTGAGTAAGATGTATCAGAAGGGGATTTTTTGTGAAGGCCAAGAATGTGCATTTATCCACAACAAATAAATCAAACAAAAATAAATAGACAATTCAACTTCAATAAATTACTGAAAACAACGTCATTAGAGATTTCAACAATAACCTGAATTTATATATATATATATATATTTGACATACACAAAGTGATAATAAGTTGCTTGTTAAATGTGGCAAGTGAGACAAGGTACAAAGATTGTCCATGCAGAAATTTAGTGAGTAAAGGTTGATAGTTTAAATTTATTTGTGGAATTAAAATAGTTTGATATCTGCAAGGAAAATTGTCAATTGTGTAATTTCAAGTGATAGTGTGTATGTGTGTGACAACTGTTTGTGTTGATTTAAGTTATGAAGAGTTGTTCACCTTTAACTGATAGGCTAAAGTTGATTGAATGTAGAATTACTGTTTTGTACTGATAATATCACATTTTTAGTAAATTGCAAGTTAAGTTCCTTCACGAGGCAATAGTTGTGCGAGTTGTGTTGAGTTGTTGAGAGGTTGGTAGTGGTTATTGAGTCGGTGTGTTGGCACGCATGGGGTCTGCTGGTATCTCTTGAAACTCAGTGTCTGACTAACTTGAATTAAGTCAAGTGATTCTTTTTATAGATTTTCGAGTTTCCAAATAGGCTCCAGATACTTGCGCGGGAAAAAGTTTTGTCTCAACTTTGCTACATTTTAATGTCTTTTTATCCCATGGGGGATTGAGTTTGGAAAAGTAAAGTGATGATTAGTTAAAGATTTATTTGGGGAAGAGTGCATCTTCACGTAGGGGGTGACAGGCAAATGTGGAGGATCTGTCTTGTTTGTCTTCTTTCATCTTCGGTTGGATAAATTAAGTACGCCAATTTTCATGTAGTTGGATCTTTTAATATACTACCAGGAGATACACACGTGTTTCTAATACAACAACACATAAATACACATATGGTCCTCTACAATGCTCTACAATGAAGACTCTAAACTCAGAAGGCAGGAATGGATTCTGTCAGAAAATTCAACAACTCATATCAAACCACAATAACGTTCACATTTTATACCTTCAAAGTAAAGAAACCCTTTTAATTGGGTTCGATCTCACTGAAACCCGTTTAATCTACCTCCTTCCTTGTAATTTGCATTGTTTTGTATAACGTTGGCACTTTCTACATGATATTTCACGTTATTTGAGCCTTATTTTAGAACAAATAAGTTACGTGTACAGGAATTTATTACCCCCATTTCCGGATACACAAACCACCAGATTTGTGCATCCTTAATATTTAGTAAAATTGTTTTGGTTTTATATCTCACTAAGTATCTCTCGTCATTTTATGCCTTGTTTTCACTTGATCTCCATCCTCCCCAAACCTTTGAAACTATACATTAATATTTTTCCCCTCATTTTTTTTATAGCAGATATTTCAATTTCACTTATAAACCTCTATTTACATTTAATATTACAGAAGTTGTTATGAAGTTAGGTTAGGAACAAGTAATGATAGTCTATGGGTAAAAATTAGATTAGCACATCAAGCTTGAGTTTAAAACCTTTGAGATATTTTTAAGCTAATTTTTGAGAAATTATTTTCACCTAATTTTTGTGTAATTATTTTCAGTTAATCTTTGAGCAACTATTTTCAGCTAATTTGCTGGGTAATTATTCTCAGTTAAGTTTTGGAAAATTATTTTCAGCTGATTTCGGCATAATTATTTCCAGCTAATTTTTGATAATTATTTTCAGCTAATTTTGGGTAATTATTTCCAGTTAATCTTTGGGCAACTATCTTCAGCTAATTTGGGGGTAATTATTCTCAGTTAAGTTTTGGAAAATTATTTTTAGCTAATTTTGGCAGAATTATTGTCAGCTAATTTTTCATAATTATTTTCAGCTAATTTTTGGGTAATTATTTTCCTTTAATCTTTAGGCAACTATTTTCAGCTAATTTTGGTGTAATTATTTCCAGCTAATTTTTGGAAAATTATTTTCACCTAATTTGAGCAAATGAGTATCAGCTTCATATAGTAATAGAAAACATTTTTCTCTCTAATTCCAGAAATAATTTTTTTTAAATGCCATGTTCCTTCAGGAAGTAGGTGTTCCTAGCTCTCCACAGCTTCTATTTATCTATTATCTATGAATAGCCATGACTTCATGTTAAGGATTGTGGAGTTTTTCCTCATTGCCTTCTCCAAAGTTAGGAATTCCTTTTTCTTTTCTCCTAGAATAATTTTGCTAACTTAAGTCTTTTGAGCCCCAGCTTATCTTGCTATTCAACCCATAATTGCACACTGAACTACTTAGCTTATGAAAAATAATTAAAGCTTAGTGGAGGAGTACTGGTAAAGTCAGTGGTCAGGGAGTAAGAAAAGCCCAAACCTTCACTGGTTTTAAATATCTATAATTATAATTAGATAATTATTTTTATATTATATATTATTATTATTATATTATTATATATTATTATTATATTATTATATTATTATTATTATATATTATTATTATTTTATATTATTATTATATTATATATTATTATTGTTATTATTATATTATTATATATATTATTATATTATATATTATCATTATTATTATTATATTATATAATATTATTATTATTATATTATTATATCTTATTATTATATTATTATATATTATTATTATATTATATATTATTATTATATTATTATATATTATTATTATTATATTATTATATCTTATTATTATTATATTATTATATATTATTATTATATGATATATTTTTATTATATTATATAATATTTTCATTATTATATTATTATATCTTATTATTATATTATTATATATTATTATTATATTATATATTATTATTATTATTATATTATATAATATTATTATTATTATATTATTATATATTATCATTATTATATTATTATATATTATTATTATATTATATATTATTATTATTATATTATTATATATTATTATTATATTATTATATTATTATTATTATATATTATTATATATTATTATTATATTATATATTATTATTATTATTATTATTATTATATTATTATATAATATTATTATTATTATTATATTATTATATATTACTAGCAGTAGAGCCCGGCATTGCCCGGGGATGTAACAGTAATCGATATATTAAGTATCGACCATCATAAAGACTGAAAAATAAAATTGACAAAGATTATTGTTTAAGGTTGACGGACACGCATGTCTTAATTAGTTTTTTTTTTTTTTTACGAATTGGTCAAACCCAAACTCAAACAAAAACATTGTTTTCAATTGTTATGAGTCTATGGATTGAATAGAATTTTATTATAAACAATTGTCTTGTGAATGGAATTTTTAAAGCATTCTGAAAGTAAAAATAAAGAAAAATGTGTGCAAGACAATAAGAAAAAATACCTGCCAAAAAAAAGTGAAGTTTTGTTGAAATTGGTTGAAAAATGTAGGAAATCCGATCCCATATATAAACGAACACACACACAAACAACCTGGTTTTATAATAAGTATAACTCGATATGAGTTGTCCCCCTTTCATTCTCATGATGCCTCTTAATCGTGTTTTCAAATTGATCTTGTGCAAAAACAATTGTGTTTTTCCAATTTTTGGTGCTGTTAGAACCACCGCTAGGTAATTTTGCGTAGCCCTGTGAAGTTTTGTTGAAATGGATTGAAAAATGTAGGAAATCCGATCCAATATATAAATGTACAGACACACACAATCTGCATTTTATATTAAGTAAGATTATTATTATGTGGGTTATTGTTTAATTTTTACCATCAGAATTTGATGTTTTCACATGTTTGTTCAATAAATCCTACCTATGATATCATAGGTTGAATAAATAGTATTTATAATAATAATAATAATAATAACAATAACAATAAACAAACTAAGGTTGTCTACCCTAATGTACTGATTAACAAGATTGTCTTGCAGACATATTTGCAAGTATAGTGAATTTAAAAATGAGTGCTCAACTACTTTAACCTTGTGCCACATTTGGCTCAGTTTA
The DNA here is from genome assembly GCA_963932145.1 of Acanthosepion lycidas. Lineage (NCBI taxonomy): Eukaryota > Metazoa > Mollusca > Cephalopoda > Sepiida > Sepiidae > Acanthosepion > Acanthosepion lycidas. The sequence goes on from OZ010596.1 coordinate 90,769,579, forward strand.
GTAAATATCAATAATAAACACCTGAGTCTGCCATACATATTTCCTGCATGTAGGTAAACCGATAAATCTGTAGCCTAATGATAAAAACAGTATTTATTTTATACAATGACTTTATTTTTCAACATAATCTCATTCCTTGTTAATGCACATAATTCTTTGCCATTAATTCATAATGAATTAATTCAATAGGAAATTAATTCATTAATTATACAGAAACAATAAATATTGTTTTTTCAACATAATCCCCTTCATTGTCAATGCACATAATGATTCTCTATTAATCAAATAAGATCAAATTTTATGCAGTGAAAATTCCAGATTGAAATTGAGCTCATATCTATGTGTCAGGATACAGACTTATTGGTCCTCCTGTATAAAAATAAAAAAAATAAATGCATGATATATCATCATCACATCTGCAGTACAATCTCTCTCTTTTATTCTTTTTTCTTATTATGCTGATTTTTTTTTACAGCTTATCAACCCTTTGTGAGGGTTTAAAGCTGAAACATATTTTGGATTGTTGGAATAATACTTTTTACAAGTGAATATTGCATTAACAATTTTTTGAGAATAACGATTTTTTCCAGATTCAAGTCCTACTATTTAATCCATAGCTGGGGGAGGAAATGGATTCATATCTTTCCCAAGGGTATTTGTGCATAATTGAATGTAAAGAAATGACTGGAATTAAAACTTGTCTCTCTAATTTCTCATTCCTAGCCAATATCCATTACACCACCTGAACATCCGCTCTCATAAGATGACTTTAATATGCATTATATACACATTATGATGAGGGAGGCACAGTGGAGTAATACCCTTGGGAATGGTATACATACACTTCTTCCCACCCAGCTATGGGTAAATAGCAGGACAAACCAGGTTCTATAGCCTTTGATGGCAACTGGTCTACTGCAGAAAGAAATGGCAACCTACTGCAGGAAAAAATCTGCCTCGTCAGTCAGGTATTGAAAGATACATGATCACCTAAGCATGTATCACACATGGCACATAACTGACTGATAGATACATTATGACAGGAAACTATTGATGTCGTAGTACTAAAACTACAAATTGTAATTTGACCATTAATATTTATAGGGAACAAAATCTATTCAGATAATTGTTAGTTTTTTTTGTTAATATCTACAATTTAATGCTCACCCAGTAAAAGGCCCAAGAGCCACTCAAGGTAGAGGGTTACTGAAGAAGGTTGGTGCACTGATGGGACATATGAAGAGGAAGTAAGTGCAGATTATGAGAATACATAGGATAGGTAACAGCTGACTCTAGACTTGAAGAGGTTAAAATTCTAATGGTCAGAGAAGCATCCTCTCAGGAGTCTGTTCCACAAAGTGGCGCTCAGGAAGAAGCTGTCTAAGTGAAACTTCCTTCTTACCAATGGAATAGGAAAAGGAATGAAGAAGGAATGATTTTTCCCAGTATATATGGCCTGGCAGTTCCTAGCAGTAAAGGTCTGAACAGGTGGAAGTATGAGATGTAGCTCATCTAAACATTTGCAATGCAAATAATGATAGAGTAACGATAGGCTTGCAATGTTTTGTCTATGAGGAAAGGGGTGGTAGAGTTGAAAATAATTCATCACCCACAAGGCTGTGTAGGTGCTTTTGAATTCTGTCAAGCCTGGAAAGTGAGGATGCAACACCTCTTATCCAGATATGGCAGCAGTAATCCTCCATTTTTTGATCTGATATAACTCTGTCGAATCTTAGAGATATAACAACCCAAGCAAGGCAATAAAGCCACTAGGATGCAAGAAGGGTTAGAGAATAAGAGAAAAACTACTATTAAGAAAAGAGGACAAAAAAAGAATAAGAATTAAGAAGGCAGAAGATAACAATTGGCATTGCATTTAAATTTTTGAAGATCAAAGTTCACTGGCAAGCAAGAAGCCAGCATAGAGTTCTACAAGTGGGGAATGTGATAGAAGAAATTGTTAGCATAGAACTTACAGTTATATCAAGCAATTTCAACTGTGAAATGATGAGGCCTTTCCACCAATCTAGTATTGCACTTAAATCCATAAAGTTTAGATACCTTAGAGGAAAGTATATCAGAACAATTACCTGGATCCCAAGTCATACTGGAATTCAGGGAAATGAGAAAGCCGATTTCTTAACAAAAGCTGCACTTAACATGACATCCAACCAGAACTCCAAATCCCATATATGGACCATAAAAATCAAGAAAATAATGATGCAAAAATAGCAACAACTATGGGACAAAAATACCCACAACAAGCTCTACCAAATAGAGCCCACTTAAAAGAAAGGAAACTGAATTTTAATAATACAAGAAGAGAAGAAACGACCCTTACTCGACTACACATTACACACTAGACTAACTCACTCCTTCATACTAGAAGGGGAGTCTCCTCCTAAAAATCCCTGCGGAAACCAATACACAGTAAAACATATACTAATAGAATGCACAAACTTTACACACAATTGAAAGAAAGTTCTACAACATTAAGAGTACAAAGGAACTATTCACAAAAATTAATCCAAGTCATATAATAAACTTCCTGAAAAGAATTGTTTTTTTTATCAAGAATGTAGTCTGATGTGTAATTAATATATGCTACCTTTAACACTGTGCAAACAAATTGTCTATACTAAATGGAAATCCTTGTCCTAGACAGTAATACCTGGAATTATTTTGCAGTGTGCAAGCAAATAAGCTCTAGCTTATATAGCTTATAGACGTTTACAAGTCCTATATATTTAATATATATATATATATATATATATATATATATAAACTAAATTTGGCATTAAATTACCTACAGTGGTTGATATGCCATAAAACCCTAACCAACCAAGCAGAACAATTACCATATTTATAGAAAAGACACGGAGAAGCTACATTACGGCAGTGGAGGAGGGACTGTAGGTGAGATGCCAGATCAGGGCCAATAATATTGCTTATTCTTCTTTGAATTTTGATATGTTCCAGAAAGGGATATATTTATTCGAAGTAGCAAAGTGGTTGTTGAATACTGCAACCAGGTAGGATAATCTAGCAGGTAACCGTAATGACTGGTCCTCGTCGTAGTGGTAGGCAATAGGTGTAGGCAATAGGCGCAGACAATAGGCGTAGTCAATAGGCATCGTCCTGTACCTCCACATCAGTCTGTATTTATGGCTGACACCAGCCAATCATTTTACTGTGAGGGGAAACCCAGGTGTATGCATATTCATTACATTAGATTTTATCAAGGATCTCTAGCTATATAGAAGGAGTGCAGGAATTTTGTTAAAGTTTCTAAACTAAAGTATTTAACAATGCGATCGAAGAATTTCCACAGGTATTTTAAAGTTGTAGAAAACACAAGAACCATTAACATTGCAGATTCTTCTTTAGATTTTCTTAAGAATCTCTAAAAATATAACAGGAGCACCAGATCAGATGTGGTAGCAATATTCAAAGCAAGGACAAATGGTAAACTTATAAATATGTAAAGCTATATTCTGGTGAGACAAATTGTCCAGCCCGACATATGAACCAAATTTACTACAAATAGGTATTGTTGTTAATTTTACTACAAATATGTATTGTTGATAATTTTTTTACATAATATGTATTGCTGGGGCTTCCAAAATTCTATATACTGATCAGAAACCAACAATCAATAAATATATTTGGTTTGTTTTGTTTTACGGCATATCAACCTCAATGGGTTATTTAATGCCAACAACATTTTTAGGATAGATTCATATGAATAGAATATGTATTCTTTGGTTTAGATTGGTTTGGTTTATTTTGTTTTACAGCATATCAACCTCAATGGGTTATTTAATGCCAACAACATTTTTAGGATAGATTCGTATGAATAGAATATGTATTCTTTGGTTTAGATTGGTTTGGTTTATTTTGTTTTACGGCATATCAACCTCAATGGGTTATTTAATGCCAACAACATTTTTAGGATAGATTCGTATGAATAGAATATGTATTCTTTGGTTTAGATTGGTTTGGTTTATTTTGTTTTACAGCATATCAACCTCAATGGGTTATTTAATGCCAACAACATTTTTAGGATAGATTCGTATGAATAGAATATGTATTCTTTGGTTTAGATTGGTTTGGTTTATTTTGTTTTACAGCATATCAACCTCAATGGGTTATTTAATGCCAACAACATTTTTAGGATAGATTAGTATGAATAGAATATGTATTCTTTGGTTTAGATTGGTTTGGTTTATTTTGTTTTACAGCATATCAACCTCAATGGGTTATTTAATGCCAACAACATTTTTAGGATAGATTCGTATGAATAGAATATGTATTCTTTGGTTTAGATTGGTTTGGTTTATTTTGTTTTACAGCATATCAACCTCAATGGGTTATTTAATGCCAACAACATTTTTAGGATAGATTCGTATGAATAGAATATGTATTCTTTGGTTTAGATTGGTTTGGTTTATTTTGTTTTACAGCATATCAACCTCAATGGGTTATTTAATGCCAACAACATTTTTAGGATAGATTCGTATGAATAGAATATGTATTCTTTGGTTTAGATTGGTTTGGTTTATTTTGTTTTACAGCATATCAACCTCAATGGGTTATTTAATGCCAACAACATTTTTAGGATAGATTCGTATGAATAGAATATGTATTCTTTGGTTTAGATTGGTTTGGTTTATTTTGTTTTACAGCATATCAACCTCAATGGGTTATTTAATGCCAACAACATTTTTAGGATAGATTAGTATGAATAGAATATGTATTCTTTGGTTTAGATTGGTTTGGTTTATTTTGTTTTACAGCATATCAACCTCAATGGGTTATTTAATGCCAACGACATTTTTAGGATAGATTAGTATGAATAGAATATGTATTCTTTGGTTTAGATTGGTTTGGTTTATTTTGTTTTACAGTATATCAACCTCAATGGGTTATTTAATGCCAACAACATTTTTAGGATAGATTCGTATGAATAGAATATGTATTCTTTGGTTTAGATTGGTTTGGTTTATTTTGTTTTACAGCATATCAACCTCAATGGGTTATTTAATGCCAACAACATTTTTAGGATAGATTCGTATGAATAGAATATGTATTCTTTGGTTTAGATTGGTTTGGTTTATTTTGTTTTACAGCATATCAACCTCAATGGGTTATTTAATGCCAACAACATTTTTAGGATAGATTCGTATGAATAGAATATGTATTCTTTGGTTTAGATTGGTTTGGTTTATTTTGTTTTACAGCATATCAACCTCAATGGGTTATTTAATGCCAACAACATTTTTAGGATAGATTAGTATGAATAGAATATGTATTCTTTGGTTTAGATTGGTTTGGTTTATTTTGTTTTACAGCATATCAACCTCAATGGGTTATTTAATGCCAACAACATTTTTAGGATAGATTAGTATGAATAGAATATGTATTCTTTGGTTTAGATTGGTTTGGTTTATTTTGTTTTACAGCATATCAACCTCAATGGGTTATTTAATGCCAACAACATTTTTAGGATAGATTCGTATGAATAGAATATGTATTCTTTGGTTTAGATTGGTTTGGTTTATTTTGTTTAACAGCATATCAACCTCAATGGGTTATTTAATGCCAACAACGTTTTTAGGATAGATTCGTATGAATAGAATATGTATTCTTTGGTTTAGATTGGTTTGGTTTATTTTGTTTTACAGCATATCAACCTCAATGGGTTATTTAATGCCCACAACATTTTTAGGATAGATTCGTATGAATAGAATATGTATTCTTTGGTTTAGATTGGTTTGGTTTATTTTGTTTTACAGCATATCAACCTCAATGGGTTATTTAATGCCAACAACATTTTTAGGATAGATTAGTATGAATAGAATATGTATTCTTTGGTTTAGATTGGTTTGGTTTATTTTGTTTTACAGCATATCAACCTCAATGGGTTATTTAATGCCAACAACATTTTTAGGATAGATTCGTATGAATAGAATATGTATTCTTTGGTTTAGATTGGTTTGGTTTATTTTGTTTAACAGCATATCAACCTCAATGGGTTATTTAATGCCAACAACGTTTTTAGGATAGATTCGTATGAATAGAATATGTATTCTTTGGTTTAGATTGGTTTGGTTTATTTTGTTTTACAGCATATCAACCTCAATGGGTTATTTAATGCCCACAACATTTTTAGGATAGATTAGTATGAATAGAATATGTATTCTTTGGTTTAGATTGGTTTGGTTTATTTTGTTTTACAGCATATCAACCTCAATGGGTTATTTAATGCCAACAACATTTTTAGGATAGATTAGTATGAATAGAATATGTATTCTTTGGTTTAGATTGGTTTGGTTTATTTTGTTTTACAGCATATCAACCTCAATGGGTTATTTAATGCCAACAACATTTTTAGGATAGATTCGTATGAATAGAATATGTATTCTTTGGTTTAGATTGGTTTGGTTTATTTTGTTTTACAGCATATCAACCTCAATGGGTTATTTAATGCCAACAACGTTTTTAGGATAGATTCGTATGAATAGAATATGTATTCTTTGGTTTAGATTGGTTTGGGTTATTTTGTTTTACAGCATATCAACCTCAATGGGTTATTTAATGCCAACAACATTTTTAGGATAGATTCGTATGAATAGAATATGTATTCTTTGGTTTAGATTGGTTTGGTTTATTTTGTTTTACAGCATATCAACCTCAATGGGTTATTTAATGCCAACAACATTTTTAGGATAGATTCGTATGAATAGAATATGTATTCTTTGGTTTAGATTGGTTTGGTTTATTTTGTTTTACAGCATATCAACCTCAATGGGTTATTTAATGCCAACAACATTTTTAGGATAGATTAGTATGAATAGAATATGTATTCTTTGGTTTAGATTGGTTTGGTTTATTTTGTTTTACAGCATATCAACCTCAATGGGTTATTTAATGCCAACAACATTTTTAGGATAGATTAGTATGAATAGAATATGTATTCTTTGGTTTAGATTGGTTTGGTTTATTTTGTTTTACAGCATATCAACCTCAATGGGTTATTTAATGCCAACAACATTTTTAGGATAGATTCGTATGAATAGAATATGTATTCTTTGGTTTAGATTGGTTTGGTTTATTTTGTTTTACAGCATATCAACCTCAATGGGTTATTTAATGCCAACAACGTTTTTAGGATAGATTCGTATGAATAGAATATGTATTCTTTGGTTTAGATTGGTTTGGTTTATTTTGTTTTACAGCATATCAACCTCAATGGGTTATTTAATGCCAACAACGTTTTTAGGATAGATTCGTATGAATAGAATATGTATTCTTTGGTTTAGATTGGTTTGGTTTATTTTGTTTTACAGCATATCAACCTCAATGGGTTATTTAATGCCAACAACGTTTTTAGGATAGATTCGTATGAATAGAATATGTATTCTTTGGTTTAGATTGGTTTGGTTTATTTTGTTTTACAGCATATCAACCTCAATGGGTTATTTAATGCCAACAACATTTTTAGGATAGATTCGTATGAATAGAATATGTATTCTTTGGTTTAGATTGGTTTGGTTTATTTTGTTTTACAGCATATCAACCTCAATGGGTTATTTAATGCCAACAACATTTTTAGGATAGATTAGTATGAATAGAATATGTATTCTTTGGTTTAGATTGGTTTGGTTTATTTTGTTTTACAGCATATCAACCTCAATGGGTTATTTAATGCCAACAACATTTTTAGGATAGATTCGTATGAATAGAATATGTATTCTTTGGTTTAGATTGGTTTGGTTTATTTTGTTTAACAGCATATCAACCTCAATGGGTTATTTAATGCCAACAACGTTTTTAGGATAGATTCGTATGAATAGAATATGTATTCTTTGGTTTAGATTGGTTTGGTTTATTTTGTTTTACAGCATATCAACCTCAATGGGTTATTTAATGCCCACAACATTTTTAGGATAGATTAGTATGAATAGAATATGTATTCTTTGGTTTAGATTGGTTTGGTTTATTTTGTTTAACAGCATATCAACCTCAATGGGTTATTTAATGCCAACAACATTTTTAGGATAGATTAGTATGAATAGAATATGTATTCTTTGGTTTAGATTGGTTTGGTTTATTTTGTTTTACAGCATATCAACCTCAATGGGTTATTTAATGCCAACAACATTTTTAGGATAGATTAGTATGAATAGAATATGTATTCTTTGGTTTAGATTGGTTTGGTTTATTTTGTTTTACAGCATATCAACCTCAATGGGTTATTTAATGCCAACAACATTTTTAGGATAGATTCGTATGAATAGAATATGTATTCTTTGGTTTAGATTGGTTTGGTTTATTTTGTTTAACAGCATATCAACCTCAATGGGTTATTTAATGCCAACAACGTTTTTAGGATAGATTCGTATGAATAGAATATGTATTCTTTGGTTTAGATTGGTTTGGGTTATTTTGTTTTACAGCATATCAACCTCAATGGGTTATTTAATGCCCACAACATTTTTAGGATAGATTCGTATGAATAGAATATGTATTCTTTGGTTTAGATTGGTTTGGTTTATTTTGTTTTACAGCATATCAACCTCAATGGGTTATTTAATGCCCACAACATTTTTAGCATAGATTCGTATGAATAGAATATGTATTCTTTGGTTTAGATTGGTTTGGTTTATTTTGTTTTACAGCATATCAACCTCAATGGGTTATTTAATGCCCACAACATTTTTAGGATAGATTAGTATGAATAGAATATGTATTCTTTGGTTTAGATTGGTTTGGTTTATTTTGTTTTACAGCATATCAACCTCAATGGGTTATTTAATGCCAACAACATTTTTAGGATAGATTAGTATGAATAGAATATGTATTCTTTGGTTTAAATTGGTTTGGTTTATTTTGTTTTACAGCATATCAACCTCAATGGGTTATTTAATGCCAACAACATTTTTAGGATAGATTCGTATGAATAGAATATGTATTCTTTGGTTTAGATTGGTTTGGTTTATTTTGTTTTACAGCATATCAACCTCAATGGGTTATTTAATGCCAACAACGTTTTTAGGATAGATTCGTATGAATAGAATATGTATTCTTTGGTTTAGATTGGTTTGGGTTATTTTGTTTTACAGCATATCAACCTCAATGGGTTATTTAATGCCCACAACATTTTTAGGATAGATTCGTATGAATAGAATATGTATTCTTTGGTTTAGATTGGTTTGGTTTATTTTGTTTTACAGCATATCAACCTCAATGGGTTATTTAATGCCAACAACATTTTTAGGATAGATTCGTATGAATAGAATATGTATTCTTTGGTTTAGATTGGTTTGGTTTATTTTGTTTAACAGCATATCAACCTCAATGGGTTATTTAATGCCAACAACGTTTTTAGGATAGATTCGTATGAATAGAATATGTATTCTTTGGTTTAGATTGGTTTGGTTTATTTTGTTTTACAGCATATCAACCTCAATGGGTTATTTAATGCCAACAACATTTTTAGGATAGATTCGTATGAATAGAATATGTATTCTTTGGTTTAGATTGGTTTGGTTTATTTTGTTTTACAGCATATCAACCTCAATGGGTTATTTAATGCCAACAACATTTTTAGGATAGATTAGTATGAATAGAATATGTATTCTTTGGTTTAGATTGGTTTGGTTTATTTTGTTTTACAGCATATCAACCTCAATGGGTTATTTAATGCCAACAACATTTTTAGGATAGATTCGTATGAATAGAATATGTATTCTTTGGTTTAGATTGGTTTGGTTTATTTTGTTTTACAGCATATCAACCTCAATGGGTTATTTAATGCCAACAACATTTTTAGGATAGATTAGTATGAATAGAATATGTATTCTTTGGTTTAGATTGGTTTGGGTTATTTTGTTTTACGGCATATCAACCTCAATGGGTTATTTAATGCCAACAACATTTTTAGGATAGATTCGTATGAATAGAATATGTATTCTTTGGTTTAGATTGGTTTGGTTTATTTTGTTTTACAGCATATCAACCTCAATGGGTTATTTAATGCCCACAACATTTTTAGGATAGATTCGTATGAATAGAATATGTATTCTTTGGTTTAGATTGGTTTGGTTTATTTTGTTTTACAGCATATCAACCTCAATGGGTTATTTAATGCCAACAACATTTTTAGGATAGATTAGTATGAATAGAATATGTATTCTTTGGTTTAGATTGGTTTGGTTTATTTTGTTTTACAGCATATCAACCTCAATGGGTTATTTAATGCCCACAACATTTTTAGGATAGATTCGTATGAATAGAATATGTATTCTTTGGTTTAGATTGGTTTGGTTTATTTTGTTTTACAGCATATCAACCTCAATGGGTTATTTAATGCCCACAACATTTTTAGGATAGATTCGTATGAATAGAATATGTATTCTTTGGTTTAGATTGGTTTGGTTTATTTTGTTTTACAGCATATCAACCTCAATGGGTTATTTAATGCCCACAACATTTTTAGGATAGATTAGTATGAATAGAATATGTATTCTTTGGTTTAGATTGGTTTGGTTTATTTTGTTTAACAGCATATCAACCTCAATGGGTTATTTAATGCCAACAACATTTTTAGGATAGATTAGTATGAATAGAATATGTATTCTTTGGTTTAGATTGGTTTGGTTTATTTTGTTTTACAGCATATCAACCTCAATGGGTTATTTAATGCCAACAACATTTTTAGGATAGATTAGTATGAATAGAATATGTATTCTTTGGTTTAGATTGGTTTGGTTTATTTTGTTTTACAGCATATCAACCTCAATGGGTTATTTAATGCCAACAACATTTTTAGGATAGATTCGTATGAATAGAATATGTATTCTTTGGTTTAGATTGGTTTGGTTTATTTTGTTTAACAGCATATCAACCTCAATGGGTTATTTAATGCCAACAACGTTTTTAGGATAGATTCGTATGAATAGAATATGTATTCTTTGGTTTAGATTGGTTTGGGTTATTTTGTTTTACAGCATATCAACCTCAATGGGTTATTTAATGCCCACAACATTTTTAGGATAGATTCGTATGAATAGAATATGTATTCTTTGGTTTAGATTGGTTTGGTTTATTTTGTTTTACAGCATATCAACCTCAATGGGTTATTTAATGCCAACAACATTTTTAGGATAGATTCGTATGAATAGAATATGTATTCTTTGGTTTAGATTGGTTTGGTTTATTTTGTTTAACAGCATATCAACCTCAATGGGTTATTTAATGCCAACAACGTTTTTAGGATAGATTCGTATGAATAGAATATGTATTCTTTGGTTTAGATTGGTTTGGTTTATTTTGTTTTACATCATATCAACCTCAATGGGTTATTTAATGCCCACAACATTTTTAGGATAGATTCGTATGAATAGAATATGTATTCTTTGGTTTAGATTGGTTTGGTTTATTTTGTTTTACAGCATATCAACCTCAATGGGTTATTTAATGCCAACAACATTTTTAGGATAGTTTAGTATGAATAGAATATGTATTCTTTGGTTTAGATTGGTTTGGTTTATTTTGTTTTACAGCATATCAACCTCAATGGGTTATTTAATGCCAACAACATTTTTAGGATAGATTCGTATGAATAGAATATGTATTCTTTGGTTTAGATTGGTTTGGGTTATTTTGTTTTACGGCATATCAACCTCAATGGGTTATTTAATGCCAACAACATTTTTAGGATAGATTCGTATGAATAGAATATGTATTCTTTGGTTTAGATTGGTTTGGTTTATTTTGTTTTACAGCATATCAATCTCAATGGGTTATTTAATGCCCACAACATTTTTAGGATAGTTTCGTATGAATAGAATATGTATTCTTTGGTTTAGATTGGTTTGGTTTATTTTGTTTTACAGCATATCAACCTCAATGGGTTATTTAATGCCAACAACATTTTTAGGATAGATTAGTATGAATAGAATATGTATTCTTTGGTTTAGATTGGTTTGGTTTATTTTGTTTTACAGCATATCAACCTCAATGGGTTATTTAATGCCAACAACATTTTTAGGATAGATTCGTATGAATAGAATATGTATTCTTTGGTTTAGATTGGTTTGGTTTATTTTGTTTTACAGCATATCAACCTCAATGGGTTATTTAATGCCAACAACATTTTTAGGATAGATTCGTATGAATAGAATATCTATTCTTTGGTTTAGATTGGTTTGGTTTATTTTGTTTTACATCATATCAACCTCAATGGGTTATTTAATGCCAACAACATTTTTAGGATAGATTCGTATGAATAGAATATGTATTCTTTGGTTTAGATTGGTTTGGTTTATTTTGTTTTACGGCATATCAACCTCAATGGGTTATTTAATGCCAACAACATTTTTAGGATAGATTTGTATGAATAGAATATGTATTCTTTGGTTTAGATTGGTTTGGTTTATTTTGTTTTATGACATATCAACCTCAATGGGTTATTTAATGCCCACAACATTTTTAGGATAGATTCGTATGAATAGAATATGTATTCTTTGGTTTAGATTGGTTTGGTTTATTTTTTTTTATGACATATCAACCTCAATGGGTTATTTAATGCCAACAATTTTCATTGTTGGTAATATTTTTTTTTTCAAAAATCTATTTCTGGTAATATTTTTTCCTTCAAAAATCAAGTCTATTTCTGGTAAGAATTTCCCTTCGTTGGTAATAAATTTTTTTTTTTTTTTCAAAAAATTTATTACAGGTAATAGTTCTTTTATACAAAGTATTTCTTCTATTTTTACACTTTCATAGTGTTTTGATCTGAGTTTGGGGGTTAACTATTTGCACATAGCTAGGACTTTAACAGGTGCTGCCACCCTGGGTTAGGGCAGACATGGGAATACCAGCAATTAAGAGGTGGTTCCACGCTCCTCAAAACCTCCTGATCAGAGGCCTTGCTGTTGGACATAGTTTATCGTCATACCCAGGATGCGAATGTAATTTATCATCATACCCAGGACGCAGATGTAGTTTATTGTCATACCCAGGACGTGGATGTAGTTTATTGTCATACCCAGGACAGATATTAGAGAGGCATGGCAGAACCTATTTAATTTTCTACAGTTTATTAAATAATAAACTGTACAAAATTAAACCAAGTATAGGAGAATGGCATCTGAAACATCAAAGAAGAAGAGAAAAAGTGATTATGTTCAAACTTCATATTGGACATACTTCCATAACCCATTTTTATATCCTAAAAAAATGGAAGACCCGCTGCTATATGTGGCAGGCCAAGAAGAATTCGCCATAAAAAAAAACATACTGTCAAACTGTATCAAATTTAATTCAATCCATTTAAAATACTTCCAAACAAGAAACTTAAAAGAACTTTTTCAAAATACTGGTCCACTTTATATATTCCAGTTTCTAACAGAAATTAAAATGATCTCAAAAATATAATTAAAAGCAAATATTAGGTTGGTGCAAAAATAATGACGTAATAATGTCGTTTTTTGACGTATTTTTTAACGTCAAAAAACGACATTATTACGTCATTATTTTTGCACCAACCTAATACAACCTGAACTATTAGGTTGTTTCAAAAATAATGTCGTTTTCTCACATATGTTACTATCTGAGAAAACGACATTATTTTTGCACCAACCTAATACCTTACTATTTAAAAAAAATAAAAATAAAATAAGATTTTGACTGTTTAAATACAAGGCTTTATGTAGGGAAAAAAACATTAAACTTTGGCATTAAATGACCCAAAGTGTTGATCTGCCTTAAAACAAACAAACTATAAATATTTAAAAAATTCAAAGAAGGATCTGTAATGTTATTAGTCTTCACCTGGCATCTTGATTTCAGTCACTTTCCCATTGCTATGATTTGGCTTCCCTCTGTCTTTTCTACCAATTACCATAATGGGCTTTCCTCCTTGGCACCTCAACCTCATGAAGTTAGACGTACGAATAAATGGAAAACCCTGTCTCATCGTTTTACTGATGAAATATCTAGATGTAACTGTAAATTCTATTCTCGCTTATGGAATTCTCTTACATCTTTCTTGCTTTCCTGTCACCTATGATCGTCAAAAGTTTTAATGCAGCATCAGTCAACATCTACTGTCTTCATAAAACCTGTTCTTTTATTGTCTTTTTACCTCACTTAAAGTTTTCTTATTTTCTTTCACTCTTGTGTCTTTGTGGCATTATTGCCTTGCTTGGGGAGGAGGGGAACAACTGAAAAAATAAATAAATAAAATAACCTCACCTATTATTGTTCTAGATCTGCCTTCAATAAGGAATTTATTTAACCTGATTACCATCAATGGTCAGTCAGTCAGTTAAGTGCCATACATGATACACGCTTTCGATACATCACTGACTAGGCAGAAGATTCTCCCCGCTGTAGGTTGCCATTTCAAAATTATATAATAAAAGGTGCTCATATCATTTTCTTCAATTACGTTTCAAAGATAAAGTCTCTGTAGAACAACATTAGATCTATCATCACGATGTCAAACATGTCTACACAGCTACTGTCGGTTAAAAACATGGTTACAGTCTGTTTTTAAAAAATGCATTTCTACAATATTTTAAACTTAAAGTAAATAATATTTGTTTCAAATCAGGTTAATTATACTTTAAATCAGCTAATATTCTTTAAATAAAGCTTCAAAAATGTATATTTTATTTTTGGAAGACTTTTTAATAAAGAGAATTACATTGCGATGAAAGACGACTAATAGGACACTAATCTGGTATTTTAGCAAAAAAAAAAAAAATTCTTTCCAGTCAATTCAAATTAGTTTTTGAAATACAGCAAAGTATTTTGCTTATTGGAAATGTTAAATTTAATCTATTAGCTTAAGATTAAAATGAAAATAAAAGCTTCAAGAAAGATTTTTCATTTTTAAAAATTCATTTAAACCTGAGGTATTTTTTGTGATAACCTCGAGAACAATTATTTCTTTGTCAATTAATGGTAGATAAAGTAATAAAAATCATCCAATCATGGTGATTTGATTGCTCAGCAAGCCTTCAAGCATACTTGCGAAAATATTATAACAAGATTGCATCACTATTTTAGTCAATTAGGCATATTCCATTTAGTCGATAGTTTTATTCATGCTGCTACCTACATTTGGGACCACATGCTTGGTAACTGGTAGACAAGTTAAAAAATCTTAGCATTGAATGGAGGATATTTAAAAACACCAATACTTTATTATGCTGATCCTAATCATTATCATCATCATGAATCCATTGCCCAGGTATGGTCATAGGGTCACTACTCACCTGACCAGCTCCGTCCACATATCTGGGTTGAGAGCCAGAGAGGTATTCATTCAAACATAACATGTCTTGGATAAGTAGACCCGGTGAAGTCCATCCCTCCCAAGGTCAAATCATAGTCAATGACTTCCATCTTGAAGGCTTGCCTTAATCAAGAATACGTGGCCATTGATTCCATTAGGGGAATCCTCCACCCTGGCCATTGACATCAGTCTAGGAAGCCTTTCGCCCAACTATGCCATGTTATCATCACCGCACTGGCTGTATACATAGCTGTGGAGCCCAGTCTACTCCATGTACTGGTCTGAAATAACTGCATATGTTACTGATAGAACAGTGTTATTAAATGTGCCATATCTGGTCTGCTGCTCCTGCTATTCATCATGAGGTTCTTGACAAAATCATAATGTAATACACTCCTGACTTGGCATCTTGACTTTAGTTACTTTCTCACTGATATGACATGGCTTCCCTCTGTCTTTTCTACAAATATTTTCATGGCAACTGCTATAACAAGCTTTTTTACCTGGTGCACCGACTACATGAATTTAGGCATGCTACCAGATTGGCATCTAGGTCCCACTTGTTTGCTGTTGAAATAGCTAAATACAACAGCCACTTCTACTCCAACAGTTTCTTTTCTCGCACTTCCCATCTGTGGAACTCCCTTCTATTTACTTGCTACCCAGATAACTATAATCTTCAAAAATTTAAATGCAACATCAGTTGCCATCTTCTATCTTCTTGAATCCTGCTCATTTTTTATCCTTTCCTCAGTTCCCCCTATATCCAGTCTTTTCTCTCACTTTCACTCCCTGTAACACCTTGCGTACTAGTGGCATTCCCACCTTGCTTGGGGTGAAATTATTAAAAAAATATATGTAAATGTATTGCAAATGATCTCTCTATAAAAATGTATTAAAATTCAGGAATAGATTGTTAGTTGTCAGGAATTATTGGAAAAATAAATGATAGAACAGAGATAAAATATGTATAATGTAAATGCATAGAAAAATTTTTATTAATAAAAATGCATTGAAAATCAATAAGAAAGGGATTGTCAGTGGTCAGGAATTAAAGTAAACATTAATAAAAGAATAGAGTTATTGTATGTGACATGTAAATGCATTGCTAATGGTTTTTACTATGGGAATGTATTAAAAATTATGAAGAAAGGGATTTGTCTATATTTCTGAGATGAGGTATTATGTACACTATTTGCATTATCGGACTATTGTCCTCATCTTTGTCGCCATATTTATTACAACGTTTCGGCCCTTTAGTATCTGTCTATATTTCTGAGATGAGTTATTATGTACACTATTTACATTATTCGGACTATTGTCCTCATCTTTGTTGCCATATTTATTACAACGTATCGGCCCTTTAGTATCTGTCTATATTTCTGAGATGAGGTATTATGTACACTATTTACATTATTCGGACTATTGTCCTCATCTTTGTTGCCATATTTATTACAACGTATCGGCCCTTTAGTATCTGTCTATATTTCTGAGATGAGGTATTATGTACACTATTTACATTATTCGGACTATTGTCCTCATCTTTGTCGCTATATTTATTACAACGTTTCGGCCCTTTAGTATCTGTCTATATTTCTGAGATGAGTTATTATGTACACTATTTACATTATTCGGACTATTGTCCTCATCTTTGTTGCCATATTTATTACAACGTATCGGCCCTTTAGTATCTGTCTATATTTCTGAGATGAGGTATTATGTACACTATTTACATTATTCGGACTTTTGTCCTCATCTTTGTTGCCATATTTATTACAACGTTTCGGCCCTTTAGTATCTGTCTATATTTCTGAGATGAGGTATTATGTACACTATTTACATTATTCGGACTTTTGTCCTCATCTTTGTTGCCATATTTATTACAACGTTTCGGCCCTTTAGTATCTGTCTATATTTCTGAGATGAGGTATTATGTACAATATTTACATTATTCGGACTATTGTCCTCATCTTTGTCGCCATATTTATTACAACGTTTCGGCCCTTTAGTATCTGTCTATATTTCTGAGATGAGGTATTATGTACACTATTTACATTATTCGGACTATTGTTCTCATCTTTGTCGCCATATTTATTACAACGTTTCGGCCCTTTAGTATCTGTCTATATTTCTGAGATGAGGTATTCTGTAAACTATTTACATTATTCGGACTTTTGTCCTCATCTTTGTTGCCATATTTATTACAACGTTTCGGCCCTTTAGTATCTGTCTATATTTCTGAGATGAGGTATTATGTACAATATTTACATTATTCGGACTATTGTCCTCATCTTTGTCGCCATATTTATTACAACGTTTCGGCCCTTTAGTATCTGTCTATATTTCTGAGATGAGGTATTCTGTAAACTATTTACATTATTCGGACTATTGTTCTCATCTTTGTCGCCATATTTATTACAACGTTTCGGCCCTTTAGTATCTGTCTATATTTCTGAGATGAGGTATTCTGTAAACTATTTACATTATTCGGACTTTTGTCCTCATCTTTGTTGCCATATTTATTACAACGTTTCGGCCCTTTAGTATCTGTCTATATTTCTGAGATGAGGTATTATGTACAATATTTACATTATTTGGGCTATTGTCCTCATCTTTGTCGCCATATTTATTACAACGTTTCGGCCCTTTAGTATCTGTCTATATTTCTGAGATGAGGTATTATGTACACTATTTGCATTATCGGACTATTGTCCTCATCTTTGTCGCCATATTTATTACAACGTATCGGCCCTTTAGTATCTGTCTATATTTCTGAGATGAGGTATTATGTACACTATTTACATTATTTGGGCTATTGTCCTCATCTTTGTCGCCATATTTATTACAACGTTTCGGCCCTTTAGTATCTGTCTATATTTCTGAGATGAGGTATTATGTACACTATTTACATTATTCGGACTATTGTCCTCATCTTTGTCGCCATATTTATTACAACGTTTCGGCCCTTTAGTATCTGTCTATATTTCTGAGATGAGGTATTATGTACACTATTTGCATTATCGGACTATTGTCCTCATCTTTGTCGCCATATTTATTACAACGTATCGGCCCTTTAGTATCTGTCTATATTTCTGAGATGAGGTATTATGTACACTATTTACATTATTTGGGCTATTGTCCTCATCTTTGTCGCCATATTTATTACAACGTTTCGGCCCTTTAGTATCTGTCTATATTTCTGAGATGAGGTATTATGTACACTATTTACATTATTCGGACTATTGTTCTCATCTTTGTCGCCATATTTATTACAACGTATCGGCCCTTTAGTATCTGTCTATATTTCTGAGATGAGGTATTATGTACACTATTTACATTATTTGGGCTATTGTTCTCATCTTTGTCGCCATATTTATTACAACGTTTCGGCCCTTTAGTATCTGTCTATATTTCTGAGATGAGGTATTATGTACACTATTTACATTATTCGGACTATTGTTCTCATCTTTGTCGCCATATTTATTACAACGTTTCGGCCATTTAGTATCTGTCTATATTTCTGAGATGAGGTATTATGTACACTATTTACATTATTTGGACTATTGTCCTCATCTTTGTCGCCATATTTATTACAACGGTTCGACTGTTGTACACTCCAGCCTTCTTCAGTTGGTTGGAATGTCGAACTGAACCCTTTATTTCGCTCACTGGGGTAGACTGTTCTAGTTCCATGTGCCATGTTTAATGGATGTCACTTATCAGTTATCTCCTGTTTATTACTCTCTCCAAGTTCGCCACTGCCTTAACCGAGTATTGAATGCACACTCTTTGGGTCCTCTCACTGGATCTAACCAATGGATACATGGCTCAGTGGATAAAGGCATTAGATCCAGTGACAAGACCCAAAGAGTGTGAGTTCAATACCCGGTTAAGGCAGTGGAGAACTTGGAGAGGGGAATTAACAGGAGATAACTGATAACTGACTTCTATTAAACATGGTGAGTGGAATTAAAACAGTCTACCCCAGTGAGCAAAATAAAGGGTTCAGTTCGACATTCCAACCATCTGAACAAGGCCGGAGCGTACAACGGTCGAAACGTTGTAATAAATATGGCAACAAAGATGAGGACAATAGTCTGAATAATGTAAATAGTGTAAGAAAGGGATTGTCAATGGTCAGGAATTAATGCAATTATTCCTGACAGAATAGAGCTGTTAAATATATTATATAAATGCACTGTTAATGATTTCTCTGTAAAAATGAATTAAAATTCAGGAAGGGATTATCAGTGGTCAGGAATTAATGCAAACATTAATGACAGGATAAGGCTATTATCTGTATAATGTGTTTGTATTACTTATGATTTTATTGCAGAAATGCATTGAAAATCAAAAAGAAATGGATTATCAATGGTCAGGAATTAATGTAAGCATTGATGATAGAACAGGGCTGTTATATGCCATGTCATTACTAATAGTTTTTGCTATATGGAAAATTATGAAGAAAGGGATTGTCAGTGGTCAGGAATTAATGTAAACATTAATAGGGTTATAATATGTATAGTGATTTACTAAGCATAGATTAGATGTGGTACAAGGACAACATTAGGGAGCACCCAGTGAGCATCAACCTCACTCAGTCATGATTGATCTAGGAAGACAAGGATTATTACATGCATAATGTAAATATATTGCTAATAGTTTTTACTAAAGGGATGTATTAAAAATCACAAAGAATGTTATTGCCAATGGTCAGAAATTAATGCAAGTGTTACTGATAGAATAGTGCTATTAAATGTGTTATATAAATGCATTGTTAATGATTTCTATATAAAATGTATTAGGTCAGATGAGAGATCAAGTCTCCGATCATCTTTTTTTTGGAAGTCTGCCCATAAACTGTTGTATCATTTGCATTTATTAATGGTCTGAAAATATTCCTTTGCAGATTACATTTTTTTTTTAATTTCTGAAAGAATAGGATTGAATATGGTGTTTTGGGAGATGACTGTAAATAAATTACGAACTGATACAATTGTAGTTTTTATAATATAATATATTCACTAATTTGGTACCTTTCACTCTCCCACCGATGATTAAAATTCATATCTAAAATGTTTGTCAAAATTCTACATTTATTAGAAAATGAAAATATATTGTAGGCATGTAAAGTGTGATTACGTCACTTTGAATAAGAGGAACTGATGAGGATCTCATGGCAGCTGGTGAATGACAACAGTAAGAATTTAGTAAGAGTTCTCAACTACACAGGCTGATAGAAGTAATACATACTATTTCAAATAATGGTATCCACTAGGTTTGGTTTGGTTTATGGCATATCAACCGCAATGGGTTATTTAATGCCGACAATTTTTATAACTAGTAATATTTTTTTTTTAAAATGTATTGCTGGTAATAATTTCTTTTGCAACAAAGTATTTCTGTTATTAAAACTTATTTTTACACTTTCATAGTGTTTTAACCATAGTTTGGACATTGACTATTTGCTCATAGCTGGGACCCTGACAGGTGCTACCACTCTGGATCAGTGTGGACCTGGGAACACCAGCAATTATGATGTGGTTCCACGCTCCTCAAAACTTCCTGATCAGAGGCCGTGTTGCAGACAATTTTTATTGCTAGTAATATTTTTTTCCAAAAATGTATTGCTGGTAATAATTTCTTTTACAAAAAAGTATTTCTGTTATTAAAACTTATTTTTACACTTTCATAGTGTTTTAATACCAGTTTGGAGAGTAACAATTTGCTCATAGCTGGGACCCTGACAGGTGCTACCACCCTTGATCAGCCTTTTATACTATATTCTTGCTCTGTCTTGTACATAGAGCTCTACCTAGATTTTATCCTATTGGAAATATATATATATATATATATATATATATATATATATATATATATATATATATATATAAAATTAAAAGTGAGCATTGAAATCAACACTCAGCATGAAACAGCCTGTCACCTCTGAGTGTTGACTTCAATATTCACTTTTATATTTATATTTACATACGCTCTATCTCTGATATTGAGCACTTTATCTCATAAATATAGCACACCTTAAAATTATATTTCTTCATATGTATATATATATATATATATATATTGACCACAAATATATTATATATATATATATATATACACATATATATGTATATACAAATGTAAAAGAACAAAGAGTAAAATTTCTGCATTCAAAACATTAATTTAAAACAGGTCTCAATACAAAAGTAGAGCAATAAATATTTATTTATTACACACAGTTACATTAGAATATTTACATGTTCTAATGTAACAGTGCATAATATATATATATATATATATATATATATATATATATATATATATGAAGAAAAATATATGGAAAAACAAAAATCCGAATATGCAAATATGCTGTTTTAATGTTATTTCAATGTTGACGTCAGGCGTTTCGGTCTAGTAGACATTCTTCAGGATATAGTTATTAAAACATTCTGTTTTGATTAGTCTTACTCTTATGTCTATCGTCTTTTCATGTTGACTTGAATATCGTCTAACGTTAATTATGTTTTAATAACTATGTCCTGAAGAAGGTCTACTAGACCGAAACGTCTGACGTCAACATTGAGATAGCATTAAAACAGCATATTTGCATATTCGGATTTTTGTTTTTCCATATATTTTTCTTCATACTGTCGGATCTATATCCATATATTTGCTTACATATATATATATATATATATATATATATATATATAATGTACTGTTACATTAGCACATATACATACCTACTACAAAACTATACTCCTTTACATTCCATGAATAATTTTCTCCAAACACAGGAAATTTTTGCCATAGAAACATTAATCTATGCTACAGTTTAAATTTGAATTCTCTGATTTGACAGAATTCCATTGAATTTGTTTCTTTTTTTTGTTTATCTCACCTTTGTCTTCTTTTTTGCCTTAAACTGAAATGTATTGATCTATAGACTGTAGACATTTTCTTATTTCTTATCTCCTCATCTTTTTCCTCTTTACCAATATGAGAATTTTGAATACTAATCTCAACCTTTATTTCCTTTTCTTTCTCTTCCCTCTTTTGCTTTTATTAATCACTTAGCTTGCTTTCTTTCTCCATATATAAATCCTTTTTACCTTTTATGGAAAATTTTCCAAAGATGGAAGTGGGAGGTGTGCTTCATTAACTGTATTTTGGAATAAAATAAAAATAGTACCATCATGATTTCCCACCTGAAGAAGCATTACTTTTTCATGTCGAAACAAGATGTACAGTTTTGTAGTGGGTATGTACATGTTCTAATGTAACAGTGCATTATAAATAAATAAATATGTGTGTGTGTGTGTGTGTGTGTGTGTGTGTGTGTGTGTGTGAGGAGGAGGCATGGTGGAGTAATGGATAGTGGCTTGGATTGAGGAATCGGAGAGCCGAGTTCGAATTCCAGTCAAATCCATTACATTCACTTACTTGCTAATACCCTTGGGAAAGGTGTGAATCCTCTTCTTCTCCCTCCAGCTATGGGTAAATAGCAGGACAGACTGGGTTCTATAGCCTTGGATGGCAACTGGTCTAGGAGAAGGACAACTCTGAATTCAAAACCTGCGGAGGGTCGTTTGGGGACCTTGTGGCACGTAGTGCACCAGGTCCCTGTATTCGGCCCTTCAAAAAGTGCGGACGGTCCTGCATGAAACCTTCACCACTATAATCAAAATTTCTTGTGCCGTTGTCGGGCTGTCGGTTTCCTTGGAACTGATCTGTTTGACCCTCATACGTCAAATTCGACGGGAGAGTTGAGTATGTGTGTGCGTGTGTGTGTTTTTATGTGTGTGTGTATGAGAGTGTGTGTGTGCATGTGTGTGTGCGTGTGTGTACGAGTATAAGTGTTTCTATGTGTGTATGTGTGTGTATATGTGTGTATGTGTATGTATGAGTGTATGTGTTTGTATGTGTGTGTATGTGTGTGCATGTGTGTATGTGTGTATGTGTTTGTATGTTTGTGTATGTGTGTTTACGTGTGTATTTGTATGTGTGTGTGTATGAGTTTGTATGTGTTTGTATGTGTGTGTATGTGTGTGTATGCATGTGCGTATGTGTTTGTAAGTGTGTGTATGTGTGTGTATGTGTGTATATGTTTGTATGTGTGTGTATATGTGTGTATGTGTGTATGAGTGTATGTGTGCATGTTTTTGTATGTGTTTGTATGTGTATGCATGTGTGTATGTGTTTGTATATTTGTGCATGTGTGTGTGTTTGTATGTGTGTGTGTATGTGTGTATGAGTTTATATGTGTTTGTATATGTGTGTATGCATGTGTGTATGTGTTTGTAAGTCTGTGTATGTGTGTGCATGTGTGTGTATATGTGTGTATGTGTGTATGCGTGTGTATGTGTGCATGTGTGTGTATGTGTGTGTATATGTGTGTATGTGTGTGTGAGTGTGTATGTGTGTTTATGTGCGTGTGTGTGTGCACACAGTGGTGCATTGGATAGTTAAGAAATCAGAGGGAAAATTTTGAATTCCAATCAGGTTTGTTATATTCACCTACGTGCAAATACTCTTGGGAAAGGCACGAATCCATCTCTTCACGTCCCCGCTCGGCTACGGGCAAAAAAAGCATATAGCCTTGGTACATAACCAGTCTAGGAGAAGGCCAACTATGAAATTAGAACAGTCTTCACTTTCCAGTCTCAATAGAGTTCAAAAGCATCTTCCCGTCCTTGTGGGTGATGAATTATTTTCTACCCTATAACTCCTTTCCCACAGATAAAATACTGCAAGCCTCTCACTGCTCTATCACTATTTTCATGGAAAGTGCTCAGACAAACTACATTCCTTAATTCCACCAGTACTAACCCCAACGGCTAAAACCCATCATGCTGTGCATATTGTAGTGAACCACCCTCATTCACTTTATATTCCATTGAAGAGATTTTTTCAACTTGAGCAGCTACTTTCTGTGAAAAGGTACTTTGTGAAATTGACTGCAAAAAGGATGCTTCCTCGATCACTACAATCTTAACCTGTTAAAGTCCAGGGTTAATTGTTGTCTTCCTCACATATCTGCATAAACTGTGCCCTTTACTCTGTAACCCTCTACCCCGAGTGGCTCTTGAGCCTTGTGCATGGTGAATGTCATTGTAAAAAAAGAACACTGCAGAAGATTGTTTGGAGACTATGTGCGTACTATATGCACTAGTTCTATGTATTCAGTCCACTATAATAAAATCATATATACAGATAATTTCTCCATTCACATCTAAGGACTATGCTGCTGTATCCTCATACACTGAAAACAATGGGAGAGTCCAGTATATATATATATATATATATATATATATATATATATATATATATATATTAGTGTAAGTTTTATAGTTGTAGAAATGTATAATATTGCATTAATTACTGCTCTAATAACCTCTCAACAAATTTTAATTTACTAGTGTAAAAATGTAGAGAAAAGAACTATCAAGACTGTCACAACAGTATCTTGTTTTCATAGGTACCTACTAGTTTGTTTTATTATTTAAAAAAAAATTATCTTACCTTTAGTGATACCAGTATTAAGATCCCAGGGCCATTTGCAATCTAGGCACTATTTTCCAGTAAATCATCATTTGTAAGGGGCCTTGTAGCCTGTGGATTGGTTGAGACTTTTCAAAAAGAGATCGGGACTAGATTCACTGGTTCGAAAATGGAATGCACACAACACACACACACCTACAAACGCCCCCACACACACACACAGATACACACACCCACACACACAGACACACACAGACACAGACACACACACACACACACTGCCCCAGGTGGAACTGTACTTGTGTGCGTGTGTGCTTGCTTGCTTACTTTGCTTTAGACACCAGCTTGTCCAAACACGCAAATTAAGAAAAAAAAAACAAGAAAGAAAATGACATATCTGAGCTGGGCAGGTGGTTCGGCCTGTTCAAGTGCTTTATATCAAGCTTTTTTTTATTTAATTATTTGTTCGTTCATTTTAGTTTGCCCCTTACCGAAATAATATCACTAAACAGGTTGGTCAAGGTAGATAAAAATGCAAGGTCCATCACTGGTCATCAGGTCAGTTAGCTGGCTGTGGAGATTGGTGAGCAGTTCCATCAGGAGGGGAAATTTTAACTCAGTAACAGAGGTGACTATGGTAATGGCAAGAAATTTAACGCTATTCTGACTTTCCAATGAAATACAAAGGAAGACATTTTAAGTATTAGGTTGGTGCAAAAATAATGACGTAATAATGTCGTTTTTTGACGTTAAAAAATACATCAAAAAACGACATTATTACGTCATTGTTTTTGCACCAACATAATACTTTGTCCAAAAGAATGTTATTATTATTATTATTGTTGTTATTATTATTATTATTATTATTCCTTCTATTGTAACATAGATTATAAACTGGATATTGATATAAATTTTATTTTTAATCATATCACCCCAAGCAAGGCAACACAGCCATTAAGACACAAAGGGTTACTGAGTGCGAAAGAATAGCAAAAAGAAACATTACTAAGGAACAAGAACAAGAAGAGGAATCAAGATGACAGTGGATAACGAATGATATCGCATTTAAATTCTTGAAGATTGAAGTTGACCGGAAAGCATCATGTCAGAAGAGAGTTCCACTATTGTAAAGTGTGAGAGAGGAAACTGTCAGCATATGGTTACATCTAGCCATTTCAACTGCAAAATGAGGAGACCTAGCTGCCAATCTAGTACTGCACTTAAATTTGAGAGGCACAAAGAAACAATAATTCGATTTATCCCCCAAATTTAGCATGAAATAACTATCAAATATTTGAAATATCTACTGGTTTTTATTTTCACAGTGAATCATTATATTTAATACCAAGCAAGGCAATAAAGCCACTAAGACACAAGAGGTTACTGAGTGAGAAAGAATATGAAAAAGAAAAACATTATTAAGGAGCGAGAAGAATAAAAGAAGAGGAATCAAGATGACAGTAGATAGCGATTGACATTGCATTTAAATTTTTGAAAATCAAAGTTGGCTGGAAAGCATGAAGGCAAAAGAGATTTCCACAAGTGAGAAAAGAAATGGTTAGCATAGAACACACTAGCCATTTTGACTGTAAAATGATGAGATCTTGTTGTCAATCTAGTACTGCATATAAATTCATAAAGTCTAGGTACCATAAAACAAAGTTCAACAGAACAATTACTATGAAAGTATCTATATATAAAATTCTATAACTGCTGTTCCTTCTGACATCTGTTTGTCACACCCTCTAAAATAACCATACATTGACCAGTCGAAACAAAATTTGGGGGAGAAGTGCAAACAGGTAACTGGGTACAAATTTCCGCTGGTTTTACCTGGGTACATAGCAAAGTACAGTAAATTTTCATTAATTTTTTGGAAAAATTAAGTTTTATTTAACATATAAAATCTTCCTATTTGAAAAACAATTTAATCAACAATACTAAATGCTGTGAGAAAGTCAACACACTGTTGTGTGTCGCAAAAAAATTCTAGTTCATAGAAAAGGTACAGGTAAGCTACATGACAGTGGTAGGAAAGTGAATGCAGCTGAGATGCCAGGTTAGGACCAATAACATTGCTAATTCTTCTTTGAATGTGTTATGGTGAAACACACCTATTCTATAGTTAATAGACTCTCCCACCTAATATAAGTAGGAGTAGTAAGAGAAACGAGGGTCAGTCGATGTCGTACAACAGTAGTCAACAGTTAGTCCAATACAAGATTACTCTGCGTAATACCTATTATATCAAGTTCCTAACGTTTTGTATGTCGAACCTATTTTAGGACCGATTTAGTACAAATACAAGCCTCCACTGCAAAATAACTCCGCAACAGAATGATATTTGTATCTGTGTATATATGTTTATGCCTCTGTGTGTGTGCACACATATCTATAAGGGTGTGCTTATGACTGTATGTATAAATGTGTCTGTATGTGCCAAATGGTACGAGAGACTGTGAACAGAATTATATTGCAGAGATAAAAAAAAATCAAAAGAAATATTTGTAAATCTTTTGATGCTAATTTGCCTGAAAATTTTGACACAGAATTTAATCTAACGTGTATTGAATGTAGTCACCTCTCTCTAAGCAAGACTGGCCTCAAAAATCTTTAAAGATGCCACACACTGAGAGATGTCACTGACATTGTACTTGGAGAGAGTGTGAAAAAGAATGTACCTCAGTTGGAGGACTGAAACGTCATATAAAAATTCACCAAAATGAATAGGGTCATGGACACCTTACATTGAAATCCCAGTTCTTGTATGATCACCAAACTTAAGCAACATCAGTACTTAGATGGAAATACCAGGTGCTCTAAGCTTGGATGTGTGGGTGGTGTAATGGATAATGGCATGGAATTGTTAATTGGAGTGCTGAGTTCTAATTCCTATTGGGTTTCATTATATTCACTTATGTGCAAATACTCTTGGGAATGGTATGAATGTAATCAAATGTAAACAAATGACATTACACATTATGAAATGGACAAAGTCCGACAATTATTTTAAGACAATTATTTTAAGACATTTTTTATGATGTCATTTATTTACATTTGTATACACATTGAGCAGATATGAATGTACGAGAGAAAATCATGGAAAATTGTAATTTAAAAACAGTAAAATTGACCTTGCTAACCGAACGCTCCTCTGTGGCGAAATCGGTTAAAGGCACGTCAGGCTATATGACGGTTCCGTATAGGATACAGGTTTGATTCCTGTTGGAGGACGCATATTTTCTATGAAAATTTCTCGGACATTCAGGCTGGTAAATGTTGTTTAATATTGTTTATTATAAACAGAGCATTTACTTAAATATTTGTATCTATAAATAGAATGTATAAACATAAAAAAAATGTCTTAAAAATAATTGTCAGACTTTGTCCATTTCATAATATAAAACAATGAATGTGTGTCAGAACAAGGACAAAAGTGGAATAGTAAAGGGTAAAAAGTTACTCTGAGCAACAAAAGACAGGAAGTTGTGGAGAGCCATGAATGTGTATGTTCTAAAGGGACAAAACATAACAGAAGAGACAGCAACTGCATGGCAGAATATGGACAATAAGGCATGGTAGAGGGTTAAAAGTTACTCAGAGTAACAAAAAACAAGGAAGCTGTGGAGTGCCATGATTGCCAATGTCCTGAAGGGACACAGTGTGTAAAAGAAAAAGATGAAGTGAATGGATTGGAAAAACAGGGATAATGAGAGATGGTAAAAGGTTAAATATTCAAGCAACAAAAGAGAGGAAGTTGTGGAGGTCCATGATCTTACATGTCCTAAAAATCAAAACAGTAATTCCTGATTCTGAACCTGATCTGCCCCAGCATGATTTTGATTTTTTCTATTGTTACCCAACAACTTCAATATTTTATAATTCCAGCAATATATTCATTTTCCGCATTAACAAACAAAATATTTTTGGTAGCAGGGGAAAATATTTGCGATTAATTACTGAAATTAAAAATGTCAAATAAAATTTACTTTAGAAGTTTCTCAATCTGGAATATGGCCATTAAAACTAAATTGGGAAAAAAGGGATTCTCAGTGGTCAGGAATTAAGGTAAACATTAATAAAAGAATAGAGCTATTATATGTGTCATGTAAATGCATTGCTAATGTTTTTACTATGGGAATGTATAAAAAATTATGAAGAAAGGGATTGTCAGTGGTCAGGAATTAATGCAGTTGTTCCTGATAAAATAGAGCTATTAAATATATTATATAAATGCATTGCAAATGATTTCCCTATAAAAATGTATTGAAATTCAGGAAGGGATTGTCAGTGGTCAGGAATTAATGCAACCATTAATGACAGGATAAGGCTATTATGTGTATAATGCAATTGTATTTCTAATGATTTTATTGCAGAAATGCACTGAAAATCAAAAAGAAAGGGATTGTCAGTGGTCAGGAATTAATGTAAGCATTGATTATAGAATAGGGCTGTTATATGCCATGTCATTACTAATAGTTTTTGCTATATGGAAAATTATGAAGAAAGGGATTGTCAGTGGTCAGGAATTAATGTAAACATTAATAGGGTTATAATATGTATAGTGATTTACTAAGCATAGATTAGATGTGGTACAAGGACAAAATTATTGAGCATTCACTGAGCATCAAACTTACTACCCAGTTGTAATTGATCTAGTGAGACAAACTTGTTAACCATTACAGCATGTCGAAGTGCCCAAGGGTTATTATATGTATAATGTAAATGTATTACTAATTGTTTTTAGTATAAGAATGTATTAAAAATCACAAAGAAAGTTATGGCTTATGAGCAGGAATAAATGCAAGTGTTACTGATAGAATAGTGCTATTAAATGTGTTGTATAAATGCATTGCTAATGATTTCTATATAAAATGTATTAGGTCAGATGAGAGATCAAGTATCTGATGATCTTGATTTTTGCAAGTGTACTCATAAACTGTTGTATCATTTGTATCGTATCAGGAGAACTGCCCTGGGACAATCGTCCCCATAGGACAACTGTCCCTCAGACAATTGCCTCCATTAGGATAAAGAGAAAGCCCAACTTTGGTGTTGGGAGTGGGGATTAAATACTAATCAAACTAATTAGTGTTTTATCTTCAGGGTTTATCTGCTATCCGATATTATAATCCAATAATAATTTTATATACTTATACCTCCAGAATTGCAAATTATGGGTTACTCATCTCAAAAGGTCCAAGACATGGTGGTTCTTGAAGTTTTGTAAAATATTTGCTAATCTGACTGCCAAATCTTGATAAAGTTTCAGGTCAGCATAATCCTATAAACTTCAAAATCACTTTTAGAAATTTATCTTTGTTATTGAAGTAAAAGCAAAACTTTAAAAAAAAAATTGCCCTTTAAATTGTCTGAGGGCAGTTGTCCTGGTAGGAGAGAAGCAATTGTCCAAGGGTCAGTTGCACTATAGGGACAATAACCTATTTGCATAGATATTTATTAATGGTCTGAGAATGTTCCTTGGAAAATTGTTTAAAAGAAATGTTTGAAGAGGATGGAATTGAGGAAGGAGCTTTGTTAGGTGCCTGCATTGGTCCAGGGGAATGCTGGAATACATTTAGAGCCACACTGGCTGCAAAATTTGCCAGAAGGTGGTTAATTTTAACAACCAAGTACTTTAGGGACTCCATTTCAAATTTTCTATCTGGATTTAGATATGGCTGCAAGGAAATGGAGGTTTGAATTCAAAGTTTTCTTCCTTGTAGACTGGGTGCCACTAAAAGCAAGAAAGCCCAAGCTGTTATTTAAGCCATAGTTAATAAAAGTTAAACATGTCTTTTCCAAGGGCATTAGTGTTAAAGTTTCTAGGGACCCAAAGTTCTTTAGTTTCCAGATTTTGTCTCAGGATTTACTTCAATAAACATTCCCATGTTCGTATAAAGCTGCAAGGCAATTGAAGTTAGTCCTTCTCAGACTAACATTTTCAACTCACATGAAGTGGAAAGTGTGTATTCAATCAGCTGCTAAGTCTGCAGTGAAGAAAGTTGGCTCACTATGTCATGCTAGACAATTTTTCTTCTATCTTACATGTTTATAAGTCTAACATTCTTCCTTTCTTTGAATATTCCTGTCATGTTTGGTCTGGTGTTCCTACTATATATTAAGAGATTCTTGATAAAATCCAAAGAAGAATCTGCAATGTTATTAGTCCTTACCTGCCATTTTGGTTTCCATCACTTTCTCCCTGCTGTAATAGCCTACTCGTGCCTTTTCTATAAATACTTTCATTGCAATTGTTCTGATGAACTTTCTATGAATTTAACTGCATTACTAGATTGGCAAAAAAGTTTAATCATTTTACAGTTGAAATGGTTAGATTTAACCACAGGTCCTATTCTAACAGTTTCTTCTATCGCACTTTTCGCTTGTGGAACTCTCTCCTGGCTTCTTGCTTCCCAGTCAGCTTTGATCTTCAAGAATTTAAATGCTATATCAATCATTGGGGAATATTATTAATTCATTAATTTCCACCATCTCTTTTATGGGGATGGTGAGTATTAATGGATTATAGGTAGAAACCTATAATTAATATGGGACTTATTCTTATAATTTTTGCAAAAACGAAACTGCTATCTTTTAATCATCTGAGAGAACCCTTTTTACCTTCCATCAGCATGAATGATGCTAATCTTCAGGTGCGCGTTCTAAGATTAACATCTTCAGTTGACATGAAGTGGAAAGAGTATATTGAATCAATTGCTAAGTCTGCTGCTCAGAAAGTTTGTTCACTATGTCAGGCTAGACAATTTTTCTCACCAGAATCTATCTTACATGTTCATAAGTCAAACATTCTTCCTTTCTTTGAATATTGCTATCACATTTTGTCTGGTGCTCCTGCTATATATTTAGAAATTCTTGATATTAGGTTGGTGCAAAAATAATGACGTAATAATGTCGTTTTTTGACGTATTTTTTAACGTCAAAAAACAACATTATTACGTCATTATTTTTGCACCAACCTAATAAAAACCAAAGAAGAATATGCAATGTTATTAGTCCTGAACTGACATCTCAGCTTCAATCCCTTTCCCATCACCATAACATAGCTTCCCTCTGCCTTTTTCTATAAATACTTTCATGGTAATTGTTCTGATGAACTTTCCTCTATGGTAACTAGACTTTATGAATTTAAGTGCAGTAATAGATTGGCAGCAAGGTCTCATCATTTTACAGCTGAAATGGTGGAATGTAACCATAAGTTATATGCTAACACTTTCTTCTATTGCACTTCTTGCCTGTGGAACTCTCTTTCGGCTTCTAGCTTCTCAGTCAACTTTAATCTTCAAAAATTTAAATACAATCCGAATCGTTATCTTCTTTCTTCTTAATTCTTGTTCTTTTATTGTTCTTCCTCCTTAATAGTAGTTTTTATCATATTCTCTAACACTCTTTAATTGCTTGCATCCTAGTGGCTTTATTGCCTTACTTGGAGTGAAATGATTAAAAAATCCCATACCATGATTTTATTTTCTACTAATTGGCTCTTGTTTATCTTTTGTCTCAAAACATTATTGCTGGAAGCAGCCAAGCCAAAGCTGTAGACATCTTTATCTTCATCCTTAATATAATAATAGTAAAAGAAGAACAAGATAAATTTCTCAAATTCTCTAACACACTTGCATCTTAGTAGCTTTATTGCCTTGCTTGAGATTAAATTATTAAAGGAAAAAAAATAATTATGAACCTTAAATTAAAAAAAATCCCATAGGAGAATAAAGTTTTAAAAATTCAGAATTATTTTTTAAATGAAGATTCCAATGAAGTTAGAAGAATTTCAAACTTGACATATACAAATGTTGGTTTTGTTTCAAAAATTTAAATGCAATGTCAATCATAATTCTTGTTGCTATATTTACCTCTCTCCTTAATAGTGGTTTTTCTCATATTCTCTAAATCTCGGTAAACCCTTGCATCCCAGTGGCTTTATTGCCTTTCTTTGGGATGAAATGATTAAAAGAAAAAGAATTTAAAATCAAGAGGGTACAAACTACTATTTAAGCCATAGCTAAAAGAAGACATACTCAAGTCTTTTCCGAGGTCATTAATGCAAGAGTTGCTAGGGACTCAAATAAAAGCAATTACATTGGATAGCATATATAACTAGAATGAAAAATGATGATATAATCAAGATATTAACTTTCCACAATGCATTAAACAGAAGGCTAGGAAGGAAACTGCCATTAATATGGGAATAATAGTGAACTTCAGAAGTTTATTTTTCTGAAAATCTATTTCAAGAGAAAAATTTTATAAATTTCAATCAACAATAACACTAAGTGATCAGTCAATGAATGTCGAATGTTTCCTGTATGGAAACGGCTAATCTTACAATTCTTCTTTTTAATGTGCCTTGTCTCTTCACAATGTGCCGATCATGGCTCTCCTCAATTTCTTGCCCTTTAAAGTAAAGTATATCTTTTTGTCATCTCTCCTTGTTCCTGTTCTACCATCCATTTGCACAAGCTCATTAGGAAGGTTACACATTGCTTTCCTCTGTCCCTAGAGAATAATCTTAGAGACTCAACTTTTGATTTTTTTTCTCTTGATTTGCTCCCATACACTTTTCCATTATATGGCTGCAGGGCAGTGGAGGGGGTGAATTGAAAGTTTTCCTTCTTGCAGGCTGGCTACCAATCCATAGCAAGAGAACCCAAGCAGCTATTTAAGCAAAAGCGAGCGGAAACACTGCTTTATACCTTTTCCAAGGGTATTAGTGCAGGAGTTGCTGGGGACTTAAACAGCAGCAATGAAAGCTAAAATGGACATCATGTATAACAAAAAGGGTAAATAATGATATAATCAAAAATGTTGACTTTCCACACCACCTTAAAAAAAAGGTTAGGAAGAAAACAATTATCAATAAATGCCAAATGCTTCCAGTATGGAAACATCTAATCTCAAAATTACCAGTAGCAAAATTCTCATATAAATCTTTATAAACTAT
This sequence comes from Acanthosepion lycidas, assembly GCA_963932145.1. Classification (NCBI taxonomy): domain Eukaryota; kingdom Metazoa; phylum Mollusca; class Cephalopoda; order Sepiida; family Sepiidae; genus Acanthosepion; species Acanthosepion lycidas. Next base: position 90,803,358 of record OZ010596.1, read on the forward strand.
GGATTTTCTCTTTAGATTTACTTCTATAGCTTACAGTTATAGTGATTTTCCAAGCATAGCTTAGATGTGGCACAAGGCCGAAAGTATGGGACACCCAGTGAGGATCGAACTCATACTCAGTCATAATTGTTCTAGTGAGACAAGCTTGCTAACCATTACATCACATTGAGGTGCCCAAATGATTTTCTAAGCACAGTTTAGATGTGGCACAAGGCCAAAACTATTGGGTACCCAGTGAGGATTGAACTCACTACTCAGTCATAATTGTTCTAGTGAGACAAGCTTGCTAAACATTACATCACATCGAGGTGCCCAAATGATTTTCTAAGCACAGTTTAGATGTGGCACAAGGCCAAAAGTATGGGGTACCCAGTGAGGATCGAACTCACTACTCAGTCATAATTGTTCTAGTGAGACAAGCTTGCTAACCATTACATCACATCGAGGTGCCCAAATGATTTTCTAAGCACAGTTTAGATGTGGCACAAGGCCAAAAGTATGGGGTACCCAGTGAGGATCGAACTCACTACTCAGTCATAATTGTTCTAATGAGACAAGCTTGCTAAACATTACATCACATCGAGGTGCCCAAATGATTTTCTAAGCACAGCTTAGATGTGGCACAAGGCCGAAAGTATGAGGCACCCAGTGAAGATCAAACTCACTACTCAGTCATAATTGTTCAAGCGAGACAAGCTTGCTAACCATTACACCGCTTCAGAGGTACCCCATAGCTTACAGTTATATGTCGAAACACCAGTTTTGTCTGATCACCAAAGTTAAGCAATGTTGAGTCTGGTCAGTATTCAGATGGGAACACCAGGGGTTGTGAGCTACATGACCAATCTAGCAAGCTGTTGATGGACACAATCTTGCCACTTATAGTAACAGAAGACCTCAATACGTGGGGGTGCTTCTTGGACTTAATTTTTTTAAGACATAACCAGAGTTAGGTAAATGATTTACTTCCATAGATCTCTGTTTGGATTTGGCTGCAAGAAAATGGAGGTTTGAATTCAAAGTTTTCCTTCCAGTAGGCTGATTGGCACTCATGGCAAGAGACCCCAAATTGCAATTTAAACCAAAGATAAAAGAAGAGGGATTCTTGCCTTTTCCAAGAGCATTAGTGCAAGGTGAACAAAACAAAATCACCCAGTATTTGAACTCTTCTTACTGATTTCACTTTCTACACACATAACAATTATGATTCTTGTACATCCATTTTTAGCCATTTGGATAATGACCGACTACTAAATATCAACTGCAAGAGGACGGAATATGTAGTTGTTAGCAAAAGGGACATCCGAAAATGCAAATTACAAACTGGACATACGAAAATCAAACAATTATAAAAAATTTAAATACCTGGGAAGTTTTTTAACAAAGGACGTAAAGTATGGCACTGAAATTCGAAGGCATTTTGAAATAGCAAAAGTTGCCTTCAAAAAGCTAAGCAAAGTATTAAGAAACAGGAAAAGTTCATTAGAAACAAAGAAAAGAATGCTGAACAGTTATGTAATATCAGTCCTTCTATATGGCACAGATGAAGAGACTTGAAGCAACAGAAATGTGGTTCTACAGAAGGATGCTGAGAATACCATGGACCGAACATGAGAGCATGACTTTGCATCTCATTTCAAACATGCACATTATGAGGATCCACCGGCAACAAAAGAAATATCATATACCTGTAGGAAGTAGCAATAACATGTTGAACCCTTGTATACCTGTTATGTAATAAATATATGATACATGGTGTGTCCCATATATATATATATATATATATATATATATATACTCTCAACTCTTGCGTCGAATTCAACGTCTGAGGGTCAAACAGATCAATGCTTAGGAAGCCGACAGTCCGACAACAGCCCATGAGATTTGATTATAGTGGTGAAGGTTTCGTGCAGGACCATCCACACTTTTTGAAGGGCCAAATACAGAGACCTGGTGCACTACATGCCACAAGGTCCCCAAATGACCCTACTATTAAGGTTTTGAATTCTGAGTTGTCCTTCTCCTAGTCCAGTTGCCATCCATGGCTATAGAACCCAGTCTGTGTCTGCTATTTACCCATAGATGGAGGGAGAAGAAGAGGATTCACACCTTTCTCAAAGGTATTAGCACATAAGTGAATGTAATGGATTCGATTGGAATTTGAACTCAGCTCTCCGATTCCTCAATCCAAGCTGCTATCCATTACTCCACCATGCCTCCTCCTCTCTCTCACACACACACACACGCACACATGCACACACACACATATATTTTTTTAGTTTATTTTATTTCATATACATAAATATCGCCATGATTTGTAAGAAATCATAACAAAATTAAAGAGAAACAAGATAGAGAGTTACTGTCAAAGATGAAGAAGAGACTTGAGGCAAAAGAAATGTGGTTCTACAACAGTAGAAACTTCTGGGGCACATAATGAAGAAAAGGATGCTGAGGGTACCATGGACCGAAAATATGAGCAACAACAATGCTGCCTTCAAAAAGCTTAGCAAAGCATTAAGAAACAGGAAAATTTCATTTGAAACAAAGAAAAGAATGCTGAACAGTTACATAATATCAGTCCTTCTATATAGCACAGATGAAGAAGAGACTTGAAGCAACAGAAATGTGGTTCTACAAAAGGATGCTGAGGGTACCATGGACCTAACATGTGAGCAACAACAATGTTTTAGAGAAAATGAAAATAAAAAGTAAATATACATAACATCAGAAAGAGACAATTGAAATTTCTAGGGTACTTAATGACAAAAGAGGGTTTGGAAAATTTTAGTCTTACATGACATATCAAGGCAAGAGGAAAACAGTGCATAACCTACCTAATAAGCTTGTGTAAATGGATGGCCGAACAGGGTTTAGAAGAGAGAACAAAAAGACAAAATTTATTAATTGCTACAAAGGAGAGTCATGATTACCAACACCTTGAAGTGACATGGCATATAGAAGAAATAGATTCATTTCCAAGTACACCATCTGCTAGGGTGGCTAGACAATCCCTAATGCAGATTCCTGCTCAGACAGATCTGTGTTTGTTGAACAAACACAGAACACACCTGTGGTTTATACTGCAATTATGTGGAGCAGATCTTAGTTACAGTTTCCGGGGAGAGAGCACATCATCTTGTGTGCTCAAGAGCTTGAACAATGCTAGTATGCTCAAACCCTTGGTCACAATGACTTGTGACTTTTTGCTAGCACAACAATAATGCCTTCTGAATGGTTTCATCTTCCCAATGTTGCTCACAAGGATTGGGTTACCCCATGATATAATTTTCATGCACTTTCCAATAAGGAAACATTCAGCATTCGTTGACCAAGCAACTAATTCAGCTTTCAGTTTAAATTAATAAAATCTTTCTCTTAAAGCAAATTTTTCAGGAAAATAGTTTTCTCAAGTTTAGTATCTCTTATTGCTTTTTTCCACTATTGATGGGGGTTTCCTTCCTAACCTTTTATTTGAAGTCGTGGGGAATATCAACACCTTGATTATGTCATTATTTTCTCTTTGAATTACATGTGCTATCTATTTTAGTTGTTGCTGCTCATTGTAGTCAAGTGATGTGGTTCCTGTTATTTGGTACAGTTCTTTGTTTGGGATTCTGTAACATCAGTCCACAATGTCCAAAGAAAGATGATCTATACCAAGACCATGTGCCTTTTTCATTGACAAGCAATTCTCCATCAAGTACCTAATCTATCCAGACTATAGTAATACTAATGGTAATACTCTCCTGATCAAAAATTGAAGACCACTTGAAAATTTTTTATAAGAGACTATTTGTCATGGATACATTATAAACTTTTTCTTACTTAAGGTTACTAATTCTATAATCTAAAAGGTTTTGTAGACAAAAAGTTATAATCCGATCAATTTATTCAGAAATGGACATTTTTATAAAATGGGACGTTTTACACTTGATCAAAATTATAAGACCAAGGGGTATAAATTGTTAGATCTAGGGTAATTCCAATGTTTTTAGTTCAGTTAGAGATTAGCAATCACAGTGTAAAGGTGTCACCATGTCTAAAGCAAGCAAACTTACTGAAGTTGAGCATGCTTGAATTCTAGATTTCCATAATCAAGATTTGTCACAGTGGGTGATCACAGCTAAGGTAAATCGCAGTAAAACTGTGATTTGCAACTTTCTAAAGGACACTGCGAATTATAGAAACGCAAAGTCTACTGGTAGACCGCCAAAAATTTCTCCGGCATTGAGTAGGAGAATAAGACGGGTTGTTGTGAAAGCCAGTGGACCTTCTTCTAGTCAAATTAAGGCAGCCACATATGCTGATTGCAGTCCAGTAACCATCAGACGACACCTATGACAAAAAAGGCATGGTAAATAAAAAGCGCAAACAAATTCCTCAGCTGCTTCCACGTCACAAAGTGAACCGTTTAAGGTTTGGTCATGAAGATGATCTTTACCAAGACATGTGTCTTTCTCACTGACAAGCAATTCTCCATCAAGTACCTAATCTGTCCAGACTATAGTAACGCTAATGGTAATATTAGTTGTTTCCTTATGAGGAAACATTCGGCACTAATTTACTGAGCAACCAGTGCTATTTTCAGTTGAAGACTATAAAATCTTTCTCACAAAACAATTTTTTCAGGAAAAACTGTTTCTCAAGTCCAGCAGCTGTTTCCTTCCTAACTTTTTGTTTGAGGTAGTGTGGAATGTCAGTATCTTGATTATGTCATTATTTTTTCTTTGACTCACATGTGATAGCCATATTAATTTGTTGCTTCTGTTGAAAGCTCTCAAGTGATAGGATTTCTGTTATCTGGGACAGTTCTTTGTCTGTGATTCTCTGGTAGCAAGCCACAAGGTCTAAAGAAGGATGGTCCTCACTAAAATGCACATGCTTATTTTCAATTGTTGGTCTAAGAAAATGATTGTATACAGCTGAGAGTTTAAATATTTCTGAAGGGGTCTGGCGCCATGCATGGCATCCACATGAAACACTTTCCATAGCAATTTAACAACATAACTATTTGGAGAGGATTTTATCATTTTTCTAATTTAAATTTGTTATGTTTTTCATGTATGTAGTAGTTTTACAAGGTGTATATGACATTTAATTATTTCCTTTGGCAGGCCCAGCATATGCTTTCGAAAATTGGCAATTGTAAAAGCAGTTGATATTGTTTGGAATAATTAATACCCATGCTTACCAGCACCCTCTCTATTCTCCCACTGGACATGGCTTTGGATTCAGGAACTGTCAAGAACGCTATATAAAATCATAAATCAGAATTCTTTCTGAAGTTGTTTGTCCAGGCCGCCATCAGCAATTTGCATTTTGATTAATAAATAATTTGTTCTTAAGTGTTGTTACATACCTATCTATACACACAAATACTTACGCACAGATACATGCACATTTATATATATATATATATATATATATATATATATATATATATATATTGCTGCTCACTGAAAATATCTGAACACATCTATAAATGTATGAATTCATATATATATATATATATATATATATATATATATATATTGTTAAATATAATAGACATATATATATATATATATATATATATATATATATATATATATAACAAGAAATATAGTTATAAGGTGTGCTATATTTATGGGATAAAGTGCTCAATATCAGAGATAGAGCATATGTAAATACAAATATAAAAGTGAACATTGAAGTCAACAGGCGGCCTGACAGTTGCGTCCAGCATGAAACAGCCTGTCGCCTCTGAGTGTTGACTTCAATGTTCACTTTTATATTTGTATTTATATATATATATATATATATATATATATATATATATATATATATATAATGAATGTCTATTATGTTTTATCATGAACTATTCCAAGGATCTTATAATGGCTTTAGTCTCAAGAGAAAATAAAGACAAGATCTAAGCTTTCATCTCACATGAGCCATCATCAGAGTGGTTATATGGACATAAGAACAGAAATATGCACCAGATGATTATAAGCCATTATAAATCACTTGGGAATGGATCATGATAAAACATTATAGACATTTGTTGTCTGTTATATATATATATATATTTGAACAATTATCTGCTATCACTATACACTATATATATATATATATATATATATATATATATATATATATGCTTTTCAGTTGGAAGTATATATATAGAAAATTCAAAATTTGCTTGAAGATGAAACAGGACTAATGCTTTTGATTTAATTATATAATTAAATTTGAATTTTTTAGCTTCGGTTTTTGAAACATGGTAATTCCTGTCTAGCAAAGAAACCATATTTTAAATCAGTTAAAAATTGTATATATATACATATATGTGTGTGTGTGTGTTGTAACCTAGGGAAGTTTTACTGAATACAATAATCAAATGAAGGTTGGTAATGAAAGATATTACTTAGGACAAGAACAACACAGATAAAATTTGACAGCAGCATGTATTAGTAATCAACTGTTAAAAGTGAGTCAAGTGAATTCCACAATGAATCTCCAACTGCAAACAAACATACAGTATTTACTACTGTATTTATGTGAATGGTGACATACCCATTATTCTCTGTAGGTATGCTACAATAATATATATATATACATATATATATATATATATATATATATATATATATATATATATATATATATATATGAACAGAAGTAGAGGTTCATCCCTTGTTTCTTGTTCGGGATTGGGTTTCCAGTTCCTTCTAAAGTTTTCTTATTCTCTTTCACTTGTAGTAGTCCCTTGCATCTTAGTGGCATTATTACCTTGCACTGGGTGAATTGATTAAAAAAATATGTATATATATTGTGGTACTCACTAAAAATATATTAATACACCTATTTATATGCATTTATATATATATATATATATATATATATATATATATATATATTACATGAATCATTCATACAAAAAATAGATATAGAAGTTAATGATTAAAATGGCGAGAATACATCTTCGTAAACAAATTTAATAAAGTACATTAACCCCGAACATGTATATGAATGTTATGATCCCTGTTTATAAATTCCAGTTGCATAAGGTTTTTTAGTTTTTTATAAGCTTTCGTCTGTTCCTACAGACATCTTCAGGCATGGAAATAGATTTGTTTTTGTTTTTACTTCTCGGTAATAACAGGACAATGAAAAAATAGATGTAATCCAAAAAAATGTTTTTATAAATGTGTTCTTGTTAATTGTAAGAAATTTTTTTTCGAGCATGCGGTCGCAACGCTGAGGTTGAATTTTTAATTTTTTAATTTTAACATTGTGCATTTTTGTACTAATATGGTAATAGGAGAATTCTTTTGTACTGGTAGGTTTTTCAGTCAATGTGGCATGAACTAAATTGTTCAATAAGTACAGGAATGTCACAGTTATTATCCAAATTATATCTGTTTTTTGTATGAATGATTCATGTAATGTAAATTGAACTGCACCACATACTTGATATATATATATATATATATATATATATATATATATATATATATATATATATATATATATATATATATATATGCATGCAAAGCTCATCTATGAATTGATCACTCTGAGTCATTGGCATGTTTATTCATAAAAAATATGTAAAAATTCACCTTCCTCTTTGCTGGGAGCTGATAGCTTAGAAGAAAAATCTGACTGGTGCTAAATCAGTCAAGTTTCAATCCTGGTTTGAGGCAGTCAGATGTCTAGCCACACTGATGAGCTGTGATACAACAAAACAGTCTGTCTTTGGATGACAATATATATATATATATATATATATATATATATATATATGATAGGATGAAGAACAAGTAGGAAACAAATGTTAATCTATCATGTTTTACTTTATTAAAGCTTTATCAGAGATCAAGATAGAAATGATAAAAAATGATAAAATGATAAAAAGCAAAGAGACACAGATTAATGGCATGTTATGTTAGGCTATTTCTTATTACCTAAATTTATGTCACGTGTAATGAGATAACAGATAATATTTAAATATGTGTAGCAAACATTCTCAACACTAAAGTGAGTAAAAGTAAGTTGAAGTAGGATGTTTTGATTAGATACAGATCACATGTAAAGAAGTAACAGATAATATTCAAATACATATAAGAAAACATTCTAGATGTTAAAGTAAGTAAAGGTTAGTGAGACACTGCAGGATATTTTGAACAACTTTTCATTAGTATATCTTGTGCATATTTTGTGTATATGTTTTATGTATTCAGAAGAGATAAGTTAGATTCACAAATAATGGATCTGTAGAAAAATGGTGAAGTAATGTAGTTTTTTTTAAACATGTGTTAATAGTTGGTAGTATTGCTATAAATATATTTTCATAATATTTTCTGTTATGTTAGTAATGTTCTTTTTTGATAAGACTGGCATTGGTTTATATGTGTGTGTATATATATATCTATCTATCTATCTATCTATATATATATATATATATATATATATATATATATATATAGATAGATAGAGAGAGAGAGAGAGAGAGAGAGAGAGAGAGATACATATAGATATATGCATATTGTTAGGAAATTTAATGACAAAGTGGAAAAACTTATGTGAATCAAGTTTTGTCCTTCAAAAAAAAAGATGTGTTTCTTCCTAACGTTTGTTTAACAAACATAAACAAAAGTAAAAAAAAACTAAGTGAAATTGACTCAACTATTTATTCAAGGACATATAAAAAAAAATTAAACTCAAAAGTTTAAACTTTCTACGTTCCTTCCTTTTTGTCTGCATGTATAGTCACACCAACATACTCATCACTTTAGTTCAATGAAATCCTAATGAATGAAACGCATCACATAAAAAATATTTTCCAATTTGTCATTAATTGTCATAATCTCCAATATTGTTCTGGTATGTAAATATTCATATATAATTTTCACTCAGATATATATATATATATATATATATATATATATATATATATATATATGTGTGTGTGTGTGTGTGTGTGTGTATTTAGGCAGTGTACTGAGTTAAACAAATTTCAAAATTTTGATATTTTTCTTACTAATTATTCTAAACTTACCATAAAATTAATACACAAACTTGAAAGATCACAACGAAAACTAATCAACATGATAAATTATTTAACCAAACTTATTTAACCAAACTTATTTGAATATATATACACACACACACACGCACATATATATATATATATATATATATATATATATATATATATATATATATATATATAAATTTCCAAGATTATAGAATCTAGGTAGAAATCAATGATTAAATGATTACGTCCAATGTAATAAATTATAACCATGGAATATTAGTGTTTTTGCTTTTTTATTATATATATATATATATATATGTATGTGTGTGTGTGTGTGTGTATAAAATATAAAGAAAAAATAAGAAAAAAATAAGTAAAAATAAAAATCCAAGAACTTCCATTGGTCTTTAACCAGACTTGTATATATATAGATGGATATTTATAAATAGGAAAGCCGTAATAGCTGCCGACACGTTTCATCCGATGTGGACTTTTTCAAGGCAAAAGATGAAATGAATTTATTAAATAAAGTAACTAATAATAACAAAACAAAATGTCCTCAGCAACTGGAAGAGTTTGGAGAACACTATTTTCATACTGTTAACTGAAAATTATGTCAATTACTGTCATGTGTGGAGATATTGGTTTTATTGCTCTGTTGACAGATTCAACCATTTTCTTTTGATTTCTTGGTACTGTTCTGTACGTTTGTTTGGGAGAGTAGTAATTCTCTTAAGAAAAGTGAAATAGGGAAAAAGCCTGGGCGTAGATTAATATTTGGGTAATATTCAATGGCAGGACTCTCGAGGATTTTCCTTCTGCGTGAGTTATTTTCTATTTATTAGTGTAGCATTTTTAAAATCAAAATTGTGGTTGAATTTATTTCTATGTATGACTAGTGCATTTGCTAAGTTGTTTTTGCAAGGTCTCTTTTCTGCTCATAAATGCGTTTTTTTTTTAAATTTCTACTTGTTTCTCCAGTATATTAGGAGGGACAGTTTTGGCAATTTACTTTATAAATGCTTGCTTCATAAATATTATTGCTATTAGTGTTTGAATGATTTTGGAAGTGTTTGTGACTATTTTAAGATTATTTAGATGAGATAGGTTATTCTGGATAGTGGATGTGACAGAGTGACAATTAGAAGGATAAGGATATCCACGAATACGAGTAACCAGCTGTATATATATATATATATATATATATATATATATATATATTATACAAGTTTGGTTAAAGACCAATGGAAGTTCTTTGGATGTTTTTCATTTATTCTTTCTGTATTTGCAACATTTCATCTGTGAGGAAAGGGGTTGTAGATAAGAAAACAATTAATCACCAACAAGGACACATAGGTGCTTTTGAACAATGCCATGGTTGGAAATAGTGGATTGAGGAATCCCAGCCAAGATATGGCAGCAATACACCATTCTTCATCTGATATGACTCTTGTAAAGATAAAACATGGCAGGAGGAGTCTGGGGAGGTACAAGGAAGCAACTGTTTCCCAACTTCTTTATTTACAAATTGTACTATATTTTCTTATGTATAACACGATTTGAGAATAATATGACCCCATGTTTCTGAAGCTAAAAGCAGGGAATAAATTACATTCATATGCATAATACGATTTTTGAAAAGTTGTACCATATTATCCATTAAAATCTCAACATTGTATCCACATAAATTATTGTAATATTTTGCAATCTAAAAGTACAAATACCAGTGTACATTACTTATATGGTGATATAATTATAATTATTTCAGTTTGTCGTTTTTCCCAAAGCCTGATATTGCATTTAGAAACAAGTATCGAGTTGCTGTCCAATTGCTGTTTTTCTGCATATTCAGTTGCTTTTAATTTAAATGATTCATCATATGCAGTATGTTTGGTTTTCCTATTTGATGTAATGGAATAACCTGTCAACCCCATGAGTGACTAAACTATAGGTAGTAACTACCTATAAGTATCTGTAAGTAAACAGACTATGGGGACTACCCAAAATCTATTCAGCTAGCCAATTGAACTCTCTGCCTCTGAGCAGAGAGGAACCCGGATGAGGCTCAGAGTCTTGTTCGGGGAGGTTGACCAACCCGATCATGTTTATAGGGTTTCTACGGGCATTTTTGGCCGAACGTACAGGCTCGGAGAACCCACGTTAAACCCAGCCTTGTGCCACATGCAACCATCGATCAGGCTAAATATACTATGCCAAATCTTTTCGGCTAGATGGCTGAACTCTCTGCCTATGAGCAGAGAAGAACCCGGACAAGGCTCTGCCAAAGGGCAGAGTCTTGTTCGGGGAGGTTGACTGACCCTGAACCTGTTTATATGGGTTCAAATGGGAATATTTTTGGCCCACATTAAACCTGGCCTTGTGCCACGTGCAACCCTCATGGGGGTGGGTGGCTAAATATTCTAGTTGAAATTTTTTCAGCTATCCTGCCGAACTCTCTATGTCTGAGCAGAGAGGAAACTGGACGAGGCTATGCTGAAGGGCAGAGTCTCATTCGGAGAGGTAGACAGACCCAATCCCATTTATGCAGGGTCTACGGGGATTTTTTGGTCGAGCCTACAGGCTTGGGAAGCCCACATTAAATTCAACCTTGTGCCACATGTGACTGCGTGGGGTAGTTGCTAGATAAACTAGCTGAAATCTTTTTCAACTGTGCTGGTTGACCTCTCTGACTTCAAGCAGAGAGGATCTTTAGAAAAGGCTATGTTGAAGGGCAATCTCATCTCAGGAAACAGCTACTCGACCTCATTTTTTACGGGTTCTACGAATAATTTTAGCTGAGTCTATGGGCTTGGATGCTCCACATTAAATTCGGCCATGTGCCACATCTGATCATGTGAGGAGGTTAGAGAGGATCCCCAGACAAGGCTATGTCAAATGGCAGAGTATAATCTCAGGAAACAGCTACCCGACCCTGTTTTATACAGGGTCTACAGGAAATTTTTGGCCAAGCCTAGATTACCCCACATTAAACTCGGCCTTGTATCACATCCTACCATGTGGGGAGTCTGGTACATATTGACTAGCTGGGATATGTTGAGTATAATTCAGACTTGAATGAGAACTACTGACCTTCTAATCGTAGCACTCATTACTGGATTGACTTACAACGACCTTGTGCATAACTGTTATCTTTATTCTTATTGTATTGGTTTTTACAATAAACCTTTACTTATTTTATCCACCTTGTTTTTCAAGTATATATTCCTATTAGCACAGAAAATATAACACTATTCAAATCCATCTTCTTTTTTTTTTTCATATTGTTCAGTATTTTAAGTATTTTTAAATCTTTACAAATTATCATAATATTTCGTGATTTCGTGATTTAAAATTACAAGTCCCAGTATACGCTATTTTGTTATGGGGACCTACCTTCATGAACAAAATAGACTCGTCTTATGACTATATTATACCTCACAAGAGGACTGTAGAGGTGCGAATGAGCTGACTACTCTACTTAGCGGTCAGACAGACGTGCAACACTTTTGTATTCGTTCTTTTTGTTAATAATACTTCTTCACTGAATTGCTGAGTTTAAGTTTTCTTTCGGACCCTCTTCCGGGTCCACAACATTTTTGTATAGCGATATAATTATGTCTGGGTTGTTTACATATCTATATTTCGTATTGTTTTATTTTTCTCGAATCATTTAATTTTTACAAACTGTATACTGTTAACAAAATAAGGAATATGAAACAACTATTTCAGAGAATGGAAACTCTCGTCCTTATTTTCCAAGCCTTTTGGCTGGGATGAAAGCATAGTATCTGTTCTGTCCTCATTTTAAATGGGAAAAGGCATCCAATCCCAGGGAATTTAAATCTGTGGCAACACCTTCCTCATTGCCATAAAGGAGGTTGGTTCTGTGTAATATCGATGCCAGCATGACTGTGGCTGTGAGGATTGGGTAATTTTTACCTTTGGTCCATATGCATGTATGCAGGTATCCTACATTAAAAATGACCTTGCGTCATATCCTGCCTTAATGGGGAGGTCAGGAGAATAATCAGCCCATTTTTCAAGTGAAAAAAAAAAGACTAAAAAAGTATATAATTCATACAATAGTAGGTCTTTTGTCGTTAAATTGCTCACTATTTTAAACATTTTTAAATCCAAATAAATTATCATAATGTTTTACAATTTAAAATTACAAGTACCAGTGCATGCTATTTATATAGAGATATAATTATGTCAGGGTTGTTTACACATCTATTTTGTTTTGTTATATTTTTCTCAAATCGTTTGAAGTTTTCAAACTGGATATTTTGTGTCAACAAACAGAGGAATATGGAACAACAACCTTTATTAATTTCTTTCTAACCAATTTCAATAAATTTTTTTGTCTTTGAGATGAAAGAAATTCAATTACACTAATTCCCAAAGAACAAATATTGCCAACAGATCAAATACCTTTTGTAAACAGTTTTTTTTATTATAATGAGAACTAAATTTATTCTCTCTATTGTATTTCCCCCATTATGGGCACTATTATATCCATGATATAATAACACCATACTTAGAACAGAATGGTTGAATGGAAAAGGAATGACAAATATGCATTGTTCTCATAACTATATATACATATATATATATATATATATATATATATATGTCCAACACAGAGAATAATACATCACAAATATGTACACATCAAACAGAGTGTAAGATGAACCAAAAAAGATGAGTTTTATATATAATAAGGAGATTCTTCTGCAAAAGTCATGTCTAGGACTCCAAATTCAAACAGGCTGGATTTGTCTATTATTTTCTAAGTGAGGACACAAAGGGGAAACAGTGAGTCTTGGGTTTTTTTCCAAATTGAGGACTGCGAGCCAGAGTTTCTTTCTATATCTGGGAAAGATATATTCCTAAAGGGAAAAGGCAGCATGTGCTTATAAACTGTAGCATTTGCTGGAGGAGGCAGATTTACCTTAGTCCAAGCCACTTAGCCCAGGCTAAAAGAAAGCAACCTCTTGGTTTGGTTACTGGAAATAAACTGAATGACTGGCCACTCTGGTCAGTGTATGAAGTGGCATCATATGACCTATGTGACTTATCTCCACCAAAGGGAGATTATCACTTCCTGTATCCCTACATTATCAACACCTGTCTACTTTGTGTTTTATTGCCGCTTGTGCTGAGTGTACATGCAATCTTCCTGCTTCAAATAAGACTTTTTAAGCTGGGTAAAAATTTCTACAAACTTGTATTTGTGCACAATAAAAAACCCCTTTTTTCTCGTTAATTTTTGTTCAAAATTTCTTGTATTTTGCACAAGAAAGATATACAAGGTCTGATCAAAAAGTATTGAGACTGCTACTATAGTAATAGAGCTAAAGTATGCAGAATGAAGCCCCTTGGCACAGATTGACCTTGAAGTTATAACTTTCTCGCTCACTCTTGTTATTTATAGCAGTGCTTGGAAGGAAAGTGTGTAGAGTGTGGCTGTCACTCTATGCCACACAGGTTCCATCAGTAAACACAGCTTGTGTATCAGTTTTTGGTCAAGACAACATTCCTCAAGTTTTGATAACCACCATATTCCCCAGATCTCAACCATTACAACTTTTTCCTCTTCAAAAATCAAATTCCACTTGAAAGGAACATGATTTCAAGACATCAAAGAAATCCAAGAGAATGCGATGAGGCACCTGCTCTCTATCCAAAAAAAGAGTTCAAGAAATGTTTCTATTGGAACATTGGAAACAATACTGGATAAAGTGTGTAACTTCAGAAGATGACTACTTTGAAGGAGATTAAATGATGAATTGATACATGTTGTAGTTTTATTTTTATAGTACCAGTCTCAATGCTTTTTGAACAGGCCTCAGGATTTTATGTACTACTTGGGATAAACTATGCTGGATAAAGTATGTGGATTCAGAAGGCAACTACTTTGAAGGAGATTAAATATCAAATTGATATGTGTTGTAGTTTTATTTTTATAGCACCAGTCTCAATACTTTTTTATCAGACCTCCTATATGAGTTCCACTTGAGGTTTGGGAACATTCAAGGTAAGGAGCCACATTGAGAAAGCAACTGTTCATCATGTACTTGTAGTCAACATCAACGTCGATGATACAACTATATACTGGTGCACCACTAAAACCCTTGATGATCAGAGACTGGCATCTGATCTCTCTTCCGATCTAACACACTATCTGGTGGGAAAAAACTGGCTACTGGAAAGCCAAACTAATTACATTCAACCATCGTTGATCAGACCCCAAAATACGATGATAAACTGATGTCTCTTCAGAGAGCCACCATGCCTTGAGAGATGGTTTGGCCTTAAACTCACACCGGACCTCAACTTTTCTCTCCAGAATCTATCCTACATATCTATAAGTCTACCATTTGCCCATGCTTAGAATATTGCTAGCATATATGGTCTAGTGCTACTGTTATTTATCTGTGATCAAATTTAAAGAAGAATCAGCAATATTATTGCCCTTAAGCTGGTGTATCAGTTTCAACCACTTTCCCACCATCACAAGGTTGCCTCCCTGCATATTTTCTATAAATACTTTTATGGTAATTATTCAGATGAGCTCCTCACTATGGTACCTAAAGTTTTTGAATTTTAGCACAATACTAGACTGGCATCAAGATCTCATGAATTTACTTTTGAGTTAGCTAGATGTAATGGTAAACTCTATGTTAACAGTCTCTTTTCTCACACTTCTTGCTTGTGGAACTCTCTTCCAGCTCCATAATTTCCACCCAACTTTAATCTTCAAAAATTTTAAATGGAATGTCAATTGCAAATCTCCTGTCTTTCTGATTACTTCCTTTCTTCTCACTCATTAGCAATGCATCTGTTTCTAATTTTTCCACACTCAGCAATTCCTTGTGTCTAAGTGGCTTTACTGCCTTGCTTGGGGTGAACTTGTTTAAAAAAAATCTATATATCTAAGATCACACGAAATTGGGTGTTGAAAATTGACTATGTGGGGATGGCCTT